>OX465097.1:41321691-41474830 GCA_949987625.1 Chalcis sispes | reverse complement strand
CACCACCGCATCTTCAAAAGAAAGAGAAGATAAGGCTTCTAATCTCCTCCGCCATCCCGAGCTCGTAAGCTTGACTGCTTTGGCTCAAAAAGGCAACTACGAGTTTGAGTCACTCAAATGAACGCATGGTGGCATCGCAACCGACGTTACACCACATAGCATAAAAGATTTTTGCAAGATTTTATGAAATTTTTTTAATAATTTCACGAAATATATTATTGTAATGTTCCTGTGTCCGCGTATAATCCTCGTATAAACAATTATGATGAAAATGAGGAAAATTTTTCACTGTACTCTTAACACAAAAGATTGGTAGAAATATTGCAGAAATATTTTATGCTGAACTTTTACAAGATTCTATGAAACCTCGCAAAAATCTTACGAAAAATATTATTGTGATGTTCCTGGATCCGCACATAATCTTCGTAAAAAATTTTTCGTAAAGATGAGTAACATTGAATTAAGCCTTGCATAAAGCTTTTTGTGATATTTCTGAAATGATTTTTTAAAGCTTCCCAAAAAATTACTTATCTTCTGGGAAGCTTTGACAGACTATTGACGTAAGATCGAAATATCTGACTTAAGGGGGGAGATTCACTTAGGATTTTCAAAAAATCGATTTTTTTGCATTTTTTAAGAATAGCGCATTTTAAAAATATTCTGTAAAAATTTCAGGAAAACCGACTATTATTTACAGAGATATGGAAGTTTGAATGAAACCACCTCCAGTGCATGATAGTAGACAGGTAGCGACAGCTACGCGCTTGACTACCTAAAGGATTACAAAGACCTTTAATGTACCATATATATATAGGTCATAATCAAGGTCAATGATCAATTGTCTGAGTATTTCGGCAAGGCTATTCATGATAACTGTGATGCGGTTGAAAAAATTAAAAATGCCATTTGGGCTGCGTTTTATCATAGAAGTTCAACCGATGAAAAACCGCAGCATGACAAGTATCCACCAGGTGCTGACTCAAAGTGCAAATATCAAAAGGCGAAGGTCTAAAATAACTTGCCGTCTTTTAAACACAATTACGCCGCCTTGCCGGAAGAAGTTTTAAATGCCATAAAACCGATTTACAAAAGTCTTACAAGCGACGAATTATTGCAAAGATTCATTGCAGGATTGACGCAGAATAGCAACGAAAGTTTTAATCAAAGCGTTTGGAAGATCATGACGAAAACGCTATTATCGACTTTAAATTGTGTACATTTTTTCTATGTATATTAAAATCTCTTGTTTGAATGAAAGATTTTTATGTGCGATGAATATTTTTTTTTATAACTAAAAATGTGAAGACACATTGAGTCAAAAACAAAATTTTGACTTTCAACATCCGCCATTTTGTGAAAATTAAAATTTTTCGAAACTCTTTATTTAGCTAGAGCAATATACAATTATATAATAATTTCTTATTTTTTAATTTCAGATGATCCCGTCATGAGCAGCGGTGATCACCGAAGAACGGTTTTTTCGTTGTGGACCCTCTGCAAATGTACTGTATCTCGCACATTTTTAATATTTTGTCATAAAAAAATTATGAGATATAGTTAAAATATACTACATATCTTATATATGGAAAAAATCTGTTTTAACTCATTCGAATACTTCGCCAAAAAAAATTTTCGAAAAAACAACAGTATTATCCCCCTCAAGAAACTGTTAGTTATCTTTCATAGAAGATTCCAGTAACCTTATACACAATATTTCTCAAAGATCATTTGTAACCTTTATTAACCTTTATTAAGGGGTTACCCCCAGTTATAGCTCAACAAAAAAGGCCTTTTTCATGAATCTTTTTAAAGAAAACTACAAAACTTTTTTAAACGATTATTATATCATCTTGAAAAATACATCTTGAAGAACTTTCAGTAATTTTTTTATTGCAAAATATTACATTGTCAAGTGGCAAATGGCCGCCAATGAAATAGTGTTTTTATTTATACGGTTTGCAGTGACCAACATTGCGGCAAAGTGGATTATTTGAAACAAAAAATGTGGATAGATTCAGTTAAATATAAGTATAAACTAGTCTTTAATGAAAGGATTTAAAAAAATATTTATTTTTCACAAAATGGCAGACAGTCAAAGTTGATGGTTTGATTTTAACGAAAAAAAACGGCCGTTTTTTGGCTATAAAACGGCCATTTTTTTTTAAACAAAAAATTGAACGATTAAAGACTACATTTTTATGTATTAAATTAGTTTGCAAAATTTTAAGAAGATTGGTTTATGAGTGTTTAAGTAATCCTGGTCACCGACTTCAGAAATGCCATTTTGAGAAAAACGCGTTTAAAGTTTTAATTGCCTGTTGTTTACACAACGGAATCTTCTCTTTCAACGCTCATATCTCATTCAATTTTGTTCGAATTGACTTGAAATTTCCAGGTCATATTCTCAGATACTTATACTTCAAAAAAATGCAACTAACAAAAAATCGATTTTTTCAAAGTCGCAAGTGGGGGTAACCCGTTAGGTATTTTATATATTTTAGAATTTCATTATTTATTACAATTATACATATTTTTAAATATCCGCATTACATTTAACCGTTTTCCGCATTGTCGCACATGTTATTTTACACATTATCTTACAGAAAAAATGCAGAAAAATGTTTGGACTACGATGGGATCGAGCCCGGCTCCTTCGCATTGTAAACCAGACGCCCTAACCATTACGCTACGCATCGCTTGTAGAACTAAAGAAAGGTTCTGAACGCGGACCTATCGATTTCTTTGGTTCTGAGATATGTTAAAGTACATAAAAAAATAAGAGATACGTGTTTTTTTTTATTGGCCAACACACTTTTAAAGAGTTAAAATTGCCCCTAAAAGAGGGATAAAAACAGTTTTTTGTAAATATATCATAAACTAATCGGGATATCTTAACGATTCAAACATCAAAAAACTTACTATTTAATGTAAAAATTCACTCTATAATTTTCATTCCATAATTTGGCAACCCATAATTTTTATAAGGGTAAATTCAGTTTTTATAACGTATTTTTCGATTTAAGACTTTTCAAATTTCATGAAAATAATTGCAAATATTTTTTTTACAAAAATGGAAAACTAAAGTTTACGTGTCTTGAGGTTTCTTAAAGATCACCCCTTCAGAGGATTAACCGATCCCTAAAACGAAATTTCAAATTTCTCCTAGTCTATTAAGAATATTTTATTGTTTCAAACGGCAAAAAACTTGTTATTTAATTTAGAAATTTCGCACATTATTTTTATCCCATAATTTTGTAACCCATAATTTTTCTGGAAGTAAATTCAGTTTTTATAACGTATTTTTTGATTTAAAACTTTTCGAAATTTATGAAACTAATTGCAAGTAATTTTTTGTTCACAAAAATGGAAAACCAAATTGACGTGTCTTAGGGTATTTTTAAAAATCACCCCTTTATAAGGGTAAGCAACCCCTAAAACAAAATTTTCAACTCCTCTCAGTCTAAAAATACTTATTTAAGAAAATTAGAAAACTTAAGGGGGGAACCTGGTTTAGAACGCTGAAAATTGCATGATATTCGGCACAGTGTTTTAGGTTGCCTAACGTATGAAATGTTTCAAGTACTTTTGAAATAGGTCATAGATACACAAATCTTGCAAAAAAAATTCACTTTCACTTTATTTGATACTGTTAAGCAATAACAATTCGTATTTGTTTGTGGCACTTCTCGCTCGAAGAGTCTATTTTGTGAACACGATAGCGATCGTAGTTTTCATCTGAAACATGAAAACGAATACTTTTTTTTGTAGCTTAGGAGTTGTTCTTCTATGTGAACCTAAGATATTCGAAGAAATATATAAAATTATTTATTTTATGACTGTTTATAAAAAATTTTGCGTTTTTCTGAAGAAATTTTAAGATAATTTATTGAAAAAAGTTAATAAAAAATTTTTTTTATCGTGATTTTTTAGGTTCACATAGAAACCTACACTATTAGCTGTAAAAAAAGGTATCACTTATGAAAATGCGACAATTACAACTTTTTTAATCGTGTGCACAAAACAGAAAAACACTGTTTTGAGAAAATCGCGTTCAAAGTTTTTCATAAAAATTAATTGTATTTTTTTCAAACTCACCAACACCAAATGCTAGTCTGCTGTTCCTGCTCCATACATTAGTCCTTCAGCTTCTTCGTAAAACTCATTTTGAGCCAAAAGTTCTTCTTTTCGAGCCATTCGAGCCTCTTTACTGCTTTCAAAACTGCGCCGACCTTGTCGTGATACTCGCTGCTCGTCGTAGTTCTTCGCGAAGTTCAGAGCGTGTGACCCAATATTTATGTTCAGGTCACTCATCATCTTCAATGTACTCGAAAATCCTTCATTGAATACGCATGCAGCAATGAATGAAGCAATCTCGATGATTTTTGAACCAGCATTTAAGTGCTTCGGAGCGAGGCGCCATATGGTGGAATTGAAACTTTCGTTTGAGTTTTGTGTATGACCACCTAAACATCTTGTTAGAAGATCTTCATTCGATAAAGCTTCGTATATCGGACGTATGTTTTTAATGACATCGGGATGAAGTGGATCAGGATGCTTGAATTCCGTGAGGTTTCCAGCTGCTTCTGCTTTTCGCCATTTACACCAGCTATCGACTCCGGGTGGGCAATTGTTGTGCTTTGGTTTTTTGTCAGTGGAAATCAAATGATCTAGAGTCGCGATTATGTTTTTTTTCATTTCTTCAACAGAGTTTGAATTTCTACGAATGGCTAATCCATAATATGTCGTCAATTTTTTAATCAAAAATGCAGTTAACTTGCCCCTCCCGCCAATTTTCGCAGATTTTTGCACATTCCGTAATCGCGTGCCCATTCTTTTCTCAACATGACCCACACACTCGCTTTTTTTTACAGGATATTTGCTTCCATAAGGGTTGAGATCCGCCACAGCCTTGTACGTTTTTGAATCTCCATCGCCGATATAATTCAAATACTTCACTCCGTATTTCTTGACGGACGCCGCGAACATTTCTTTAATAGCATCAACCTCCATTTTTCCAGCTGAACCCGAGTGATTTGCACAACATTCACTTTCATGTTTTTCATACCATTTTTCATATTCATCACTACCTTCTTTGCTTTTCCAATAAACACAAGCTTGACAGTATGAACTTTTTACAGTGAGATCGATGACCTTGCCAGTATAATATCCAATAAGTGTTGCAACTCCGTACAAAGACGTAAAGCCGCGTTTTTTCCACGATCCATCGGCAGATATTTCAAACTGATCTTCTTTTCTTCCATTGTTAACATTGCAAACTTTTTCTTCTCTCACAGCTTTTAAGCACACAGTTTCAAAAACTGATTTCACTGTAGAGTGTATGTGTCGTATTATCAGATCGTAGGTATTTCGGCTAACACCAAGTCCCAAATCCATAAGTCCAGCGAAAATGTTTATGCCTTCACGACCTATACCTAAGAGTCTCATCACAAAAACGATCCTTCTGTTAATCTCGAAGCCTGTATTAATCAATGGACCTGAATTTATTTCCCTCCGACCACAGGAGCACAGAACAAGAATCTTGAAGCCAAAACCACGATCCCCGGTTTCTTGAAACTGAATGTCTTTTTTGCAAGTCTTACAAATCAGGATTTCCGCGAGAGTTCCGAAAACACAAAAAAATTCCACTATCTTATACAAATGTGATGAGGTAGTCACTACACTATCCAAATTTGCACTACTGAGTTTCCGCGCTGACGCGTTGTCGTTGGAACTGCTGCACTGTTCACTGGAATTTTTTTCGGAAAACTGATTTCCTTGAAACTTTCTTTTCGGCGGTCTTGCTGAACGACCACGTTCACCATGTTTTTTTCTTGGATACAAATTCATTTCGTATTCAAATACCGTCTCTACTGAACAGAATTAGAACACCGAATAGCAGTTTTAAAAATATGATGATGCGCGCTTTGCTTTGGAAAGATAAATACTGAGAAGAAAATTCAGTAAAGTGCACACGAATGAAAACACGAAAATCAAGTTTTTGGGACTGATGATGTAAAATCCGAAAATCTTTTATTATCTGGAGACCGAGCGACTCTAGACGCATCGCGCGCTCTCGCGCCCGCTTATCAGTCTCCTGAGCGCATTGTCTCTCAGAGGCCATTTCTGCGGAACGATTAGGAATTTAACTCTGAAATTTTGTGGAAATATTTCTGAATATATTTCTAATCGAATGAGATAAGTTTCAAAAAATCGATTTTTTTGACCCTCTAAACCAGGTTCCCCCCTTAATATTAGGTTGCTGCAGATGAAATGGCCGATTTAGTAATAAATTTTTAAACAGCTGTAACTTTTTATAAAGACAATTTATTTAATCAAAATAGGTACTAATAGATGCAACACACTTTTCCTAACGAGATATAAGTATATTTATTACAATTTTGTAAAAGTCCGAGTTTCTGGTTCGAAGAAACTCCTCGAAGGCATTTTTGACAGCAGCTTCATTATTCAATCGTTTTCCTGTCAAAAAGTGATCCAAATGTTGAAAGAAATGGTAATCTAATGGTGAAAGGTCTGGTGAATATCGAGGGTGAGGAAGAGTCTCATAGCACAACTTGTTTAATTTTTGGACCGTTGTTATCGATACATGAGGTCGTGCGTTATCATGAAGCAGTATCATTCCATCCCTGTTGACAAGCCTAGGTCGTTAGACTATCAATTTCTGATGCGTTCTATCCAGTTAAGCACATTATTTCTCAGCATTGATGGTTTCGCCAGGTTGCAGGAACGAATAATGAATAACTCCAGCTACAGACCACTAAACATTTACCATTATTTTCTTTGGATGAAGGCTTGGTTTCGGCATGTGTCTTGGCGCTTCATCGGCAACTAGCCATTAGGCCGATCGGCGACGATTATCGTATAAAATCCACTTTTCATCGCAGGTCACAATTCGGTGCAAGAACGGTTTCTTTTTGTTGCGGGAGTGAAGAGAACTTGAAATCTCCATTCGACACGTCATATTTTGCTCAGTAAGATCATGCGGAACCCATTTGTCAAGCTTTTTCACTTTTCCAAGTTGTTGCAAGTGGCGGCAAACTGTCGAATTGTGAGCGCCTAATTTCTCGGCAAGATCCCTTATGGTTTGGCGGGGGTCAGACTCCACTAATGCACGCAGCTCGTCGTTATCAATCGATGGTGCTGGGTGTCCATGTGGCTCATTTCCAAAGGCCATATCTCTGGATCGAAATTTTTCGAACCACCGCCGAGTGGTTCGTTCGCTAACTGTATCAGGCCCAAATGCGCTGTTGATATTCCTCGTTGCTTTCATTGCGTTGTGCTCTAATTTAAATTCGTATAGTAAAAGTAGCCGTTTTTGATTTACTTCCATTTTCACTTTCTCTTTTTGTTTTTACGATCACTATGAAGTGCAAAACAGAAATAACTCTATAACCCAAGGTAGCAGTATTTATACTTCAATATGTCATATCATTTGCGCCGCCTTGTGCCAACACAATACACTAAAATTGCAGCCTTCTTTATGTCATTGCTAAATCGGCCATTTCATCTGCAGCAACCTAATAATTTTAGTTTTTACCACTATTATTGTCTTTGTAGTAATGAAAACTTCGATATTCTGCAAGTGTAAAAAGTAGAACGATCCAAGTTTTCTGCAGTGAACCTGACTGGTGACTGTGAATAAAATACAACATTCTATTTTAATGATATTCAAATTATATTTTAATAATATTCTATACTTACCTAATGTTTGTTTAACTACTCATTATTTTGTTCAAAGAGAAGTAACAATCATATCAGCTGTAATAATAATAATAAAAGTAATAATAATTTTATGATTTTTTTTATAACGATCGTTATTTGACCATAATTATAAAAATTATGGCTAAAGTAAACTTAATTATAAAAGTAACCCAAAAGATTATCAATAACATATATTAAAGTTGAATACAATATTATTAATTTTACTAAAATAAAAAAAATGCTACATTAAAAGACAAAGATGATCCACAAAATTTCTATATCAAATAACAAGTTTTTTGCCGCTTGATTCATTAAAATATTCCTAACAGACTAGGAGGAATTGAAAATTTCGTTTAGGGGTTGGTCACCCCTCTGAGGGTGTGATTTTTAAAAAACTTCAAGACACGTCAACTTTAGTTTTCCATTCTTGTAGAAAAAAATTATTTGTAATTATTTTCCTAAAATTTGAAAATTTTTAAATAAAAAAATACGTTATAAAAACTGATTTTACCCCCATAAAAATTACAGGTTACAAAATTATGGGATAAAAATTATTTACGAAATTTCTACATTAAATAGTAAGTGTTTTGCCGTTTGAATCGTTAAAATATCCTTATTAGTTTATGAGATATTTACAAAAAACTGTTTTTATTCCTTATTTAGGGGCCATTTTAACTCCTTAAAAGTGGAAGTTAGCCAATAAATAAAATCACGTATCTCTTAGTTTTTAATGAACTTTAACATATCCCAGAACTAAAGTAATCGATAAGCCCGCGTTGAGAACCTTTCCTTGTAAGATTTAAATTTGAATCATTAGTTTGTGACGAGGCACCACGTTGTAGCCGAAATAGCTAATCGCGTGATTTTCGAACGTTGCCGGCTTTTCGAAAAATCCGCCTTTTTGCTGCTAAGCGGGCTTTTACAAGCCGGCAACCCGGCGACGGTCGCGCAAGAATGTAAACACTTACATTCTTCGTCGTCGAACTATGACGGAGTCTCCGCCACAAGTTGCATCGCGATCCATACACATTTGTATTAATTCTACATTTAAAATTTCTTCTATAGTGTAAAATATTTTTTAAAATCAAGAAATAATTAAAAATTTAATATGTATCTGTATTTAAATTCATAATTTCGCTCTTAAGATTTAATTACTTATGCAAGTATAATAAATTTTAATTGTCGATGTATTTTTATCCAAAATAGAAAATAAATTTTTAAGATAATAAATAGTCCTGCTGCAAGATTACGATAAATATTTCATGCACTTCTCAATGAAGTTTACAACAAGCTTATATGAAAGTTTCTTAAAATTTTTTGTAGAAGTTCACAGGAATCTTTTTTTAAAACTTACATGCAATATTAACGTGCAAGTTTACCGATAGCTTACAGTAACATTGCAGAATGCTTTCAGAAAAGCTTCCAACTTTTGTTTTTTTAAAGTTTGCAGAAGGTTTTGAAAAAAGAAATATTTTTTTAATTAATATTTATACGAAATTTTGCAGCAACCTTGCTAAAATATTACGACAATAAATTTTAAGAAACTTTCCTGTATTCTCACGTAAAATGTTTTTTAAAATCTTCCAGCAAGTTAGCTTCAAGTTTTTGCTAGAATATTTATATGAAATCATGCAGCGACTTCTTTAAAATGTTTCGACTATACGATTCATAAAAATTCACTGCAATCTTACGTAAAATATTTTGTGAAATGTTTCAGCAAGTTTTTGTTAAGGTTTTGTTGAAACATTAACACGTAATCTTGCAGCAATTTTTTAAAAATGTTTCGGCTGTATGTTTCAAAAGACCTCACAGGAATCTTTCGTAAAATTTTTTGTAAAATGTTACAGCAAGTTTGCTTTAAGGTTTTGTTGAAACATACATGCAAAATCGTGCAGCGACTTTTTAAAATGTTTCAACTATATGTTTTAAGAAACCTCACAGGAATCTTTTTTGAAATGTTTTGTGAAATGTTCCAGCAAGTTTGATATAAGATTTCTTTGTGAGATATCAATGGAATTTTTTTATTATATTCAAACGATAGTTTAATGTTATGTTCCTTGAAAGACATCTGCAAGGTTTTAATATAACCTTTCTACAAGTTTTCACTGAAACCTTACGTTGAATTTTACACTGAAATCTTTTATGCTATGTGGGTACGTATTCAAATCAATTAACAGGGATAAATTTAATTTAAAAAATAGGAAACAATATATTCAAACAAATATTATTTAATAATATCAATTTATTGTATTCAATTACTTAAATTTTCATATATTAACTATTATTGGTTTATTTCTTCGTTTTAATTGATTTAAAAATAGAATTCAGATTTTATTTTATTGATTCCTATAAAGTTTAATTGACCTTATTTATTTATCTTAATTGTACTTTATTAACTTCTATTTATTTTAATTGAGTGTATTACATTTTAATTAATCTGAAAACATATCTTTGATTTTACCGTATTAATTATACAGGGTGCGTACGGTATTTGAGGACATGCATAAATGTGACTATAACTTTGCGAATTTTTTTTTTTATTTTTTTTCCTTTTTAGATAAGAAATGGCGGACTACAACATCACTTAAGAAATGAAGAGACATGCTGTCATCGTCGCTATATGTGCGAACCATACAGATTTAGAGATCTCTAATTTTCTTAATTGCGCCCGTTCATTCGTGCATAAGGTTCGCCGTGAATTGGAAGCATCAGAAGGCGATACAGAATCGGTTGCAAAACGCAAAAAGCACGAACAACGTTTTGACACTGTCCGATCTGCAGAATTTTTAGAGCAAGTGCAAGCGATCATAGACGAGGACCCTTCAAAATCAATGAGGGTCCTTGCGAGTGAGCTTCATTTTTCTGAGCGCCTTATTCGTAGAGTTGTCCACGAAGACCTTCGGTATAAGTCTTACGTGATGCGCAGAGGACAGTTCATGTCGGAACGAACACGGAAACTGAGAGTTCTCCGATCAAAACGTCTTTTAAACAAAATCAAACACCCTGAGACGCCCATAATGTTATGGTTTTTTTTCGACGAAAAAAATTTTAACCAAGATCAAAAGACCAATCGCAGAAATGACAGATGGCTATGTTTAAATCCTACGGAGGTTTTTGTTGTTATGCACACAAAATTTCCAGCCACTGTTATGGTTTTAGGTGTTGTCAGCAACGAAGGACATGTTATGCCACCACACTTTTTTACTCAAGGACTTTGAGTAAACTCTACTGCAAACATCGGAGTTTTGGAGACAGTAGTGAAACCCTGGATAGACAATGTAAGCGGAGGCAGACCATACATTTTTCAACAAGACTCTGCTCCTTCACGTAAAGCGATGGCGACACAATTTTGGATGGCCGAAAATTTTCATAACCACATAACACCGAACCTATGGCCACCTAGCTCCCCAGACCTTAATCCTTTGGATTATTACGTATGGGGTGTAGTTGTGCGTGAGACCAATAAGCGTCCTCATAACACCACTTCTTCGCTGAAGACTGCTATTAATGCCGTTATGGTCAATACGAACAAGGAGCATTTGATTCGGGCATGTAATCGTTTCCGGACCCGGATCAAAGAGGTTATTGCTGCTAATGGCGATTTTATTGAATAACTTTATAGCCATATATTAATTTAACGCTGTATAAATAATTCCTAAAATTTCATTAAATTTTATTAAAAATACAAGCTAATTAATTTTACTCTCAAGTTGTCCTCAAATACCGTACGCAACCTGTAATTAAATTTAAATGATCTTATTCGTTTTAATGTTTTTTAATGCGCTTTGACTTAACCTATTTCGTCCCAAGTGGACATTTCATAGTCGATGGGATTTTGGCTTAGAAAGTAAGAAAAATGAATAAAAACTAACAAGATTAAAATGATTTTTTACATACAAAGACCGGCTCTTTTCGAATTCGGCATCAGCATTTCGAAATTCTGAACCTGAAATCAAATATAGTCACCTATATTTGACAAAAAAATTTTTTTTTTATATCGACTATGGGCATAATTTTCAAACTTTTCTTCTGTAGCATTGCTCGAAACCAGTTCACATTAATAATTTAGGTTGCTATATAATGTTATAACAATGTTAATAAATTAGTATAATTTTCAATATGACGGGATGAATATGGCAACTGTAATAAGAAAAAATAAAAGTTATACTTAAAAACATGTGCAAATACTTATACTGATTTTTAAGGTCACGTAGTTAAGATGAAAATGAGATTTTTTTATAGAAATAGCGAGTAGGTACTTATTGTGTAGGGTTTTATTTTTTTTATTTATATATTTTATATCTTTTGAGAGTGATAAAATTCATAAGATAAATTGTATTTAAATTATTAAAATCAATTGAAACAAATTCATTTTTATTTTTCTGTTACATTAAAATGCAATAAGAATTTCATTACCCCTTTATCCATCGTGCTATGGCGCAATCGCTGCATTTTTTTATTAAATAATTATTTAAAAGTAAACTAAATTTGTTAAATTCTTGAAATTTTATGAATGCTTTATTCTTTAGATCTTCTAACATCTAATGATAATTACTAATTTTTAATAATTTAAAATATTTAAAAAATTATTTTTTTGTTAAGAAGACTAGAAATGAAACGATTTACCGCATGTGCGACTAATTAACTCAACATATAGAGTTTTAAATAAGCGCAGCGTTAAGACATATCACATACCGCAAGTCACGCGATTTCATGTGTCATAGGTAGTGTTATAATAATCTTGACAACGCTGTTAAGTAAAGCAAAATAAACGGTGATTCGCTGCAGTGGGATAAGAATAAAGGGTGGCAACGCCACGCGATAGGTGAAGAGTTAAATTTGATATTTCAAAAAAATTTATTTTATTAACACAAATACATTTTTTACAATAAGTTGCAATATCAGCTCAATAACATATAATAAAAAATAAAAGTAAATACAATTTCTTTAATTACTTTATCAAACAAATTAATAAAGAAAAATTAAGTATTAAGATCAATTGTTATAAATTAAGAATCTATCAAACAAATTTATATTAAAATTAATTTATATTATGTTCAGAAAAGTAAATTAATAGTCCAGTCAAATTAGTCCTCAAAATAGAAGTAAGGTTACAAAAATTCCCATAGAGCTAAGAATCTGTATGAATGTTCAGAATACTATTATAAATGAATTGTGAAAAGTCCCCATCAATCCCCCTTGTGCAAAAAATTTTATTGATGGTGAAAGTTTGCAAAAATGGGTTTTTCGCGTTTTTCAGCTAAACGGTGAGTTTTACAGCAAAAATAGTTTAAACAAATTGTAGATCATCCGATTCTCTACAAAAAATGTATCAACACTTTTTTTCATAAGTATTGCCATTTCCGTGATATAGCGGTTAAAAGAATTGAAAAAAATATTTTATTCGTAATATGCACGTTAATGTACTTTTATATACATTTTTGAAGCGTTATACGAGTAAAAATATGAGTCCCTATGTCTTATACATACAAATTATAAAATTCTTAGAACATAAATGAACGTCAAAAACTCCGCCCCTATTTTCATTTAGTCGCATGGCCTTGAGTAACATCTGTCTTCCATTCAATTGTCAGCGTGGCGATGCTTGTATACCTGCTCCGTTTCGAGGGTCCAACAGAAAAAAATATTTATTTCTTTAAACCGGGAAAGACTCAGCAGCAATCGGAAATATATTCATCAAAAAGTTTCTGTGCTTTTCCAAAATGCCAAAATCATATACTTTTTCTACACGCAATAACTGGCTGCGATACAACATCAGCATTTTTCAAGAGGAGCAAAACAACGGTTTTGAAATTGTTCGAGAAACAAAATTTAATTAATTGTGCTAAAGTTTTTAAAGATAGTAACTCTACTCCAGAAGTTATAATCACTAATGGAATTCGCTTTCTTCTTTCTATGTACGGAGCTCCAAAAAAAGTTACCTGCTTGGATAAACTCCGATACTTATATTTTGCAAAAAAAACTTATAATAAAAAACAAGTGCAATTAGCTTGTCTTTCCCCAACCTCTGCTGCTACTCAACAACATCTATTCCGGGTATATTATCAAGTTAAAGTGTGGCTTGGTAATAAAATGAATCCAGAAGACTGGGGTTGGAAGTTAGTTGACAATGCATTGGAACCAATTCATACGTTACTCCCACCTACACCAGAAAAACTCCTTAACACAATCTTTTGCAATTGTAAAAAAGGTTGCAATGCTAAATGCGGCTGTAAAAAGGTTGGACTGTTTTGTTCTTTAGCATGTACCAATTGTCAAGGACAGTCGTGCTCCAATGTTGAATCGATACTAGATGAGGATAATTACGATATCAGTGATGAGACATATGATGCATCACTTTTAGAACATATTTGTATCCAGGAATATAAAGAAAAAGAAGATGAAGAAATAGAAGAAGAACAAAACAAAGACAGTACACTAGAAGTTCCATTGGATTATTATGAATCCGATGAATAATTTTTCCAAATTATTTTTTCATTTACATATTACATAATTTACACAATTTTTATCATTTTCAATACTCAATTTGAATTCAATAGGATCACAATAGATCGTGGAATAGGCCTACCGGAGAAACCACGTTAAAAAAAAAGCGCCAAGCACACTACCTCATAGGTGGTGTGGAAACGTGTGCATATTACGAATAAAATATTTTTTTCAATTCTTTTAACCGCTATATCACGGAAATGGCAATACTTATGAGAAAAAGTGTAAGAACATTTTTTGTAAAGAATCAAATGATCTACAATTTTTGTCTGAACTATTTTTGCTGTAAAACTCACCGTTTAGCTGAAAAATGCGAAAAACCCATTTTTGCAAACTTTCACCATCAATAAAATTTTTTGCACAAGGGGGATTGATGGGGACTTTTTACAATTCATTTATAATAGTATTTTGAACATTCATACAAATTTTCAGCTCTATGGGAATTTTTGTAACCTTCAAAGTCTTATTTGACTGGACTGTAGTGTAAACTAAAATGTATATAAGTCTCGGAATCAGAGACTTAATATCCTTGAGGGAAGGGAGAGGTGAATAAATCGACACATGTTGTTGCAGCAAGTGAATACTATAATATAACAGAATGCCATTTATAATTTGTACACGCGCTACAATTACATTGAGATTAACACCTCACGTAAATCAACACAATTTTCGGTATCTCGTTCGAATTGTATATTTACTGCTTTATAGCGCACATATATGCTGCATGACGGCTATCCAGCGACTGGCTCGCTGCCTGCGCGTTGTGCTCAGTGTGCCTATGTATAACGGGTACCTCCCAGTATGAGGCGTCAAGCTTAAATGTATAATAAAAGCTATAATAGAATGAAATAGACAAAAACGCTATTGAAATTAATTAAAATAAATTAAGTATCAATTATTTAAATTTGCAGTGAAGACATTTTTTTTTTTGCGAATTGAGGTCGATAGTAGCCAATTAATGCGTATTTCTATAATGCAATAGAATGCAATTCAAAAAAAGCATAATATTCATATTTATTGAAATCAATTGAAATTAATATTAAAAATTTTAATATCATTAAATTAAAATTGAAACCAATTAAAGTTGATAGCTTCTTAATTGATTAATTTAAAATTATTAATTGAGAATATTTAAATTAATAAGATTAAATTGAATTTTCATTTATTTCTATTAATATTAATTGACCATTTTTAGCAGGGTAGTTCTAAAATATATTTAAATAAAAATATAGTTCACATTTTATTATTTAGTTAAAAGATAAATAAATGGATTCATAAATTTAATATTAGACATGTAATTTATCTTTACTGTTTAATTAAGTTGAACTTAATCAATTTGATTTACCATATATATTTTAATGCATGTGGGTTATCAAATTGAATTATTATTGTGCAGAAGAATACAAAACCGTGATAATAATCACTTGCCGAATCTTATAAAAAATATTATTGACGGCGGTTTATTCTGCTTTGCATGTTAAAGAACAAAATGTTTGTTTGTATTCTGATATGAGAATATATTGCATGCATACCCGGTATAGTATAGCAGAAAGTAATATACTTCAATCGCTGATACATTGTACAAACTTATAAATAATATAAATTACATATTGTACTGTTTACTTACTGTTAGATATTATTCTATTTAAAATATTTAGCGTCTTTATGAAATTAGACAATTTTTTCATAAATTAGTATCTTTTTAAATTTCATCGTAAACACAAATAATAATGCATTCGACAATTACTTATTCTTTATTTTAAATGAATTATTTATTAGCATAAAAATTGTGATTATTTATTGTTATTAGACGATTTTATATTCTACTTTGTTATGTATGTATCTACTTTAACAAACATTCGCTACACCTATGCAAGGAGTGCCATTTATGTGACAAGCCATATAAGTAAGCTCTTCCTAAACTACAAGCTTACTCAAAGTTGCATCTATCTTCCGTATCTACTTCACACATACCCAATGAATTAGCTGCAAATATGTTTTCTTTGTCGATAGTCGTGCGGTATTTTTAGAATTATGGAAATATTAACATACGGAAATATAATAATTTTCACAGTTGAAAAATTAATTTTCGCTCAATTTTTTTCATAAATTATTGTTTTTTTCTATTTTTTCACCTGACGCTAGAGACGGTTAGTGAGATGGCGAAATAGTGAAACTTTGGCTTCGGATGCCCCTTAACGCCCCCTAACGGCCCGTTAACGCTCTGTTTAGGAACGCTGATGAACCTGTTTCAGTCAACGTAACCACGAGGGTGTAAGTAAGAAGGATAAAAACCCACCAAAATCAGCACAGAATGATCCCAATAATGAAGTGAAATCAGAAATAAAGCCTTTTACAAAAGAAATAGCATCTTTCGCAAAAAGAAGTACATACTACGAGCCCTATGTAAATCGACAGAACGCTATCCTAAACGAAAGAGTCGAACTTTGAAACCTGGATATTATGAAAGCGACGTTTCTTATATGGATATTAAAGTGAAGCCATCAAAGTTGCCGAAATCTCCAACCATTAAAAATTTGTTAAAATCTAAACAGTATATTAAAAAACAAAGCCTAGCGAGAAACTCGTCTCTCGCACTTACCAATACCTTTATCTCGACCTCTAAGTCGTATTTCAAAAACTACCAAACGACAGTACAATCGACGGAGTTAACTCTATTACTCACGAGGGTGGTCCCAGAAGTATCCCACCTGACATATAGATGGCCGTTGTTGATTGAAAAAAATTTCTATAGTAGAAAGAACGAATCTTATAAGGCTTAAGTTTTAAGTTTGAAGAAGTTACGTTGTGTAGTATTTGTTCTCAGTGAATTTGTAGTTAGATTCTACTCTGGGGAATTTGCTATTTCGTTTACAACAGTAAAATATTAGGTGACAGAGTTTAAATGAGGCCGTACGAGCTGTCAAGATAAATATCTTAGTGGCCGACCGAATGAGGTGACTACTCCAGAAATGGTGAAAAAAATCCACAAAACAGTATTGGATGATTGTCGATTGAAAGTCCAGAAGCTAACAGATATGATAGGTATTTCAAAAAGCGCTGTACATAGCATATTGACCAAATTTGGACATCAGAGAGTTGTGTGCAGCATGGGTACCTCGTTTGCTCATAATGGGACAAAAACAGCGTCGTGAGGATGTTTCAATCAAGGGTCTAGCGCTGTTTGACAGCAATAAAGCCGAATTTTCAAGTCAATTCATCACCATGGATGAAACATGGGTCCATCACTTTACACCTTATATAAAGAAATAGTCAAAACAATGGACTGGGAAGGAAAAGTCGGCACCAAAGAAGGCAAAGACAGTTTCACCTGCAGGCAAAATCATGCCATCATTTTTTTGGGATGTGCGCGTAATAATTTTTATTGATTATCTTCAAGTAGGAAAAACAATTAACGGCGAGAACTATGCAAACTTATTGCAACATTAAAGTGATAAAATCTAGAAAAAACGGTCGCATTTGACTAAAAAGAAAGTGTCGTTTCATCAAGACAATGCGCCAGCTCATGCATCCGTTATGGCGATGGCCAAAGTCAATGAGTTAAAGTTCGAATAACTTCCTTATGCTCCATATTTGCCAGATTTAGCTTTCTTGGATTATTTTCTTTTTTTAAACTTAAAAATGGCTCGCTAATCAAAAATTTGCCGACAATGAAAAAGTGAAGTCGACAGTTAATGGCTATTTTGAGAAGCAGTTCTTACTATGAATAGAATACTGAAACTATCGAGCATCGTTAATGAAAGTGTATGTATATTGAAGTCAAAGAAGACCATGTTGAGAAATAAAGAATTTTTCACCAAAAATTTTTGTGTTTTCCTTGTTAGGGCGAATACTTCTGGAACCACCCTCATATATACGACACATACACACATTACCCTCTTTACTCACAGTAAAGTGTAGTAAAGAGAGAAGTGCTTCCTATAGGCCAGGCTACTTTAACAAGGGTACAAGCATGCACGTATGTAGACACATGTGTACATTCAATAGAAAGTGAGCACTTTTTTCGAGTATTACAACACTCGAGCTCCTATCATTCGCATTCATTCCCAAACATTGAGGCGCGGCATTAGATGTTTCACATCAAAATAATAAAATTTATTTTAATAAAGTTTTCTAACCAGTGATATGGTTTTTGTACATGATAATCGCAAATCAAAACTATTATTCTCGATTAATCCTTTATTAACGGAATCTTTTTAATTGGTTAAAATTGTTTCAAATTGATTTCTAATATTTATTGAGGAACTATTACTCTCGATCATACAATGATTAAACAGTATTAATGGGAGTTAATCATTTTCATTCGTGCTTTGTAACAAGAGAAGAATTGCGCACTTCCTCCGCATTGAAGCAAAGGCGCACGCGCTCGTGGAGGCAAAAAAACGCGCAAGAAAGAAGATAGTTGTCAAACGCCATTACGTCGCAATATACCAGGCTATTCAATAAGTTTTGCGGTTCGATAAGAGAGGCTGTTGCTACTGGCCTAAATTTTTTTTTGTTATGTTAGTACACTCTTCATATGAACGTATGTGAAGTTTCATTTCAATCTGTCAATTCATTCTTTGTTTACAAGCCATTTAGTATCGACGTGTCACAGTATTTTTTTACAATGGAAAAAATCAAGTATTGTGCAGTGATTGAATTTTTATTTTTGGAAAGTTTGAAAGCAAAGGAAATTTATGAACGAATGTTGAAAGTGTATAAGGACTCTTCACCTTCAATTAGTACAGTAGAAAGATGGGTTGCTGAATTTAAACGTGGTCATGCAAGCCTTGAAGATGATCCACGTCAAGGACGTCCAAAAACAGCAACCAGATTAGAAATTGTAGAAAAAATACAGGATATCGTATTGGAAAATCGTCGAGTGACTGAAAGAGATTTAGTAGAAGCCTGTAAGCTGCTCAAGATACCTGTAGCTGGATCTCAACAAGTCAGGAAGTTATGCGCTTAGCAAAAAGAAGTAAGGATAAAGAAAGAGAGAGAAAGGAAATTGAGGCAACATCATCGTCATCATAATAAAAGTAAATACCATTACAATATAAAATCTAATGTTTGTTGTTCTTCAGTTCTATTTCTTTTTTTCGTAAATAGTTTGTTTTTATCTACACCTTAATTATAATTTTTTTGATAATGTAATCCCTCCTACTCTTTATCATCCTGGAAGTGACAGGACCTTACACAAAGAGGCCTAATCAGCTTCCATTCTTAGCGTCTCTCTGTTTAATATTCATTTATTATTATGATTTCAATTTTGTATTTTACACTTAAATTAGTTTCTTCTTTTCTTTTTTTCTTTTTCTCTTCATATAAAACGATCTAGCTTTCTAGTTCAGCTATTGGGAAATTTCAGGCTCAAAAACTTAAGGAGAAATGTATAAATGTAAATATAATATAAATAAGGAAAAGATATGTGCGTAAATATAAAACATGTTTATGAATGAACAAGTATACGTCTACGTAAAAATCTCATTTACAACGTTCAAAGAAACAATTATTTATTATTAAGAATTAATAACAATTATTAACGATTAGCTCATTAACGCCAAAGAATTGCAATTTTTTCACTTACTAACAAGGGAACCACCTCAACCCGACCCCACCGATTTTAATAATTTTTGGATATGTTGTAATACTCAAAAAAATATTCAACACGTGCTTTTTTTATCAGCTGACATCGACTTCTAAAGGGTGAAATCCACCCCTAAAAAGAACCACAAAAAATCGTTTTTTTAATATATCTTTGCATCTAATGAATATTTTTAAATAAAATCAACGCCAAAATATTTCTTATAAGTAGGCGCTTTTACTGATATAACTTCAACACCGAAGGCTTGCAACCCCTTTTTCTATAGAAGTCAAAGCTCTATTTTTTTTGCTATTTTGCGATTCAAAAGCTGTTAAATAAGGTTGAGTGGATTAAAAACGGCATTTATAATGAGAAAATAAGAAATTAAAATTGAATTATTTCGGGGTTCTTTAAGAAAAAATTTTTTGGGGGCGTGTTACCCCAAAAAACCACCCCTATCAAACCACAAGCAGGTAAACCCACGTAACCCTGGCCACAGCATGTTTATCTATTATTTTTTTAACTGAATATATATCCTACATTACAAGCGAGCTATGTCCGCAGAAATCCGACCCTCGACCCCTAACCCGCCCAACCCCAAAAAACCTCCCCTACCTAACCACAAGCAGGCTAACCCGACTAATCCCTGCCACAGCATGTTTATTAATTATTTTTTCTGTTATTTAATATATCCTATATCACAAGCAAACTATATTAGCTACCCCTAACCTCTAACCCCTAACCATTTAAAATCCAAAAAACTACCCTTATCAAACCACAAGCAAGCTAATCCATCTTAACCTGGCCCCAGCGTGTTTTTTGATGTTTTCTTTTTTTAAATTTAAGGCAATTTTCAGATCAATTATACTGATGGATTATGACTTAAATTTACATGTAAGAAATAACATTATAACATTACAATCGCTGGTACATAATCAGTTTTCTTCACCGAGATATACGGATATTTTTAAATATTCCTGGTATAAAAGCGGCTATATTACTCAAAAACCAGATAAAACTGATAAACCTGTTGATTTGAGTTTTGGAGAATCTTGTAATGTCAACTGCAAAGTAGAAGGATGTAAGAATGTTGCAATAATACGATGTGGTTGGTATAAAAAGTCATTATGTTTTAAGCACTTCATTGCAGATTATCATTACTGTGAGAACTATGTCAAATAATACATTTCAATTTACATACGAGTCAAGAAAATAGTCTTTTATAATAATAACTTTTAATAAAGTTTATTTAAAAATAATTAGACAACGTATTACATTAGATGCTTATTTTTAGACGTGACTTTTTTCATCCCAGGTTTTGATTTGACAATTATTTCAAGAAGAAATGAGCGATAAACGCCGCTGTGGTCAGGATTGTGGGCGGTAGCCTGCTCGTGGGTTGGTAAGGGTCTTCTTTAGGGATTCATTGGGTTAAGGGTACAATGGTTTGCTGTCATAAATTGCTTATTATGTAGGATATATTTATTTAAAAAAAAAAACATTGAAAAACACGCTGGGGTTAGGTTAAGATGGATTAGCTTGCTTGTGGTTTGATAGGGGTGGTTTTTTGGGTTTTCGAGGTTAGGGGTTAGAGGTTAGGGGTAGCTTGGTTATCTAATATATTTCGCTTGTCACATGGTACATATAACAGAACAAATAATTAATAGACACACAGTGGCCAGGGTTGGGTGGGTTAGCCTGCTTGTGATTTGGTAGAGGTGGTTTTTGGGGTAACACACCTCCAAAAAATTTTTTCTAAAAAAACCCAGGAATACATCAATTTTAATTTTTTATTTTCTCATTATAAATGCAGTTTTTAACCCACTCGACCTTATTTAACAGATTTCGAA
This sequence comes from Chalcis sispes, assembly GCA_949987625.1. Lineage (NCBI taxonomy): Eukaryota > Metazoa > Arthropoda > Insecta > Hymenoptera > Chalcididae > Chalcis > Chalcis sispes. The sequence continues at coordinate 41,453,167 of OX465097.1, read as the reverse complement.
TCGCAAAATAGCAAAAAAAATAGAACTTTGACTTCTATAGAAAAAGGGGTTGCAATCCCTTGGTGTTAAAGTTATATCAGTAAAAGCGCCTATTTATAAGAAATATTTTGGCGTTGATTTTATTTGAAAATATTCATTAGATGCAAAGATATATTAAGAAAACGATTTTTTGTGGTTCTTTTTAGGGGTGGATTTCACCCTTTAAAAGTGGATGTCAGCCGATAAAAAGAAACATGTATTGAATATTTTTTCGAGTATTACAACATATTCAAAAATTATTAAAATCGGTGGGGTCAGATTGGGGTGGTTCCCTTGTAAGTCAAATTTTTAAGTCGTTTAAAAAGAAAAATTTTTCGATGAATAAGCTTATATGTTATATTCCAGTAGTTTCAAGTAGATTTAAACCAAGTCAGATTACATTTAATTCACTCTTGTACTACTTATAATAAGATTAAATTCAATAACGACTCATTTCGTTTAATTATGATTACGAGTAGAAGGAATCGTTCTTAAGCATATTCAAATTGGTTTCGATTATTTCTGATTTACATGTGTATAAGGCACGATTCTATTAAATATAATTATAATTATATCTGATTGCTTACAATTGTTTGTATCGTAAGTAATTGTTGTATAGTAATTGTTGAATTGTAACTTTGTATTAAAACCCTTTACTAAAAATATTCGGTTAAAACTAATTAAAAGCAAGTAAAATTTATTAAAACAGATTAAAATTGACTCAGTTGTGATAGATTTTAATCGGTTTCAATAAGATTTAATCAACTATTTGTAGCAGGACCAATTTTGATAAAATTTACTATTTATAATAGCTTTTACTTAATTACATTTGAAGTAATAAATAATTTCTTATTATTACATCCAATTAATATTAGGTGTAGTAAAAAGAAATCCATTATTTTTGCGTTAAATTGTAGGTTTTATTTAGCATTAATAGAATGATACGATTTAGGTCAAATATGCACCGTTTTGTTCGATAACTTGTTGCCATTTTGAAGATAATTTCATAATGCCTCTTTCGTAGAAACCCTTGTCCCTATTGTCAAAAAACTGGGACAGTCGATTTTCACAATCATCTCTTGAGGCGAATTTTTCACCTGCGAAATCCTTCGTCATAGACAGGAACAGGTGGTAATCACTTGGTGCCAGGTCCAGACTATAAGCTGGATGCATAAGAACTTCCCAACCAAGCTCCCGGAGCTTCTGGCGAGTCACTATCGATGTATGCGGAACACAATTTCTCTCCTATTGGCCAAAGCTGGCCGCTTCTAGGCGATTGCCTCTTTCAGACGGTCTAATTGTTGACAGAACAGGTCCGAATTAAGAGCTCGGCCGTAGGGGAGCAGCTCATAGTAGATGATTCCCTACCAGTTTCACCAAACATACAGCAAAACCTTCCTGACAGTCAATCCTGGCTTGGCCACCGTTTGCGCCGGCTCACCGCGATTTGACCACGACCGTTGTCGCTTGACGTTGTCGTAAGTGACCCACTTTTAATCACCAGTAACCATTTGCTTTAGAAATGGATCGATATTGTTGCGATTCAGCAGCGATTCGCAGATAGAAATTGGGTTCATGAGGTTTCTTTGCGATAACTCGTGTGGCACTCATACCCAGTATGTCGAAAAAGTTCCCGAACTTTTGAAATAAAAAATCAAAAATTACATCTAAAGAAATTTATTCCACTTAACTTTCAACACAGTCCCCTTTCCTAGATATACACTCATTTGAGCGCTCCATGAGTGATTCTTAGGCTCTCTGGTACTCCTCTGAAGTTATCGCTGTAAAACGCTCGGTGCAAGCCGTTTGAATGCTCGGTACATTTTCAAAAAATCGTCCTTTCAAGGCCATTTTTAGCTTAAGAAATAGGAAAAAGTCGGCTGGAGCCAGATCTGGCAAGTATGAGGCGTAATTGATGCGTGGGATCTGATTTTCGGCGAGGTAACGCTTCACAATGTTCGAAGAATGAGCAGGCGCATTGTCATCCAGCAAACTCCACGATCCCGGTTCCTTGTACTCGGGCCTGATGCGATTAATTCGGCGCTTCAGACGTTTTAACACCTCTACGTAATACGCAGCATTCACGGTGGTCTTTGGGGGCACAAATTCTTTGTGTATGAGGCCTTTGGAGTCGAAGTAAGCGATGAGCATCGTCTTTACCCGTGATTTTTGTTGGCGCACTTCTTGAGGCCTCACACGGCCCGGACTGAGCCAAGCGGATGACTGGCGCTTCGTGGAAGGATCGTATTGAAAGCACCAAGTCTCGTCTCCAGTCACAATTGAGGTTAGAAAGCCTGGAGTGGTGTCGCAAGTCTCGATAAAATCTTGACAACATTGGATGCGAGTTTCTTTCTGCTCTGGTGTGAGAAAGTGCGGAACAAATCGAGAGCAGACCTTTCTGCGGCTCATTTTTTCTTTTAAAATCAACGCGACGCTATCTTTGCTCATGTTCAGTTCGTCTGCCAACATTCTGAGAGACATGTGGCAATCCTGCTTAAGTAGCGCTCGCACGCGAGCCTCGTTTTCGTCGGTAACAGCTGTTGACGGCCGGCCGCTTCTCTCGTCATCTTCTAACGACTCTCTACCCTTCTTGAACCGACTGAACCACGTGTAAACAGTTGTACGCGACACTACACCTTCACCGTAAGCCGAATCGATCATTTTTTTCGTTTCCGCGAAAGTTTTTTTGAGTTTATAGCAGAATTTAATTGCGCCACGATGTTCAAATTTCTCATCCATCGTAGAGCTTGCACCGGGTACTAAACACACGTTAACTCAAGCACGTCTATCTCGGCAACTAATGAACGGATACTGGTGAAAAAATTCTCAGACACTTCAGAGGGATGTAGCAACATAGTACTGGTGTCGTCCAAGAGGTGACGCCACTCGTACAAGCGCTACAAAATAAGTTCGGGAACTTTTCCGACATACTGTGTACATCGAACTTCTTTTTGTATCCAGCCTTATTTAAGTGGTTCTAAACGGTTTTTTGTGCAATGTTTAGCTCCTGGGCAATCGAAATAGTGCTTATGTGACGGTCGGACTCAACGATTTTCATTATTTTATCGACATTTTCGACAGTTGGCCTTCCAGAGCGTGGTGCATTTTTGACGTCAAAATTTTCGGAACAGAATCGACGAAACCAAAATTGCGCGTGATTGGCTGTTACAGTATCAGGACCATAAACAATATTCACATTTTCAGCTGCCTGGCTTGCGTTTTCGCCTTTATCGAAGAAAAACTGTAAAATATGGCGTATTTTCTCTTTGTTGGTGTCCATATTTGACGCGTGCTAAAAAAATACTAAGTCAAGCAATCAGAAAACTGTATTAGTAGCTTTTTTAGTACGAAATCTTATCTTTTTAACGCCATCTAGTGTTACCCGATCGCACTTTTATAACGGGAGATACAGACTACTAAAGCCATCTTTTGGCAAAATAATGGATTACTTTTTACTACACCTAATACTAATAGGATGAACACGAATTAAAAATGATTTCAATTAAAACAGATTTGGATCATTTACCAAGTAATTAGGATAACCATTGATCCGAATAAATATAACTAGAACCGATTAAATTTTAATCAATTCTCATAATTTTTGGTTAAATATTTTTAGCACAGATTATTATTAATGTTTTGCATTTAGTACAATTGTATTCACTGAGTAATTGAAAAAATTTTATCAGAATTTTATATCAGATTTACATCAAATACAATTTCAATTAAGACCAAAACAAACTTATTATTAATCTTTTTCATTAATAATAATTATAACCGCAGAGCAATTCAAAACGTTTGATCACAATCTCGAATTTAGAAAAAAACCCGCGTTAAAACCATGTTTAAATAAGTCCAATTTAAGTTAATTTAGTTCATTATTTTTTTACTGTTATATATGATATAAATAACAATTCAAAAGAATCAAAAAATTATAATTACAATTAGATTAAATTTAATACAATAAAAAATTATAAAAAATTAATTGTGGTTTCAATTCGTACAAGTATGTTAAACACAATTAGATCCGATTGAAATCTAATCAGTATGAATTGGTTTAAGTTAGACATTTTTAACAGAGCTATCTTCTGTTTTATGTCAATGTAACTTTATTAGCTATTACAAAAACACTATAGGATTATAATGAATTCTGAATGATAAATAATAATTAATTAACTGCATATTTACAATTATAAGTTAAAATGTTATTTTAGAAAAAAACAACTTTTATTTTCACGTTGTTTGCGTTAATCGCGTCAAAGTCAAATCTGCACATCTATGTACACGCCCTGACACAGGTGGTTGCGCTTGAATCAGTTGGGTTGATATGGAAAATTGCTTGGTTAATTAGTTAAATAAATGATAAACCGATTGCAAATCTTTTTGGCGGTGCTGGTTGCGCATTAAAAAATCTACAATTTTAATAAAAAGAATATATTAGATTGTATCATTTAGATAAAAATAACATCATTTTGATAAAGACAACCTGGAAAGTCGCATACTGCATATGTAAATGCACACACTGCTGTAAGCGCTTAAAAGCTAGCTTACTATTGAAAATTTTTTAGTTAATTATTTAAATCAATAATTAACCATTTGCAACATTTTTTGGCGGGAATGTTTGCGCGTGAAAAAATGTAATTAAGAAAATCTGATATGAGTAAAAAAAATGTACCTAATATATATGATATTATTTAAATAAAAATAATGTAATTTTATTATCTGACTCCCCGTCCGGACGTAATTTTCCTTTATATTTCTTAATCTTTTATTTTCACGAGAATTTAATTAGCATAATTATCAGTAACTTTTTAACTGTAAATGATTGGCATAGATAAATTTTCATTATTAAACATGTCTGAGTCAACTTAATGAACATCCTCACAGGAACTCGTAAAAGATGTAACGTAGCGAAAATCAGGGCTTTTTTTTATGTTTATTTTAAAAAAATTATTGAAAATTAATAAAAACTTGATAATATTAAAAATAAATACTAGAAATTCTTAATGGGAAGAAGAAATAAACACTATTGAACAAATATGTATTTGCATAAAAATTTGTTACTAGACATGTATATTTATAACAAGAATATATTTGGTACATTTACATTAGATTTATATTTAATGCATTTATTTTTTTTGAAAATGTACTTAAAATTTAGAAATAAATACAAGAAATTAGTATAAAAATATCATAATGTAATATCATAAAATCTTTCTGACATTCGTTCGCTCTCATCTAAAATTTATTCAAAACTATCACTACCATAATCATCATTCCAATTTTTACTTTCACTGCTGTTTTCATTATCTGTATAAATAATCTATTAATATCATGAGTGCAGTTCCCTGCTGGGAAATCTTAAGATTTTAATATGAAGTAGTTTTATATCAAAATCTATAGTATGATGTTCATCATTATTGATAGTTATATTTTCCAACTGAACATTATCTAACTCATTATTTATATAAATATTAAATGTAGCCTCCCGAAATTTTTTTCTATCATTTTTTTTTAAACGACGTGTATAAACTTTTTTTTGCTTATTTTAGATTTTAAAATAATTTAGAAATCTGTAAAAAAATGTTTGAATAGCAAAATATCAATAATATATTTAGTTTGAAAAATATCAGAATGTTATTCAAAAATCTAATATCCAACAAAGACAATAGACATAGTAAATCAAAAAACAATAATCTCAAAATTATAAGATTTGTATAAACTTACGTGAAAGTAATGGCTTTATAAAGTACAGTTTATATTATTATTTACTTAATTCTTAAATATTATTTATAATCAAATTGTTATAGTATTTTGTATTCAACAATAAAAGTAGTCCTTTATATGCTGCTTATAAAAATGAAATCGTCAACATAAAAAATTATCTGATCAAAGTAAACTACTACGATTTTATATAATGTCATTAATTATACAGTTAAAAATGGCGCAATTTCGTCGCATTTATGATAAGAAAATTTGGCCCCGACTATTGCTCCATTACATTCCTATTTTAACACTGAAAAAGCGTTCTAATAAGAGTCATTTTTTTCAATGAAGATTGCCTGTTTTGAATTTCTTTTTGGTATTTATCCTCCCAAAGTCTTAAAAACTGTCATTTGCTTCTCGGCTTTCGCTTTACGCAAATTATTAGCTACACTGAGCAAAAAGCCTGGAAAAAATTATTAGTTGGTTTGATAAAATTTACTACCAAGATGGAAAAAACTTCGATATGCCGAACAATTTTTCCCATATTTTTTATTAATTATTTTTGTATTTAAAACTTTTTAATGCTTTACCTAAAAGTAAAGGAATTTATTCAATTTCTAAGAACAGACTTACCCAAACTTTTTGCTTAGTGCATTTCTTAATCATTTTACGGCAATAAATTTTAATGTACAATTATTAAAATATCATAGGGAACTATATCATAGGCTAAATCAAGATCTTCAGTTAAAATAAATAGAAGGTATTTCAATTTAATGAAATTCATCAGGAAATTCAGTCAAGAAGTCAATGTTCTAATAAAAAATTAATTTGACTTTTTTATTCTAAGAATTCATTAAGCCATGATTGTCTTTAAATTTTACGTAAACTTTAAAATGATACAAAACCTATAATATAACATAGTATAAACCGCCAATAGATTTTTATAAAAATTCAATATCTTATATTTTCAAGGTCGGTCTTACAGAATCCGTTGGAAAAATTGACCAATCTTAATAGAAAAATTCAATATGTCATCTTTTTTCCAGAAAACTCTTAAAATTTTAAGAAGTGTGACAGGTGGCCATGAGAGGTTACGCTACCTGCCATGCGGTAAATATGAGAGTTTGCGGTGCGACTACACGCGGCGCTATCGATCAAGGTATTGATAACGCAGTACGGGAAATCGATCAAAGTGACACGAGACGGTCAAGGGGGGGATCCTCTCTTTCATTTTTCCCGCCAGAATGTAAACACGTGCAAGCGAAGGACAACGCGAAAATTAGCTGAGACGTGTGTGAATTAGATCTCACCGTTCTCAAATTAAAAGTAAATAGCCACTTAGGTAGACCGCGTGCATGCCGCAAAATTTTTATCTGCGCGATCACGTCTATTGATGTAATTATTCGTTGCGAGGTGTGAGTTAGAGCTCTCACTCACCCATAGTAGTGTTAGTGTGTATACGCGCGCGCAAGACTACACGCGGGTAGTCTCTTGTTTGGCCGCGAAAAGCCGCGACCAACCCGCTGACCAGTTTACGAATATAAAGGCTATTTCACGCCTCTTGCTATGTTCACATAGCAAGGCGAGCGACGGACGTGTATGCGCAGTGTGTGCCTCGCGAAAAACAATTGCGTGTCGATATATTTTTGTCTGCAACTCTCGGCAAGGGTACAGAGTCAATTTATAATGTGTTCTGTTTATAGTTTCGTTTAATTTGATTCAATAAACGTGGACTGCGCATAACGGGTATGCGTTTAGTTTATTTTCTCATTTCTCGCGTTCTGTTTCCGAATGCTGCCACCTCCGTGGGAGTGTCAACTCGCTGTTAACACGCAGGTTGACTAGCCGAGCTCAGCGCAGAGTACCGCCGGCATCGGTGCCTTAAGGTAAAGCCTCATACGTTAAAGAAAGTAGGATCTGAGGCGGATCCTCCATTGTAATAGGATTAGCACTGCACGCGAGTGCCATTGCACGACGGCTAACGTTCGCTGGCACTAAAGACCGCATCTAAAAGAACTTGAAATATGAAGTTTGTTTAAATTATTTCAATTGAGGCTGAAAAGTTTATTGAGTTAAAAACAATTTATGTATTGGGAGTGTGAATAGGTTCTCGCCGTTTCACCGTCAGATGGCGATACGAAAATTTTGTGTTTATAATTCAAGATGATGATGTATCTATATTGAAGTTCTGTAACCTCTGTTTGAAATAAGTGCATGTTTTCCTAATAACTTATGAAAAACATTTTTTTTTTGTAGCGTAAAACATGTCGAATTTCGTGCCAAATAAACCGTTATTGCGGGGAATTTTACTGCACTATTTTATTCAGAAGAAATCTGCAGCTAAAGCACACAGAATTCTTGTAAAAATCTATGGTGATCATGCTTTGTCGGAAAGAACATGCAGAGATTGGTTCAACCAATTTAAAAATGGTGATTTTGATGTTCAAGATATAGAACGCAGTGGTGCACCAAAAAAGTTTCAAGACGAAGAATTTTAAAAATTACTTGCTAAAGATCCATGTTAGACGCAATCCGATGTTGCAAAAACATTAGAAGTCGATCGAACAACAGTTTCGAAACGTCTGACAGCATTAGACATGATACAAAAGGAAGGATTTTGGGTGCCGTTCGAACTGAAGCCGAGAGACGTCAAATAGCGTCTTGTCACGTGTAAACAGCTGCTTCAACGACAAAAAAGAAAAGGTTTTTTACATCGTATTGTGACTGGTGATGAAAAGTGGATATACTACAGTAATCGCAAGCGTAAAAAACGGTGGGTTAAGCCCGGCGATGCAGTAGCGTCAACACCAAAGCGGAATATCCACGGTTTCAAGCTCATGCTGTGCATTTGGTGGGATCAGCTGGGGGTAGTGTATTACGAGCTGCTCCAACCCAACCAAACCATCACAGGAGTTCTCTATCGACGACAATTGATACGCTTGAGCCGAGCATTGAAAGAATAACGGTCGCTATATGAGCAAAGTCACGATAAGGTGATTTTGCTGCATGATAACGCTCGGCCGCTTGTCCCATCACCGGTCAAAACATACCTGGGAACGTTAAAATAAGAAGTCTCACCCCACCCGTCGTACTCTCCATACATTGCGCCTTTTGATCACTATTTATTTCGATCGATGACTAACGGCCTGGCTTAGCAGCACTTCATTTTGTATGAAGAAATGAAAAAATGGATCGATTCGTGGATAGCCGCAAAAGGAGTGTCGTTTTTTTCGACGTGGAATTCAAATGCTGCCAGAAAGATGGAAAAAAGTAATTATCAGCGATGGGCAATACTTTAATTGACTTATTTTTTTATTATTTTTTTTTAAATACAGGATTTATTTTCACCAAAAAACGGTGAGAACTTATTCACACTTCAAATAATATCATGTCAAACTAGCTTAGTTTTATCGATGATATGTTATTAAAATGACGGATTCAATATATATTTCTGAAAAAATCACATTTTTTTTTCAAATTATGACCAACTCTTCGTTGGTTAATAATGTATTAATTATGATATATAAATTATAAAGTGCGTTTCTATTCTAAGTAGTTAATATTGTGTATATAATATGACATATGAATTTGCTATATTATTTTAACTTATTTTTACGTAAACTTTTAAAAGTTATAGTCAAAAGACTATCGTTGTTAAGAAAGCTATGAGAAATTGATTAGATGCATGTTGTATAAACAGGAATATTTTTTTTTATTTAAACTAGTTAAATATAATAAAAATTTTAAAGATATATATTAATAAAAGGTTAATATTATTTAATATAAATTCAATAATAAAAAATACTTTAAATCACAAACTATCGCAACAAAATAAATGCACTTGCTGCTAGCTGCCTAACACGCTAATGTTATCGCTTTAATTGCGCGGACTCTTAAATTCAGACTAACTAGTGACTGGGCCTAGCAACACCGAAACTCTTCATTTTTGCTGACATATACGCTTTTTGTCTAATTTTTTTTTATTTCAACAAATTAATATCTAAAGATGGTCACAAAAAAATGAATTATAATGCGTATAAAAATTTATAATATATAGGGGGAAAAGGGCAAAATAAATAAACCAACATGTATAAAAATGGTATATTAAAATAGGATATAAATTATAAATAACCAAATGTTACAATCTATAGGGTGCCAGCCATGACACTTTTCATGATACAAGACTATCGCCAGCTTGACTACACTCAGCGGCGGAACGTAAGTTCACGCGGTATATAAGGTATGTTCAGAAAATAACGGAAATTTTTAAATCTCACGAGTTTGGGAAGTCCGATTGTCTAAATTTTTTTTATTATGTTGGTACGCATACCCCTGAAGTATGATACAATTTCAGCTGTATTCATTGTCTATTTTGTCAGTGGCAGCCGCTAAGGTTAGACGTGTTTTTGTGAGCTCGGCGATTTTCGTTGGTTAAAAAAATGGATCAAAGAATTTGTATCACATTTTGCATAAAAAATGAAATCAAGTGTAACAAAGTGTGTTAAATGTTAACAAAGGCCTATGGTGAGTCCGCTATGAGTAAAACAAAGGTTTATGGGAGGTATAAATGTTTCCAAGATGGCCGCGAAGACATTGAAGATGACGAACGCTCCAGACGCCCCGGCACATCAACAACCGATAAAAAAGTAGAAAAATCGATTGGCTCATGCCATGAAATTTTTTCAAATATTTTGGGTATGAAACGAGTGGCAGCAAAATTTGTTTGAAAATTATTGAATTTTGAACAAAAACAGCGGTGGCTGGAAGTTGCTCAGGAGTCACTAAATGAAGTCAACAACGATACAGAATTGCTAAAGTGTTATAACAGGTGACAAAACGTGGGTTCACGGATATGACGTCGAAACTAAGGCTCACTCATCCTAGTGGAGGCATTCTGGACCGAAAAAGGCTCGACAAGTGTGGTCGAACGTGAACGTTATGCTCACTGTGTTCTCCGATTTTAATGGCATAGAGCATCATGAATCTTTGCCACGAGGTCCAACGGCCAATAAGAAGTACTACCTACAAGTTCAACGCCGTTTGCGTGAAGCAATCCGAAAAAAACGCCCGGATTTATGGCAAAACAATTCATGGCTTTTGCACTACAATAGTGCACCTGCTCTCACTTTATTGCTTGTTCGTGAATTTTTAGCCAAAAACAATACTGTTACAATACCCCAGCCTCCATATTCGTAAGACATGGCTCCGAGTGACTGTTTTCTATTTCCAAAAATAAAGAGGACCTTAAAGAGCCGTCGTTTTACAAGCATAGATGACATTAAAAGCGCATCGCTGAAAGAGCGAAAGGCTATTCCAAAGATCGAGTTTCAGAAGTGTTTCGAGGATTAGGAGAAGCGCTGGCATAAGTGCATAATATCTAATGGGGACTACTTTGAAGGCGATAACATTAATGCTGACGAATAAATAAATATTTTTTTTAAGGGGGGAAATCACAGTAAAATTTTTAATTTTTACCCAACTTTTGCCCAAATTTTTCATTCTGCGGTAACGCCACTCAGGTATGCTCCAAGCGCGTTTATGCTTTAAACGCGTTTTTTTGAAACCACTTTTTTTGAGCTCGCCGAAGACATAACTCAAGCAAATTTTTACCGATCGACTTGAAATTTTGACAGTAGCTTCGAAATAATTTTTTCTACGGAGCTACGTAGGATTTATTTTATATGGCTTAGTTTTTTATATCGAAGATTTGATGGCGTTTTTTTTGTTAAAAATTCAACTTTATTTCCAAACATGCACCATTTTGTAAAAAATTAATACATCAAAAAAATCTTACGTAGCTCGCTAGCTGTTGTTATATGAAAACTAAAAAATTTTGGTTTTTTCTTCCAGGTCAAAAATTAAGGAGTCTACGTCTTCGGCCATCGACACGCTTTTAAAAATGGGCGCCTTGGGGCATATGCTGCGCAGCCGCCATTTTGAAATATTTTTTATTGAAAAAATTACATTTTGTACTTGTTTAGTATTGCTATAAAACCTATTTTACAGATTTTTGATTGATACTTTTAGTCAGCCAAAATTAATTTCCGAAAATATGCCTATTTTTTGTGTGCTACTGTGATTTCCCCTCTTAAAAAACGAAAATTCCCGTTATTTTCTGGACACACCTCGTATCTTTTTCAAAGAAACGAAATTTAACGAACGAACTAAAACAGTTAAAACATGCACTCAATTGCTCTATTAATTTTGTACTAAAAAAAATAAGAGGAGTGGGGGTAACGGTATAAAATGACCACGATAACAAACACTTACGATTCCTTTCCAACGAAAATGGCGTCACTACGTGGTGGTACGGCTTGATGAGCAGTGTGGAGTTATTCTATACTATGCGCAAGCGCTATCCAGTGTGTGACTCGTTCACTTCGTTCTTCGTTGCTTCGTGCTTCTTCTTGGATTCATCGGGTATCTCCGACAGTATTCGGCCATCTCCGCCACCGTGCATGCATCAAATCGATACGCGTATATTAACAAAGTTTCATCGGTCGCGAGTTAGATTAGTGTTGTGACAGTGTCAATGATAGAAAGGCATCTTGAAACGGCGACAGCAGCGACGACGGCTGGTCCGTAGGGCGTCCTGAGATTGCTGCAGCCAGCTCCTTCTACAACGACGTTTATTTTAGCCACGTACTTGACAGTGAGTTAAAGTTCTCCTAGTCCAACACACCAGTAAACATCAGCAGACTCAGTGGCTTACAGAAGTTTTAACAGGTAATTATATATCTCCACTTTACCCGTGTTCTGTATTGTTATAACATGATAGCTCTGGTGCATAGGGGGATCGCTGAACGCTGCAGAAGTAACCAGATCCAAGACTAAGGCAGCGGGTAACTTTTATTCTAGACAATCATCTTTTTCTTTCTCTTAGTAATTTATATACTTGTTTTCTTTTACAGATTACGATAAGGGCAGAAGCACGAATCAAGACAATATTTTGCGGTAAGAGATGTCGTCGCTGCAGCTAAAATAGGTAAGTATTGTTCCAATATTCTCTTCTGTTACTCCAACTAATTATCTACGCTATTTTACAACTCCTTTAATCGGTATGAGGCAGCAGACAATGACGACAGGCCAAGAAAGAGACAACGAGGGACAAGAGAACCAAGGTGTGCATCAAGCAGTACAAAATAAGGTATTGTTCTAATTTTAGTAACTTTCATAAAACTAATTTTCTATCGAATAAATAATCTCTTATCTTATATACATATATTTTGCCTGGTCAACTATCTTTTATTTGTCTCTTTCTTTAACTATCTACTTATGTCACAATAGCAGGACATGCATTTACATGCAATATTCTACTATTGTTCCTCGCTTCTCTCTACATTCCTATTCTATTATAAACAACTTGTAAAAATTATTGGGTGTACAACTTTGCTTCCGCCGTTTTGCAATAGATGACTGTAGCGGTAAGTGGTAGTTAAAATAAATAGATTATAGATGTCATACAATAAGCTAAGGTATTCGTTAATATAACGCCATTGAAATATTAGTCGATTTGTGTCTGCATCATAAAGTTATTCTCGATTAAACATGTCAGCTTACGAGCCATATTCTCGTCATTTGCGGGAGGTTTTAATTTTCTGCTTTAATATGAAGTAATCTGCGACTGAGGCTCATCGAGTGCTCTCTTAAACCTATGGTGAGGCCGCTATTAGTGAAAGAACGTGCCGAGAGTGGTTTCAACGCTTCAAGAACGGCGATTTTAACGTCGAAGACCAGCATGGCGGTGGAAGAAAGAAGGTTTTCGAAGATGCAGAATTGGAGGCATTATTTGATCAAGACTCGTGTTAAACGCAACAAGAATTGGCAGGATCATTGGGAGTGACGCAACGAGCCATTTCAAAACGCCTGAGAGTCATGGGAATGATTCAGAAACAAGGAAATTTGGTGCCGTACGAGTTGAAGCCGAGAGATGTTGAACGGCGTTTGTGTGTTTGTGAACAGCTGCTTGCAAGGCAAAGACTGAAGGGATTTCTGCATCGCATTGTGACTGAGGACGAAAAATGGGTTCACTACGATAATCCCAAGCGCAGAAAATCATGGGGATATCCTGGCCATGCTTCCACGTCGACGGCCAAACCGAACATTCACGGTTCCAAGGTCATGCTCAGTATTTGGTGGGACCAGCTCGGCGTAGTGTATTATGAGTTGTTAAAACCGACCAAAACAATCACAAGCGATCGTTATCGAACGCAATTAATGCGTTTGAGCCGAGCATTGAAAGACAAACGGCCGCAATATAACGAGAGACATGATAAAGTAATTTTACAGTATGACGATTTTCGACGTCATGTTGCGAAAGTGGTCAAGACATACTTGGAAACTTTGAAATGGGAAGTCCTACCCTATCCGCCGTATTCTCCAGACGTTGCTCCCACGGACTATCACTTGTTTCGATTAATGGCACACGGCCTGGCTGACCAGCACTTCCGGTCTTATGAAAAGGTAAAAAATTGGATTGATTTGTGGATTTATTCAAAAGATGACCACTTTTTTCAACGCGGGATTCGTATGCTGCCCAAAAAATGGGAGAAAGTAGTAGCCAGCGATGGACAATACTTTAAATCATAAATGCATAACCAGTTCTTTACAATAAAGCCTCGAATTTTGAAAAAAAAACGGCGGAAGCAAAGTTGTGCACCCAATATATATTACTAATATTTCATGTTTTTCAGATTGAAGAGAACAAGCATGATTAAAAGATAATAAATAAATTTATAATTTTTAAAGAACATTACATTGTATGTGTAGTATTACAAAATATAAATTTTTTTTCAATTTTTTTCAATTATTGATGTATTTAGTTAAAAGACAAGACGGCGGTTGGAAATACAAAAATTTCTGTAAAAAGTCAATGTATCTCATTTTTTGCACTAACTTTAAGATAATATAAGGTGTATATTGCTGCAACTATAATGCAAACATTGTTTTTGAATAAAAGAAAATTGTGAGATTAACATGGCGCCTGAAAAATCACGATGATACAAGATACAATGAGACAATTCCTATTTTTTTAAAATGATATCCACTTTTCGATTTTCCAATATGATATCCTGTATTTTTTCTACAATTTCTGGTGTTATTGCTGGTTTTGGACGTCCTTGACGTGGATCGTCTTCAAGGCTTTTACGACCACGTTTAAATTCAGCAACACATCTTTCTACTGTACTAATTGAAATGGAAGAGTCCTTATACAATCTCAACATTTGTTTATGAATTTTTCTCTGCTTTAAACCTTCCAAAAATAAAAATTCAATCACTGCACGATACTTGATTTTTTCCATTGTAAAAGAATACTGTGACACGTCGATACTAAATGGCTTGTAAACTAAGAATGAATTGACAGATTGAAATGAAACTTCACATACGTTCATATAAAGAGTGTACCAACTTAACAAATAAAAATTAAGGCTAGTAGCAACACCCTCTCTTATTGAACCGCAAAACTTATTGAACAGCCTGGTATACTAGGTTGTTCAAAAAGTTTCGAAAGCGGAAATGAAGATACTTATTTTTGTTGGTGAAATCACTTTTATTGCTCAGTATAATCTCCCATAAGTTCAATACACTTGGTCCAACGGTCTTTCAACTTCTTTATCCTATCATGGAAGTGACTTTCTGCAAGGCCTGCAAAATACTCCTCTACGACGGCTATAACCTCTTCGTTTGATGAAAAATGCTTCCCACGAAGGAATTTCTTGAGGTGTGAAAACAGCCAGAAATCAGAGGGAGCGAAATCAGGCAAATAAGGTGGAAGCTGCAACAATTCGTACTTTAATTCGGTTATTTTAGTTATAGTTTTTTGAGCTGTGTGAGCGGGTGCATTGTCTTGATGAAAAATGATTTTTTTCTTGTGCGAACCGGGTCTTTTTTCACTAATTTTTTCATCCAATTGGTCCAAAAGGTTACAATAATATTCAGAATTTATTGTTTTGCTAGTTTGGAGATAAACCACCAACAAAATCCCTTTTGCATCCCAAAAAACTGACGCTAACACCTTCTTCGCCGATTTCTGGACACGAACTCGCTTCGGTGCCGAAGTGCCTGGTTGACACCACTCTTTAGCCTCTTGTTTTAATTCAGGGTCATGATAGTAGACCTAAGTCTTATCCATAGTGATAAATCGACGCAAAAAATCCTTTTTATCCTTTCAAAAACGCTCCAAATGTTGCTCAGAAAGTCGCATTCGAACGTGTTTTAGTTCCATTGTGAGCGAATGCGGCACCCATTGTGCACAGAGCTTTCTGAAACCTAAAACTTCATTTAAAATATGACTTACACTGCCTAATGAGATGTCTAGGGCCTCGGCCAAATCTCTCTCGGTCAATCGACGATTTTCCAAAACCATATCCTGTACTTTTGCTATGAATGCTGGTGTTGATGCACTTTTTGGACGTCGTGAGCATGGATTGTCTTCAACGCTTTTTCGACCACGTCTAAACTCTAAAACCCATCGATGCACAGTTGGAAATGAAGTAGCAGATTCCTTCAACACTTTCACCATCTTTGTATGAATTTCCGTTGCTGATAAACCTTCCAAAACAAAGAATTTTATCACTGCACGATATTCGGTTTTTTCCATTGTAAAAAAAATACACTGACACGTCAACTTCAAATGGCTTGTAAACAAACAATGAATTGACAGAGTGAAATAAAACTTTGGGTATGTTTATATGAAAGATAAAATATTAAAATGGCGTAAAAATTTTGGTTCTTCTACTGCTCTATAGATGTCGCTTTCAAAACTTTTTGAACAACCTAGTATTACATGTTCCTTATAAAAATATGGTTGTAAAAAGTGAGCAACAATGTCCCCTATAATACCCAAACCAAATTTTTTATAATCGGTGCCTGCATCTGTATAAACAATGAAGCCCCATGAAAACTCAGTTTCACAATCTACTATTATAAAAAGCTTGATACTATAAAACGATTTTTTTTCCAATGGAATTATTGTTTAAATCGAAGCCTACCTTTCCATAATTAGAGACTCTCATCAATATACAGATTTTTACCTGGAATAAGAGTGCCCGAAAATTTGTTTTATAAGTGATCTATTATTGGCTTGACTTTCTTTAAAGGATGATTTGTAATTTCTCCATTATTATGAAAGTGTAAATTCAGTAGAATTTGAAGGTATCTGTCACGAGACATTATGTAAGAAAAAATCGGAGTATGTAGTAAGAGATCGCTAGACCAATAATTTTTCAACTCGCCTGTCCGGACATGTCCCATTACAGTTGAGAGCCCGAGAAATTCGTTTAATTCATCTTTTGTAAGAAAGGTCTAGGATTTCACATGGGTAGATTGTGTGCTATTACTTAGAGATTTATAACGATTTGATTCATCCATAATCATTTGAAGAAGAATAGGGTCACACAAATAATTAAAATAATCTATTAGTTTATTTCTTGGTAGAGAAATATAGGGTGATTCATTATGAGGTTTGGTTTTTAATTTCAAATAAAAGCCATAAAGTTGAATTCTAAAGTAAAAATTTTATTGTGAGTCGAAAGAACAATCTATGGCATTTACTTTTCAAAGTTATCTCATTTAAATGTTGACCGCGACTACGCCGTAAATGGTCCATCCTGAGGGTCCAATTTTGGACGACGCGTTCCAGCATAGCTGCCGGTATCTCGCGAATGACACGAGTGATGTTGGTTTACAGGGCGTTGGTTGAAGCTGGTTTATCCCTGAAGACCAGAGACTTTGTGTAACCCCAAAGAAAATAATCTAAAAGTGTGATATCACACGATTTAGGCGGCCAATTTACTGGTCCAAAACGTGAAATCAGGTTCTCACCAAAATGATTTCTCAATACATCTATTGTTTCATTCGCTGTATGCGAAGTAGCGCCGTCTTGTTAAAACCAAAGGTCACTAATACGACAGGCTTTAATTTCAGGTAGCAAAAAATCCGTTATCATGGTGCGATAGCGGTCGCCATTGACGGTTACGTTCTGACCGGACTCATTTTGAAAGAAATATGGACCGATAATTCCACCGGCTCATAAACCACACCAAATGGTGCATTTCTGTGGCCTTAGTAGTAGCTATTGAAGCTCTTCAGGTTGTTCATCAGCCCAAATATGGCAATTCTGCTTATTGACATATCTATTGAGCCAAAAACGTGCCTCATCACTGAACAAAATTTTGCGATAAAACAGCGGATTTTCATT
Organism: Chalcis sispes; assembly: GCA_949987625.1. Taxonomy (NCBI): domain Eukaryota; kingdom Metazoa; phylum Arthropoda; class Insecta; order Hymenoptera; family Chalcididae; genus Chalcis; species Chalcis sispes. Next base: position 41,435,244 of record OX465097.1, on the reverse strand, counting down.
GAGCTGATTCAGACTTAAGTTGACCGGCTTCAATTCTTGCACGAGTTAAAGTTTGTTTGCCTTAAAACCAAGATCTTCACGTAAAATACGCCAAGTTGTTGTGTACGACAAACCAAGCTGTTAAGAACGACGCTGAATCGATTCGTCATGGTCTTCGGCCACACTCTCTGCTACAGCCGCTATATTCTCTTTAATACGTGCTGGATGTGGTCTAATCAGTCGAGTATCATCCAATAATGTATGCTGGGTTTCAAATTTGCTGATGGTATTGGCTATAGTGGTTTCGGTAGATCAACGATGCACACCATAAGTTGTTCTAAGAGCACGAAAAACATTTCTTACAGAACGCTGATTTTCGTAATACAGCTGAACAATTTGTATACGTTGTTGCGGTGTAAGTCTTTCCATGATGATTTTTCAAAGAATACTGAATGAAAATTACATTAAAGTTTGACAGGAGTCACGCGTGATTTGGAAATCAAAGCCTATTGTAAGTCGAACCTCATAATGAATCACCCTTTATTTGGATTTTTTTTAGAAAAACCGTTGAAGTTTTTTATGGATGGATAAAAATCCGCATCTTCAAGAATTTCACTTCCATTGTTATCATTTTTCGAAATAATAATATCAGTATTTTCATTCTCTAAATCTTGTTCTTCTGGTTCAGACTCTTTACTGCTCCAAGTATTATTTTCATTAATTTTTTTCAAAAATAATATATTTGTAATCAATAACAGTGAGAAATAAACGTGGCATAAAACGATTATAATCGCACTCTAGTGGAAAAAATCACATAGAAATATCGAATTCTCCTACTTAGCTCAGCTAATGCACGACAACCTTCCCAAGAGAAAATCCCTTTGCTGGTGGGTGCGTGCGTGCGTGCGTATGCGTTTGCGTGTATGTCTACCAGTGCGTGCGAGTGTGTTTTATACTGCTGAAACGAATTGCTTTTTGTGATGGAAAAAAGTACTGAGATCTATGTAGCTGACTATGAAGCTTGGAAGAGAAAGATTATGTAGGAGGAGAGCATGGAGGTAGAGGTTTAGCAGAGACGTAAGAGTCTGGCGAAGATAGAGCAGACTCCTTAGTAGGCCGATAGAATATCTGCTGCTCATCTGGTCATTGAACTTATGTCTTTAAAATTATTTAGTGATGAAAGCCAATTATGAGCCGGAGTGGAACAGACTGCCCGTATTAGAGGAGCAACAGCTTAGATCCTCCTTACAAAAAAACAGTTATATAGAGGCTGGCTATAGAACAGATAAGAGCCTCTTGAAACTCAGATAGTAAATCGCAACCACCTGATGCTGGCTCCTTAATGAACTGGAATCGATCAGGTAAGCGAGCCAAGCTACAAGAAACAAAGAATAGATCAGATCGTAAACAAAGTTCCAGGTTAGTGCTAATTAAGCAATGTTTTGATCTTTCCCCATATACTTGCTTTATCGACTGGCAACCTGGTCACTTCCGGTTAAAGCACTCACATCGCAAACTACCCCTTGTAATAATTGTGGTCAGAGAAACGTGAACATTACGACTTGTATGAAGTGCTGTCACACCTACAGAGAATAGAAGGCGTGACAAGCTGCCTTAAATTCCAGACCATATCCCCAGCAGCCGGCAGAGTCTAGGAAGAGACATCCGCGTTCTGGAAGCCGTACTAGACCACATGCTCGATTTTGGGGAGAGATGTGGTGGATATTGTCATCCTCAACCGCAGAGAAAATTTAAGATTAGTCCGATCAACGAACTGTAAATTTATAAAAATATTTCATAAAGAATAGTTTAATGAAAAAAGAATTAAACTATGCATTTTATAAAAAGAAAAATTTTGCATACCCTATAAACTCTAAAGTGATAAGTCCTTCAAGTATGTTGATATATATTTAAAAATATTAGAAGTACCTTCATTTTTTAGTAAAAATAAATACTCAATGCTATAATATTATGCACCGTATGATGCTACTTACTATTAAAATTTTTTTTCGTAGTTACTTTATAAATTCATTATTGCTTATACCACTGATTTTCTGAAACGATCTTTTTCTTGAAGAAGAAGTATAACTTTCTAACAATTTGAGATAATTATTAAAAATAATGTAATAATAATAAAATGAATAATAAGAAGAATAAAAATTTTATTTGTGTATAGTAAAATTTAAACATTTTTTTAAATTAAAAAAAAAACTTATTAAATTATTTTTTTTTTTTATTTAATTATAAAATTATGAAAAAAATAAATTAACTATGTCGACAAAGTGGGACAAGGCTTTGCACGTTGCTAGTGTACCGGGACATTTAGTTGGTAGTAAAACTGGGACAAGCCGACAGGCTTGTTGAAACATTTTATTACTGTTCAGATTTTTTAAAATTTAAATAATATTTATTTTAAAATTTAATAAAATTAAATATTTCTCATTAAAACATTGATACCTTTTTTAAGTTATGAATAAAATTTCTCCTCTAAATTTTGCGCAAGAAAACGGGACACAATGCTGAACTTAAACATGGATTTTTTTTAAGCGATTTTTACATTTTTTCAATAAAAATGTTTGCTTTATTGTAATTATAATTATTAAAATGTATTAAATAAATTTTTGTAAGTGTTGTAACATCGGTACACGACCTCCGTTTTTTTCCTCGTGTCAGTCGATAAGTTTCTTCTCTGCCTTTCCTACCATGATAAAGCCCCTTCCACAACCTACGCGACGCACTCTTCACTGACATAGACGTTGTGAAACTTAACCTAAACTCAAACCGAGAGCTGAATAGCTGTTGTCGTTAAACTCAACTTGATAACAATGCAATTTTTTACAAACAAAACTATGTAACATCGAATTATATTGTCCATCGCGTAATCGCACACCAGTAATTATAAAATCATGCAAACTACAGCTGAAAATAATGTTTTCCTTCCTAAGTAAGGAAATAGCTAGATCGCTAAGTCAGTCAATACAAATTTTATTAACAATCATAATACAAATTTTTAAAAAATAATTCTTTTTTTTTGAGTAAGTATCTATAGTGTAATTTGGGACATCGCGCAATAACCCGGAATGTCACGAATTCCTCTTGCAATACCCTAATAATAATTTTTTAAAATAAATCATTAATTAATTAAATAAAACAAATTAAAATAAATAAATAATTAATTTAAATTAATAGAGCAATGTTTAGCTGTCACATGCAACTTTTCCTCTAGTTAACTTCTACAGCTATTATTCGGCGGTAATTCAACTATCTTAATTATTATTATTTCACTATTCTATAGAGTAAAAATCTTATATCGTTAATAACTGTCTACGACATGCGTTTTTAAAAAATAGTTGCGTTTTGTATTGTAATTAACATTAATTCTTTGATTAACCCCCTACAGAATAATTATTTCCATATTATTACTGGTAATTCCAATATTAATTTACAATTACATTAGCGTATTATATATCTATCGAATAATTCTTTGAAAATAGAGTTATTCAAATAAGTACTTCTTCAACATTCCATAATAAATACTTAGGAATTAATTAAAAATTATAACTTCTAAAGCATGATTATTTACACTATTATTTTACATTTATTTTTTTTTTTTGTAATTATAAATAACTTTTGCTAACCTAAGGATATCGTGTATGTCTATAGTAGCAATTTTATTTTATTTAAATAATCATTCTTTATCTAAAAATCATTATGTAAATTAATCGCTTGAAATGTGACGATAAACTTCGTTCTTTTTCGTAATATATGTTAAATTTAAAATAGAAGACGATCGTACAATTTTAATTAACATGTTTTTATTGTTAATAATAAATAATAAGCTTATGTAAAAATTTTGCAAAAATGGATCATCTCTATCACTCTAATTCTCGCTCTCCCTCCCTCGGACGAAGAAGCTCGCCAAGAAGAGGGGGCCCAAAAAACTCTCCCTCCCCCAAATTTTCCAAAATTACAGGATAGCTTCTCCCACGTGTTTAAAAACGGTGCAAAATTTTTACCAAGTGCAGATCTTAGGCAGCACTCGAGAGAACCACTTCTACGTAACTACAAGGACACATCTACGAAGCATCAACTACGAGCAGACCTCAGGCAGCACTCGAGTGAAACATAACTAAGGAATCATCTAAACGAGCAGACATCAAGCAACTACGACAAGCAGACTATTCAATTTTTCAAATAAATAAAAAGAAGAAGACGACGAGAAGTCAGCAACGGCAACAGGAAGACAGAGAGAAAGAGAGATTAGTCGCGCCCAAGTTCAAAATCAATAAAAGTGAGTTTAAACTTAAATTTTGTATTAAATATTGTGTTTCTTATTTTCTCTATACTCTCGTCTATCCTATATCCTCCCAAAGGTAGACTTAGCCTGAGTTTCAGCTAACTACCTTTTACCTAATATCGCATTGGTTAGGTCCTTATCCAGAGCGGCGGAGCTAGCCCGAGTTTCGGTCTAGACACACGTTCGCCCCGAACTACACAACCGCATCCTCAAAAGAAAGGAAAAGATAAAGCTCTGAATCTCCTTTGCCATCCCGAGACCGTAAGTTTGAATGCTTGAGCTCAAAAAGGCAACGACGAGTTTGCGTTACAGTCTGTCAAGTAAGAGCGTGGTCGATTTCACCGACAGGTAATAACAGATTTTGCTCTAATTTCTTCGCAAGCCGATAGAGGAAAGCTTTGTCCTTGATGCATTGTTAACAAAGATTCAGTTGTCGTTGATCTTTTGAAAGCGAATCACGTTAAACGCCATGAGTGCTAAGTACGCGTCGCGCTACGAGGCTGTATTCCTTTGCATCCACCCGAAAGGTCCTAAAATGTCGCAATCAGCGGCTGCTGAATATATGAGAAAGTCGAAGGCATTTGTACAGAAGTGGATACAGCGATATAAAGTAGCTAAAAATGTCGATGATTTACCAGAACGTGGCTCGATAGGAAAAGTGAACAAAAAAGATGAAAAAAGAATTGTGAATCTGTTTTCGCGGAATCCTGCTTTAACACTGCGGCAAGGACAAGCAAAATTAATGGCAAAAGGTTAAGATATATCCTACGAAACTATCCGAACCCATCTTCGTACTCATCATCTGAAATATCGCAACACAATGAAGAAGCCTCTGTTGACTGAAAAACATGTGACAAAGCGACTCGCTTGGGCGCATGAGAATATTGATAGAGATTTTGAAAATGTCATTTTCACTGATGAATGTTCTATATGGGCACGTTCTGTCCTCACGCAAGCCTGGTCAACTTCCACCAATAGGCTTGTTCAGCGGACCGTAAAACATGGAATAAAGGTGCATCTTTGGGGCTGCTTCTCAAAGCAGGGATTTGGCACTTTGCACCTCTTTACTGACAACCTAAATGCCGAGAAAATGATAAAAATCTACAAAAAGGCTTTACTGCCATCTGCCAAACGATGGTTCATCACAAAAAATGAAGATTGGATTCTGCAGGAGGACAACGATCCTAAACACCGCAGCAAGCTCTGTACTCAGTGGAAGACTCAATCTTGCATCGTTACATTGGATTGGCCGTCGCACTCGCCCGATGCAAGCCCTATTAAAAATGTGTGGGCATATATTAAACGGAAGCTTCGTGGAAGACGCACATACACTTTAAAGCAGTTGTCTTACGAAATTCGTCGGATTTAGAGATCCTTGCCACTAGAATACGCCGTCAAATTAGTAGAAAGCATGCCTCGGAGATGCCAGGCAATTATCGACGCCGGTGGTGACTGGACACATTATTGACCGAATTGCATCATTGTTTGTAATGTGTACAATGTATATATAAATATGGAAGTTAAATATAAATTTTTTCATAAATTAACACGACAACGCTCTTACTTGACAGACTGTACTCAAATTAACGTAGTAAAACGTCATTCCGACGTTACAGTGTACTTAATACAATTTTATTATTAAACTTATTTTTATATCATTGTCCGATTACTATCTTTGGCCCTTTATCGCAATTTTAAATATTTTAATACTAAATTTAGTGAAAACTCTGAGTGTAATTTATTATTTATTGTAATTCTGGAAATGGAAAAAATAAACACTAAAAAAATATTTATCTGCATATTATGCATTGTGACAGGTGGCTTATAGAGGTTAGGCCACCTGCCATATGCAGCAAGACAGATTTCGCGGCGTAACTAACCACGGCGCTATCGATCGAGAAATCGATAGCGCTACGCTGGAAAAAGGATAGGCTAGAGGAGGAGGAGGAGCCCTTCCTTAAATCCTTTTTCTCGTTCGAGCCGTTTACCGTGCCGCACGCGTTTTCCGAATAAGATAAATTTTCCGCGGTACAACCCGAGTTTTCCGCCGTTTTCAGCAGCAAAGTGAGGAAGGACGAGTAGTCGTAGCTCAGCGTAAAAGTAAGTGACCACTTAATCGATTAGCCCGTGAAGTAATATATTTCATATTCTCCGACACGTGTGCGATCGCGTCAGGGCATATCGCTATCGATATACATACGTGCGAGATCGCGTAAAGCCTAAACTCGTATAGGCTGTGCAAGTGCGAGTAAGAGGACCGATCTCTCTCTCGCACGAACATAGAATAGTCGTACAAGTAAAAAAAAGCCACTCTCACCCGTACAAGCATAAAACACTCAGTTAAGCAAGAGGATCGAGCTCCCTCGCTCAACCATAGACTGTGTAGACGAGTGAGAGCGGTTCTCTCACTCGTCCAGTCATAGACTACGTCAGTATAGAAAGAAAACTGCTCTCTCTATACTCGACGATTATAGACTACACGTATGGGTGTAGCCGCGCGAATCAAAGAGGATGCGCATGCGCAGTGCGCACCTCGCAAATTAGTATTGCGTGTGAGGCAATACTAATTGCTCTTCAGTCCAAACGGACTTCCACCCGATAAACATTTTATTTTTGTATTATTTTGTTTGTGTTTTTCATTTAATTAGCTTTTAGCACTTAGCAGGTGCGTTTTTCTTATAATTTCTTTCAGTATCCCTGTCCCGAATACCGCTGCCTCCGCGGGTGTGCTAATCGAAAATTGGCACACATTCTGAGCAGCCAAGCCTGGTGGAAGCAGCACCGATAGTGGGGCCTTAAGGCAAGGCCCCTCACACGTAAGATAAAGCAGGATCTGAGAAAGATCCTGCGTTGCTAACGGGTCGGCATTAACGGGTGCGAATGTCATAGCACCGGCGGCTAACTTCCGCTGACACCCGCGGCCGCATCGGTGGATCCAGCGGTCTGCCAGGCCTAATGCGGGGCCTGACGACAGTGCGTACGTGCTTCCCGAATTTACCCGTTACAACATATATTTTACCAAGAAATGATGTTAAGTACTAAAAATAATGAATAGTTCTATTCAAAAAAGTAAAAATTATTACCTGAGAAAATAATTTTACTCGTTAAATAAATTTTCATATTGATGACGCAAAGGAAATAGAAAGATACTCATATTTTTTTAAATGAATATTGAATAAAATTTAATTTTAAATAATGATATCATATAACTAAAAGCAAAAGTGAAAAAAATGGTGCAAGAAAAATTTAATAAAAAATAAAGAATAACAAAATTTATTCAGAATATTTATCTAAAAAGTAAATGCATTTAAGAGGCGAAATCACAGTAGCACACAAAAAAATAGGCATATTTTCGGGAATTAATATTGGCTGAATAAAAGTATCAATTGAAAATCTGTAAAGTAGGTTCTATAGCAATACTAAAAAGGTACAAAATGTAATTTTTTCAATAAAAAATATTTAAAAATGGCGGCTGCGCAGCATATGCCCCAAGGCGCCTATTTTTGAAAGCGTGTCGATGGCCAAAGACGTAGACTCCTTAATTTTTGACCTGGAAGAAAAAACCAAAATTTTTTAGTTGTCATATAACAACAACTAGCGAGCTACGTTGTATTTTTCCGATTAATTGATTTTTCACAAAATGGTGCATGTTTGAAAATAAAGTTACATTTTTAACAAAAAAAAACGTCATCAAATCTTTGATAAAAAAAACTGAGCCATATAAAATAAAAAATCCTCCGTAGCTTTGTGAAAAAAGATATTTCGAAGCTACTGTCAAAATTTCAAGTTAATCGGTAAAGATTTGCTTGAGTTATGTCTTCGGCGAGCTTAAAGAAAGTGGTTTCGAGAAAAACGCGTTTAAAGTTTTAAGTACTGACATACCATACCTGAGTGGCGTTACCGCAGAATGAAAAATTTGGGCACTCGGACACTTTTGCCGTGTTCCATCATTTGGTATATTATTTTTAAGATCCTAAAGCACCTTTTAGGCGAAAAAAATTTTTTTCGAAAAATTGAAAATTTTACTGTGATTTCCCCCCTTAATTATAACCAATTCTCGGTATAGATTAGATCACCTTTTGAAAAATTATGGACTAAGCGTATAATACTCATTAAATATCAAAATGTCTATTCTGAAAAAGTTTAGAAAATAAATTTAAAGAATATACTCGAGCGGTTCTAAAGTACCATTGGTACACTTACTTGCCACATGGCGCTAAAAACTTAATTTTGGGAAAATTTTTTGAGCGTGAAGCAAATTTTAACAGGCAATAATTAATACAAGTAAATTATCAGTTAAAACGTTACAATAAAAATTTCAAAAAATAGTTAGTTACATTTTCGATCGAGACAAAAGAAGTTAGATTTCGTAGAGAAGATAGAAAAGGTAGATTTTGTGAAGTCGTTAGAAAAGCTACTGCTGTGATCAAAAAGTAAGGTGAATTTGTTTATAGAATGTAAATTCTTTATTTATTCTTCCAAATCAATTTCATCCCCTTCAAAGTAATTTCCGTTCGATAAAACGCACTTTTGCCAACGCTTTTTCCAGTTCTCGAAACAGTCGGAATAGTCTTTTTCCGGTATAGCCTTCAAGACCTTCTTCGATTCGGGTTTTATCTCCTCAATCGTGTCAAAATGGCGCTCCCGCATTAGCCTCTTAAGTTTGCTGAATAGCCAGAAGTCGTACGGAGCCAAATCAGGCGAATACGGTGATTGCGGAATGATATGAGTCGAGTTTTTGGCAAAAAAGTCGCGAAAAACCAATGCGGTATGACATGGTACATTATCGTGATAAAGGAGCCAAGAGTTGTTCGCCCATAATTCCGGCCGTTTCAGACGAATAGCTTCACGCAAACGACGCATAACGCTCAGATAATATTTTTTGTTGACAGTTTGGGCCAGAGGAAGGAATCCATAGTGCACCACACCACGATAATCGAAGAAAACTGTCAACATGACCTTGATTTTCGATCGACTTTGCCGTGGTCTTTTCGGTCTTGCTTCACCTTTTGCTCGATAATCGCTAATAATCAGGGTCGTATGCGTGAATCCAAGTCTCGTCTCCAGTAATGATGCATTTCAAGTGGCCCTGATAGTCAGATAGCAAAGTTTCACACACATCAACGCGACGCTTTTTTATCAAAAAATTGAGCGATTTTGGCACCAATCGAGATTTGACGCGTTTGAGACACAGAACATCCTTCAAAATAGTTTTAGCTGAGCCAAATGATATTCCAACAATATCAGCGAGGTCTCTAATTGTCAATCGACGATTATCAAGCACCAAATCTTTGATTTTTTGGACGTGGCCTACGTTGGTAGACGTTGATGGTCGTCCAGAGCGCGGTTCATCTTTAACGCGTTCTCGGCCCGCTTTGAACTCGTTGTACCACTTATAAATGTTTTTTTGTGCCATAGTTTGATCACCAAAGGCCTTCCACAACATTTTCAACGTGTCCGCACAAGAATATTCGTTCTGCAAACAAAATTTGATGCAAGTTCTTTGCTCAAAGTCACCCATTGTAAAAATCGAAAAATTCACTTTTGGTTGTCTACAAAAACACGTGCAACTTGGAGATAATTAAACCTTTTGACAAACAAACGCTTGGCAAATGTTATAGACAGTCCTACCAACCTAGGAAAAAAATTTACCTGCCTTCCTTATGCCCGGGAGTTTTAAATGACATTTTCACCTTACTTTTTGATTACAGTAGTATATTTGAAAGGTAGAAAACAAAATAATTTGGTTAATCGCCAGTTGGGTTTTTTCCTCTTTATTTTTCCTTGCAAGTTTCAATTAAGCAGGCGAAGTCAAGAAAAGATAGAAGAGGTAAGAATCAGATAGGAATAATATAGCTAAATAGAAGATAAAAATTGAAAGCTAGTTGGTAAGGAAGAAAGAAGTGTATGAGGTATGATAAAAAAATTAGGTGACTTTTCATTTCTTATAAAAAATATTCTATTATTCATCTAAAATTATGTTATACCCTTTAAAATAATCTCCCTCTGATACAATGCACTTGTGCAAGCGCTTTTTCCAGTCGTCAAAACACTTCTGAAATGCACTTTTGGATATTGCCTTAAGCTCTATCAACGATACAGCCTTAATCTTCTCAAGCATCGCAAATCTTTGTCCTTCCATGGGCCTTTTCCATTTTGGGAAGAGGAAAAAGTCGCAGGGGACCAAGTCTGGCGAGTACGGTAGCTGAGGCATGATGGCAGTATTATTTTTAGCCAAAACACTACTCACTAGTAACGACGTCTTGGAACGATTTTGCTGACACACGTGCCATACCCAAAATATCCGTTAAAATCAATTGGCATGAGCCAAACGATGTGTTAAGAATATCAGCTACTTCTATAATCGTGATTCGACGATTTATCAATACAATTTTCTTTACTTTCTGAATATTTTCGTGGGTTTTGACGTGCAGGGGCATCTGGAGCGTAGTTCGTCATCAACCCTCTCTCGACCCTCTTGGAATAAATTATACTACTCATAAACATTTCTTTTGCTCAGAGTTGACTCACCGTATGCCACTGTCAACATTTCAAGAGCTTTTAAGCACTTTATACCATTTTTTACACAAAAATTAATGAAAACTTTTTGCTCCATTATTTTCAACAGCAAAAAATCGCCGAGCACGCAAATACGAGTCAAACCTTTATGCTGTTCACATAAAAACAACACATATTATATAGTCGAAACTGTAAACGTATGATCGTGACGAGTGTACCAACATAACAAAAAAAAATTTTTTAATCAGAGTGTACAGAGCGCGCGAAATCCAAAAAGTCACTATACTTTTAGATCACACCTCGTATGTTCTATAGTCAGTGCGATTAAATATATTAATCAAAACCGAATCGAATAGCTGATTTGAAATAGTAATTTAATTATATAGATTGTAATAGGATTATTGGTATTAGGTGTTGGGTGCACGTACGGGACTCTCCCATGCACGTGCGCACTACTCCGTATGCAAATATCCCGCGATGCGGCCTTAAGTGCCAACAGACGTTAGCCGTCGTGCAATAGTATTCGCTTGCAGTGCCAATTCGTTTACAACGTTGGATCTTTCTCAGATCCTACTTCCTATAACGTCAGGGGCCTTTCTCTAAGGCCCGATGCTAGCTATGCTCTCTGCCGGACTCGGCTAATCAGTATGCGTGTCAACGGTAAGTTGACACACCCGTGGAGGCGGCGATATTTAGGAATAGAATAATAGAAAGAAGGAAATAAACTAAACGCGCATCCGTTAGGCGTTTATCGACGTTTACTGTGTCTAATTACTAAAATCTATACACAATTTATACTAAAACAGTTCGAAATCCTTGTCAAGGGCTGCAAAACAAAAATAGATTAAAGCGCAATTGATTTTAGCGAGATACGCACTGCACATGCGTGTCCGTCACTCGCCTTGCTATGTTTAGCCAGCTTTTACGCTCGTAGGCTGGTCAATGGGTTAGTCGCGCCTCTCGCGGCCAACCGGCCAGCGCGGAAGACTACGCGCGTGTATTCAATAGTTTTATTAAGCGTTTTTAACAAAGATTATTTTGGGCTGCTATTTGGTTATTTTATAACAGATATTTTCGAAAATGATGCTGCGATCATATTTTTGTATGACAAGTATAAGGGCGGTTCAATAAGTACTCGTGTTTAACGACATAAGGCGTTCCTGAGGAAATTTAGTATTATCATCGTATGCTGCCATCTATCAAACGACCGTAAAACAAATTTCAGACTGATTGATAGGTTAGTTTGGATTTGGCAGCCATTCGAGTAAGACGTGTTTCGTGACATTCGCTAAGATGGAAAAAAAGAACTATCGTTCAGTAATTCGTTGTTTGTTTTTTGATGATAAAAAATGCGAGGAGATGCAAGCAAAGTTGGATGCTGTTTACGGGGACACTTTGCCATCTATGATAACAGTTAGATATTGGTTCAACAAATTCAAACGTGAGCAAACATCCGCTTTTGATGGGGAGCGACCAGGACGCCCGGCAGACGTGGTTACCGAGGAAATCATTTAAAAAGTCTACGACATGATTCTCGCTGATCGACGGACGAAAGTGCGCGAAGTAGTAGAGGCCGTAGGTGTATCGACCAGTACGGCAATTAATATTTTACATGATAAGTTGGCGATGAAAAAATTGTCGGCCTGATGGGAGCCGCGATTGCTCACGGTGGACAACAAGCGGATGCGGCTGTTAACTTCGAAGCAGTGTTTAGAGCAATTTAAGCGAGATCCGAAGGAGTTTTTGCGTCGAGTTGTCACCGTTGATGAAACCTGGATTCATCATTACACACCAGAAACTAAGCAGCAATCATAACAATGGATTTCTCCCGGTGAATATGCTCCAAAAAAGGCAAAGATTGTCCCATCGGCCAAAAAGGTCATGGCGACGATTTTTTGGAATGCGAACGGCGTCATCCTCATAAATTTTTTAGAAAAAGGAAGAACGATCACTAGACAATACTACAGTGAGTTATTGAACCGCTTCGACAAAAAATTGAAGGAGGCACGGCCGCATTTGGCGAAAAAGAAGGTGCTGTTTCACCATGATAACGAACCAGCACATTCATCCGAAATTGTCGCCGCCAAACTGCATAAATTGCGTTATAAATTGCTGATGCACCCCCCGTATTCAGCCGATCTATCTCCCTGCGACTTTTTCTAGTTCCCTAACATGAAGAAATGGCTCGCGGGTAGAAAATTTAGCTTAAACAAAAAAGTCATCGCCGAGACAGAGGCGTATTTTGGAGAGTTCGACAAATCCTATTTTTTGAAGCGGTTAAAAAAATGGCAGAAACGTTAAAAGAAGTGTATCTTTCCAAAAGGGGACTATGTTGAAAAATAGAAAATTTTTTGAAAAAATGGTGTCTTCATTTTCAACACGGGTACTTATTGAACCACCCTCGTATGCTACAAATTTTAATAAAAATCATTAAAAACTATTTAGGTTATGCTGTTGACAAAAACTATGTACTTGTATACATACATCTATACATGAATTTAAAAAATGTTCAAAAATAGTTTATTTTTATAGAAAAATTTTTTTTTCTCTAAATAAGTTAAGTTGGAAGAGGTTTTTTTTGTAATTGCAAAAATATATAGCACGTCCGCGCAGCAGTCGTGTTTGAAACACGAAAGCAATTTATGCAGAAAGTTAAGTCAAAGAGTACTTTTTAAAATATATAAGAGGTAAATGGAATTATGCAATAACTAGAGGCTTTACCAAAAAGTTACTCTGAATCCAAAGCTGTAACATTTTCTTGGTAATTTATTTACGTCTTAGCAAAACAATAATAATTAGCGTTAATTAGCTAGCAAAAATCGTTCGAGAAAATACTAGGACTGTGAACCATAACAAGTCAATCGAGACTGTGCCGAAGTAAATTTATTAGGTAGCTGCAGATGAAATGGCCGATTTAGCAATGACATAAAGTAGGCTGCAATTTAAGTGTATTATGTTGGCACAAGGTGGCGCAAATGACATGACATATTGAAGTATAAATACTGCTACTTTGGTTTATGAAGTTATTTCTGTTTTGCACTTCATAGTGATCGTAAAAACAAAAAGAGAAAGTAAAAATGGAAGTGAATTAAAAACAGCTACTTTAACTATGCGAATTTAAATTAGAGCACAACGCAACGGAAGCAACGAGGAATATCAACAGCGCATTTGGGCCTGATACAGTTAGCGAACGAACCACTCGGCGGTGGTTCGAAAAATGTCGATCCGGAGATATGGACCTTGGAAATGAGCCACGTGGGCACCTAGGACCATCGATCGATAACAGCAAGCTGCGTGCATTAGTGGAGTCTGACCCCCGCCAAACCATAAGGGATCTTGCCGAGAAATTAGGCGTTCACAATTCGACAGTTTGCCGCCACTTGCAACAACTTGGAAAAGTGTAAAAGCTTGACAAATGGGTTCCGCATGATCTTACCGAGCAAAACATGACGTGTCGAATGGAAATTTCAAGTTCTTATCCCTCCCGCAATAAAAAGGAACCGTTCTTGCACCGAATTGTGACCTGCGATGAAAAGTGGATTTTATACGATAATCGTCGCCGATCGACCCAATGGCTAGATGCCAATAAAGCGCCAAGACGCATGCCGAAACCAAGCCTTCATCTAAAGAAAATAATAGTAACTGTTTGGTGGTCTGTAGATGGAGTTATCCACTATTCGTTCCTACAACCTGGCGAAACCATTAATGCTGAGAAATAATGTTCTCAACTGGATGAAATGCATCAGAAATTGATAGTCTGACGACCTAGGCTTGTTAACAGGGATGGAGTGATACTGCTTTATGATAACGCACGACCTCATGTATCGAGAACAACGGTCTAAAAATTAAACGAGTTGTGCTATGAGACTCTTCCTCACCCTCCATATTCACTAGACCTCTTACCAACAGATTACCATTTCTTTAAACATTTAGATCACTTTTTGACAAGAAAACGATTTAATAATAAAGCTACTGTCAAAAATGCTTTCGAAGAGTTTCTTCGAACCAGAAACTCGGACTTTTATAAAACTGGAATGAATGTATTTGTATCTCGTTGGGAAAAATGTGTTGCATCTATTGGTACCTATTTTGATTAAATAAATTGTCTTTATAAAAAGTTACAGCTGTTCAAAAATTTATTACTGAATCGGCCGTTTCATCTGCAGCAACCTAATATGTCTATTACACTATTGTGTATCAATAAAACAATTTTTTTGTGTGCTAAACTTCAATAAGTTAAGAAAATAAGCTCAATCAATATAGGGGAATAAAAATTTAAATTAATGCCGAGGATCCGATTTATCCCAGCTTTTCGGGCCCAATTGGCCCCAGTACATGATTTGTACTAGAAAAGTTAGTTGCAAGTTATTTATGCACACAATACATGCTTACTATTACTTAGGTTAAGTTTCCAATAGTCAATACATTTAATTATTTTCAAATTACATATACTTAAGTATTTGGATGCACTGATTACAAATGCGATAATGAAAATTGGTGCAAATTAAATTTTCTTCTATTGGTGTGAAAGAATTATTCGTACCATATTTTCTTATTTATTCTTAATTTCATTTCAAACGACAATTTCCTTTTCCACTTCTTGTTTAATGAATGAACAACCATACAATATCTTTAGACTAAGTAAGATTTTTGATAGAAAACACTACAATGGCTGCGTGATATTGAAAAGATTCTGAGTGAGCGATTTTGTCAGAAGCTTAAAAAGAAAATGAATCAAAATTTTTTTGTGGTTTATTTTATCGAGAACAAAAGAACAAATTCTATCACACTTATACTGTTGCGGAGATGACCTATCCCTTTACAATAACCCTTAATTTGGGACAAGCAATTTGCGAGTATAGTATTGTAGAGGGTCAGGAAACTTCTTGTGAAACAATCTTGGATTATTTTTCTATATTTGTATAGAGGTATGTATAATAGCTCTAGACAAATATGTTGTAAATAAAGCAAAAATTGGAGGTGTTGGTGAAACTGTTGAAATCGATAAATCTAAGATCGGTCGTTGAAAATATGGAAGAGTATGTGTAATTGATGGGTCATAGATTCTTGGGATGATTTACAGAGGACACATCTTTAATTATTGATTGTAAATTCATCCAGATAACAAAAGATCAGAATACGTAAATTGGATTGATAAAAAAGCTTTTCTTCAAATTATTTCGGATATAAAAATATCTTATTCTGATCACAAAAATTGAGCCTACTAAAATGATTTGTTTTACTTTAATAATTATAATCTCTTTTACTTTTAAATCAAATCTTCCCAGGGTCACGTATTGTGCAAATTCTGATCAACGATTTCCTCTTAGTGCACATTGGGTGATTCCAATGTCAACAGTATCCATTTTTTCATAAACAGTCTAACAAAATTAGGACATAAACTACCAGAAGCCAATTTGGCTTTTAGTGTTCCAGATTGATTATTGGTAATTTTATTAAGTTTTTGCGTATGAATATAATAAAATATGTATTTTAAAGAGACCTACAATATTTTTGGAAAATATTTTTTTAAATTCCCAGTAATTTTTTAGATAAACGCAAGAAACCACATTTTCATGAGTTTTTCATGGTTTTTACCGTGAAAATACGTTTTGCGCTAATTTTTATTATCATATCTGTAATTAGCACGTTGAAATACGCGAACATGCGTAGTTTTAAGAAAATCAAATGTATTGGCTTTTTGGAACTTTATCCCTAAAATCTTGTAAAATGGAGTAAAGACTACCCGTTTTGTTACAAAGTCAAATTTTTATAGACAGATTAGTGCCGATATATGAGGGCAGTTCCAGAATTATCCGACCTGACGTATAGATGGCTGTTGTTGGTTGAAAAAAATTTCTGTAGAAGGAAGATCGAATCTTGAAGATCTTAAGTTCCAAGATTAAAGATGCTACGTTGGATAGTATTTGTTTAGCAGCCATCAATAGTGAATGCTGTCAGTGAAATTGTAAACATCGAAGAAATTGATCATCGTTATGCAATTTAATACTTCTGTTTGAAGGGTCTCAGTTCAACTAAAATCAAAAACGAGCTAGATTTTGCTCTAGAGGAGTCTGCTCCTTTGTTTACAACAGTAAAATATTGGGTAGCAGATTATAAACAAGGCCGTACAAACTGCCAAGATGAACATCGCAGTGGTCGACCGAATTAAGTGATAATGCCAGAAATAGTAAAAAAATCTACAAAACAATATTGGATGTCCGTTGATTAGAAGTAAGCAAGCTAGCAAATACGAGGGCGGTTCAATAAGTACCCGTATTAGAAATGAAGACACCATTTTTTAAAAAAATTTTTTATTTTTTAGCATAGTCCCCTTTTGGAAAAATACATTTCTTTTAACGTTCCTGCCATTTTTTTAACCCCTCGAAAACATAGGATTTGTCGAACTCTCTAAAATACGCCTCTGTCTCGGCCATAACTTCCTTGTTTAAGCTAAATTTTTTTCCCGCGAGCCATTTCTTCATGTTAGGGAACAAGAAAAAGTCGCAGGGAGCCAGATTGGCTGAATACTGGGGGTGCATCAGCAATTTATAACGCAATTCATGCAGTTTGGCGGCGACAACTCCGGATGAATGTGCTGGTGCGTTATCATGGTGAAACAACACCTTCTTTTTCGCCAAATGCGGCCGTGTCTCCTTCAATTTTTTGTCGAAGCGGTCCAATAACTCACTATAGTATTTTCCACTGATCGTTTTTCCTTTTTCTAAAAAATCCATGAGGATGACGCTGTCCGCATTCCAAAAAATCGTCGTCATGACCTTTCTGGCCGATGGGACCGTCTTCGCCTTTTTTGGAGCCGATTCACCGGGAGAAATCCATTGTTATGATTGCTGCTTAGTTTCTGGTGTGTAATGATGAATCCAGGTTTCATCAACGGTGACAACTCAACGCAAAAACTCCTTCGGATCTCGCTTAAATTGCTCCAAACTCTGCTTCATAGTTAACAGCTGCATCCGCTTGTTGTCCACCGTGAGCAATCGCGGCACCCATTAGGCCGACAATTTTTTTATCGCCAACTTATCATGTAAAATATGAATTGCCGTTCCGGTCAACACGCCTACGGCCTCTGCTACTTCGCGCCCTTTCGTTTGTCGATCAGCGAGAATCATGTCGTAGACTTTTTGAATGATTTCCTCGGTAACCACGTCTGCCGGGCGTGTTGGTCGCTCCTCATCAAAAACGGATGTTCGCCCACGTTTAAATTCGTTGAACCAATATCCAACTGTGGTCATAGATAGCGAAGTGTCCCCATAAACAGCATCCAACTTTGCTTTTATCTCCTCGCATTTTTTTCCATCCAAAAACAAAAAGCGAATTACCGAACGATACTGCTCTTTTTCCATCTTAGCGAAAATCACGAAACACGTCTTACTCGCATGGCTGCTAAATCCAAACTAACCTATTAATCAGTCTGAAATTTGTTTTACCATCGTTTAATAGATGGCAGCATGCGATGATAATACCAACTTTCCTCAGGAACGCCTTCTGTCGTCAAACACGGGTACTTATTGAACCGCCCTCGTATAGTAGACATTTAATAGAGCGCTGTATATTAAATATTGACTGAAAATTTGAAAATGAGAGGGCTGTGCACAAGATGGGTGCCACGTTGGCTCACAATGGAACAAAAACAGTGTCGAGAGGATGTTTTAATCGAAAGTTTGGCGCTGTTTCACAGCATCAGAGCCGAATTTTTTCGTTAACTCATAACTATGAATGAAACATTGGTCCATTGCTGTTTATCTGAGACAAAGAAACAGACAAAACAATAGATTGGAGAGAAAGAATTAGTTTCAAAGAAGGCAAAGACAGTTACATCTGTAGCCAAAGCCATTGTGCTAGTTTTTTGGGATCTGCGCGCGATAATTTTCATTGATTATCTTTAAACATTATTAAAAATCAAACTTCGGTGAAAAAAGTGTATTGAACCAAAAGGAGACTATGTTGAGAAATATAGAGTTTTTTATAAAAAATTTTTGTGCTTTCCTTGTAAGGCCGTATAATTCTGGGACTACCTGCGTATATATCCAAAGTCTTTCTCGATATTGTATTCTAATACCACGTAAGAAAACTGTGTACAAAAAATGAACCTAAGGTGAGGTGGAAACTACCTCTTTTTTACGAGATCTGAATTTTCTATATTTATTCGCGTACATGCAAGCGTGAGCACGTATATGTATGTGTGCGCGCACATAAATATAGTAGGTACCAAAAAGTGACTATGTACGAGGGTAGTCTAAAAAGTTTCCGACCTAACACAGATACAAGACGATTTTTCTTAATTTTTTTTTTTTTTTATTTCTGAACATAGTCTGCTTGCAGTTCTATACACTTCTTTCAGCAATACTCCCATCTCTTTAACCCATCCAAATAGTACTCGGCGTTTTTCTCTGCAAAATGACTTCTTACGAAGGTGATTACCTCCTTATTTAACGAAAATTTCTGTTCTCCGAGTGCAATTTTCAGATGAGGAAACAAAAAGAAGTCGTTTGGGGTTAGGTCTGGTGAGTAAGGCGGATGGTCAAACAGCTGAAACCGTAATTCATGAATTTTCGCCGTGGCAACCGCTAAGGTGTGAGACGGCGCGTCGTCTTGGTGAAACAGGATTTTATTTTTCTGCAAATATGGACGATTTTCCGCAAATTCAAAAAATTTCACGGTGGTGAGTGATAGTGCAGAGTCCCCATACACAGAGTTTAACTCATTTTTGATTTGCGTAGGCGTATTGCCATTCAAAAACAAAAATTTAATAACAGCTCGATACTCATTTATGTCCATTTTCACAACAACATTCACATCGGCTCACTCAAACGACTGTCAACTAACAACTGCGCATCCAAAATGGCTGAAACTTTAGTAAGCAACTGTCAACAGATGAACAACGAAATTCGCTAGCTTTTATTGACAAATGCTGCTATCTTTACGTTGAGGTCGGAAACTTTTCAGACCACCCTCGTATTAAACCATCATGTAAGTATAATCTATATTTTTATTTATTAAATTATATTATTTCGTTGATCTACATCATACGCATTCGTACACTTGTATGTGTGCGTGTATATACACTGATACAATAAGTTAACGGGATATCAATTTTTTATGCAAAAATATAATTAAATTTAAACTTTTATAATTTTGTAACAAATAGATATAGATAGGTAAACAAAAAAGCTAATCGAAACTTACAATTTCTAGTTTTTAGCAACATTTTTTAAATTCCTTAAAGATTTAAGCTTCTAAAAAATTTTTAACAAGAAGAAACGTTTTGAAATTTTAAATTTTTTTTTGTGTTAAGCAACTGTGTGGACAAAAATATATTTCTTTTTGTGAATAACACTATCTTAACTTGCAAAATCTACTTAACTTTAACCTACAAAATCCTGAGCCAAACCTAGGTTGGACAGCATCAAACTATCGTAACTATTGGATTGGTGGCCTAGCTGGAAAAAAAGTACCCGTACAGTCTGTCAAGTAAGAGCGTGGTCGTGTTAATTTATAAAAAAATTTATTTGATGAAACTTTCATATTTATATATACATTGTACACATTACAAACAATGATGCAATTCGGTCAATAATGTGTCCAGTCACCACCGGCGTCGATAATTGCCTGGCATCTCCGAGGTATGCTTTCTACTAATTTGACGGAGTATTCTAGTGGCAAGGATCTCCAGATCCGACGAATTTCGTAAGACAACTGCTTCAAAGTGTATGGGCGTCTTTCACGAAGCTTCCGTTTAATATATGCCCACACATTTTCAATAGGGTTTGCGTCGGGCGACTGCGACGGCCAATCCAATGTAACGATGCCAGATTGAGTCTTCCACTGAGTACAGAGCTTGCTGCGGTGTTTAGGATCGTTGTCCTCCTGCAGAATCTAATCTTCACTTTTTGTGATGAACCATCGTTTGGCAGATGGCAGTAAAGTCTTTTTGTAGATTTTTATCATTTTCTCGGCATTTAGGTTGTCAGTAAAGAGGTGCAAAGTGCCGAATCCCTGCTGTGAGAAGCAGCCCCAAAGATGCACCTTTATTCCATGTTTTACGGTGCGCTGAACAAGCCTATTGGTGGAAGTTGAACAGGCTCGCGTGAGGACAGAACGTGCCCATATAGAACATTTATCAGTAAAAATGACATTTTCAAAATCTCTAACAATATTCTCATGCGCCCAAGCGAGTCGCTTTGTCACATGTTTTTCAGTCAACAGAGGCTTCTTCATTGTGTTGCGCCATTTCAGATGATGAGTACGAAGATGGGTTCGTATAGTTTCGTAGGATATATCTAAATCTTTTGCCATTAATTTTGCTTGTCCTTGCCGCAGTGTTAAAGCAAGATTCCGCGAAAACACATTCACTATTCCTTTTTCATCTTTTTTGTTCACTTTTCCTATCGAGCCACGTTCTGGTAAATCATCGACATTTTTAGCCACTTAATATCGCTGTATCCACTTTTGTACAAATGCCTTCGACTTTCTCATATATTTAGCAGCCGCTGATTGCGACATTTTGGGACCTTTCGGGTGGATGCAAAGAAACACAGCCTCGTAGCGCGACGCGTACTTAGCACTCATGGCGTTTAACGTGATTCTCTTTCAAAAGATCAATGACAACTAAATCTTTGTTGACAATGCATTAAGGACAAAGCTTTTTTCTATTGGCTTGCGAAAGAATTAGAGCAAAATCTTATATTACCTGTCGATGAAGTCGATCACGCTCTTACTTGACAAACTGTATTTTCTCTTTTATCATTTGCAATTGCTCATTAAAAATTATTTAAATCAGTAGATAATAAATTTGTAATTTTAAATAACTAAAAGCGACATTGAATTCTACGGAGAAAATCATGACAAAAACTTTTGTGATGCTTTTTCTTCAGACTTCAAATTGTTAGTGTAAAAATGGCATGAACAAATGCATTATTAGAGGCATTGGTGAAATCATAAGTGATCATTTTAGTGACTTTTACACAGATGTTTTTTAAATTGAAAACAATTTCTGAGTTCTTACAGAACATGTATACTACATTTTTTTTTACATGCATTTTAAATGCAGTATTGTGGTCGGAGGTTTCATACTCGTACTAGTGTATCCATACGTGCAACACAGATAGATATAGTGTATTTATTTATACACATAGATTTATATAAAATTTATTTTATGCATAGATACAATTTGTGCTTAGAAAATAACGGAAATTTTTTAATTTCGCGGGTTTGGAGAGTCCGATTGTCAAAATTTTTTTTATTGTGGTGGTACACATACCTCCGAAGCATGATACAATTTCCAGCTGTATTCATTGTTTACTTTGTCAGTGGCAGCTGCTAAGGTTAGATGTGTTTTTGTGAGCTCGGCGATTTTCGTTTATTAGAAAAAATGGATCAAAGAATTTTTATCAAATATTGCGTAAAAAATTAAATAAAGTGTAACAAAGTGTGCTAAATGTAAACAAAGACCTGTGGTAAGTCCGCTATGAGTGTATGTAAAACAAGGATTTACGAATGGTATAAGCGTTTCCAAGATAGCCGCGAAGACGTTGAAGATGACAAACACCCCGGACGCTCCAGTACATCAAAAACCGATGAAAAAGTGAAATAAGTCGAACAAGTGATTTTGAACGATCGCCGAATCACAATCAGAGAAGTCGCTAATAATGTTGGCATGTCGATTGGCTAATGCCATGAAATGTTTTCGAATGTTTTGGGTATAAAACGCGTGGCAGCAAAATTTGTTCCAAAATTCAACAATTTTAGCTAAAGTTGCTCAGGAGTCACTAAATGAAGTCAACGACGATGCAGAATTGCTGAAACGTGTTGTAAAAGGTAACGAAACATGGGTTTACGGATTTAACGTCGAAACTAAGGCTTAACCGTCCCAGTGGAAGCATTCTGGATCACCTCGACCAAAAAAGGCTCGACAAGTGCGGACGAACGTAAATGTTATGCTCACTGTGTTCTTCGATTTTAGTGATATAGTCCATCATGAACTCTTGCCACGAGGTCAAGCGGTCAATAAGAAGTACTACCTACAAGTTCAACGCAGCTTATGTTAAGTAATCCGAAAAAAACGCCTGGATTTGTGGCAAATCAATTTATAGCTTCTGCAACACGATAACGCACCTGCTCATACTTCATTGCTTGATCGTGAATTTTTGGCCAAAAACAATACTGTAACAATGCTCCAGCCTCCACATTCGCCAGACATGGCTCCGTGTGACTTTTTTTATTTCCCAAAATAAAGAGAACCTTAAAGGGCCGTCGTTTTACAAGTATAGATGACATTAAAAGCACATAGCTAAAATATTATAGCTAAAGGCTATCCTAAAGATCGAATTTTAGAATTGTTCCGAGGATTGGAAGAAGCGCTGGCACAAGTACATAATATCTAATGGGAACTACTTTGAAGGCGACAACATCGATGTAGACGAATAAGTAAATTTTTTTTTTCAAAAAACAGAAATTCCCGTTATTTTTTTAACACACCTCGTATTATATTATTATTTATACAGTATAAATATAGATATAGTATATCTGTACACATGGTATACATAATTAAACTATATGCAATTTTAAATCTTTCAACAACAAAACTTTTCAAATTTAGATTTCATCAATTTCTATATGTCTGTATAATTTTTACATTAACAATTCGAAGTCTGACAAAAAACGTCACAAAGGTTTTATACATTATTTCTCCCGTAGAATTGATTGCCGCTTTTAGTTTTTCAAGATTACAAATTTTTCATCAAGTTCCTCAAATAATTTTTAACAAACGATTGCAAATGATGAAAAAAAAATATACGGGCACTTCTTTTTCTGCTTGCCACTAATCCAATAGTAAGGTTGATACCATTTAGTCTAGATTTGACTCAGGATATAATGGGTTAATTTATTTGTTTCAGCACTCCTCTACGATTTTCTCCAACTGTGAAATTCCACTTTGAAAAGTAAAAGTCGCTTTTGACTTTTTTGTTGCATATCTCTTCAATGAAGCATAGTATATAAGCAAATCAAAACACAAATAAAAGAATAGGAGTCTGTCCAAAAAGTTAGTGCCCAACCTGCTTTTACATTTACGCGCCAGAGTGTTCCAGCGACCTCTGCAAGGCATAAACGTCAATAGTAAAGCATCAAAAACTTATTGATTACTCGCTGATACCTACAGGATAAATAGTTTATGCGCAGAGTATATTTTTTTTTAAAGCTTTTTTTGCGTTCGTCGGATTTTGCTATTGTTAAAAATGATTCAGGGGTCAGATCAACGAATTTGTATCAAATTTTGCGTTAAATTTGGAAAAACTAGTTCAGAAACTATTCAAACGATATAGAAGACCTTTAAGGATTAGTGTATGGGCAAAATACAAATAGAAGATCGTTTTAAAGTAGCCACACATCTGTTGATAGTAATCCTCGTCGTAGCCGACCTTCGACGACAATAACGCCGGATAATATCGAGCCCGTGCGACTTGCGATAAAAGAAGATTGACGTTTGACTGCGCGCGAATTAGAAAATGATCTTAGAATACCAAAACCTAAAATTTGGAGAATTTCAAACTTAAATTTAGAAATGACACGTGTATGTGCGAAGCTTATTCCGACATTACTCAGTGCAGAACAAAAAAAGTTTCGCTTAGAAATCGCTTATGATAACTAAGAAATGGTAAGTGATGATAAAAATGTACTTAAAAAAAATTATTACTGGTGATTTATCGTGAATTTATGGCTACGATTCCAAAACAATAATAATTTTTGCAGTGGAAGCTCTCGTTCGAATTACGGCCAAAAAAAACACGTAAAAGTTG
This sequence comes from Chalcis sispes, assembly GCA_949987625.1. NCBI lineage: Eukaryota > Metazoa > Arthropoda > Insecta > Hymenoptera > Chalcididae > Chalcis > Chalcis sispes. Next base: position 41,410,632 of record OX465097.1, on the reverse strand, counting down.
GAGCAATATTAAGTCAATAATTGATTTTTTTGATTATGAGGGAGTTATACACCACGAATATGCACTAATAGATCAGACAAATTATAAGGAATATTACATAAAAATTCTAAAATGATTGCGTAATGCGGTGAAAAGAAAATGCCCACATTTTTGGTCAAGCGGTGACTGGCTTCTTCATCACGATAAAAGCGCCAGCGTACTCATCGAATTTTGTACAGCAGTTTTTAACGCAACATAATATCGCACTGCTTCACCAATTTACGTACAGTCCCGACGAAGCCCCTTGTGACTTTTAGTTGTACCAAATTTGAAAAAGCTGCTCAAAGGACATCGGTTCGACCACAAAACGACGGTTAAAGATAATGCGAGGGCCCTCGAGGCTATTCCAAGATCTTACTTCCAGGATCTTACTTCAAGTGCTTATATGAAGATTCGTGAAACATATGGATTACCTTAGAAAGATAACTCAACTTACATTTTTGAAGTGGGAGTAATGATCTTTACCAGGTGTACTAGTATGAAATGCGGATTTTAGACAACAGATGGTGTACCAATGCAGTTTGAGCTGTAATGATTTGACACTGCGCCATTTTGTTGTGTTATCAACAAGTTCAGACGCGCATTAGTGATAGACTGAAAAAGTGTGTGCATCGTGTTGTATTGTTGTGTTTAATATGTCAAAATTTATACCGAACAAAGAGCATTCGCGGACAGCATTAATTTTTTGCTTACATTTGAAGAAAACTGCTGCTGAATCCTTTTGGTTACTACGAGAAGCTTATGGTGAACATGCTCCATCGCAAGATACGTGTTAACGATGGTTTCAGCATTTAAAAGAAGGTGACTTCGACGTTGCAGACAAGGAACATGAAAAACCGCCGAAAAAATTCGAAGATATAGGTTTGCAAGCATTGTTGGACGAAGATGATTCGCAAACAAAAGGACAACTCGCACAGCAATTACGTGTTTCCCAACAAGCTGTTTTCAATCGCCTACGAGCGATGGAAAAAATTTAGAAGAGCAGTAGATAAGAACCACATAAGTTAAATGACAGGCAACTGGAAAATCGCAAAATCACATGTGAAATTTTGCTCGCTTGGTACAAAAGGAAGTCGTTTTTGCATCGAACAGTAACAGGGAATGAAAAGTGGATTTATTTTTAAAATCTCAAACGCAAGAAATCATGGGTAGACCCAGGAGCACCATTCACATCGACTGCAAGACGAAATCGTTTTGGTATAAAGATGATGCTCTGTATTTGATAGGACCAGAGGGGCGTGGTCTATTATGAGCTATTGAAACCTGGGAAAACGGTTAATACTACACGTTACCAACAACAATTAACCGATTTAAACCGTTTACTGCTTAAAAATAGGCCATAATACCGAAAGAGGCTACACAAAGTAATTTTTCTCCATGACAATGCTCCATCACATACGGTAAAACCGGTTCGCGACACATTGGAAGCACTCAACTGGGAAGTTCTGCCTCATGCGGCATACTCACCAGATTTGGCTTCTTTTAATTACCACTTGTTTGCATCGATGGGTCACGCATTTACTGGGCAGCGCTTTGATTCCTATCAAGATGTCAAAAAATGGCTCGATGAATGGTTTGCGGCAAAAGGGGAAGATTTCTACTGGCGTGGTGTTTACAAATTGCCTAAAAGATGGGAAAAATGTATGAAAAGCGATAAAGCATACTTTGAATAAAGCACTTTTTATTATTCTACTAAATTTAACGTGTTATTTTTTCTTTTAAAATCCGCATTTCATACTAGTACACCTGATAAAATAGTGTCAGACTTTTTCGATTTTAATAATTTGAAGCCGAGATAATCTACTTGAAAGTTTGACTGTGATCTAGATATTGAATTACTCGCTTTTAGCCTAACCCAGAATCAACGACGTGGATGTAACGAGTATCTGATTCCTTTGTGCAAGTGTGTGCGTGTTTTTTTATATTTCTTTGTGTCTATGTATGTCTGTGTTTGCATGCGTATACACATATTCTTTACGTGCATGTATTCTTCTATTTGTGTTTTGGTTTACTTGTATAGTATACTTTACTTCATTAACGAGATATGCAGCAACAAAGACTTTTTCTTTTCAAAGTATTGTAGAATTCCTCGGCTGCAAAAAATCGTAGACGGGTGCATAAGAAATAAATTATAAAAAATTTTTCCTCTAGCTAAAATATTTTGTAGAAGTTTAAATGTTTCTAAAATTTTAAATATTTCGTTAAGAAGAAGAAATTGTAAGCTTTAACTTGCTTCTTTGTTTATCTATCTATCTCTATTTGTTGCAAAATTATAGAAGTTTAAATTTAGTCATATTTTTGCATAAATGATTGGTGTCCCGTTAATTTAGTGTATCAGTGTATTCACTTGCAGACACGCATACACAAACGCATACATGTACGAATGTAAACGATGTACATCAACAAAATAATATAAATCAATCAAAAAAAAAAAAAAAAAAAATTATACGTATATGATGGTTTAATGCATAGTCACTTTTTGGTACCTACCATATTTATGTGCATACACATTCATACATGCACGCGCACAAACGCTCTCAAGCACATGCACGCTCGCAAACAAATATACGAAATTAAGATTTTATAAAAAAAGAGATAGTTTCCATTTTACATAAGGTGTTTTTTTTTTCATTTGAAATTTTTTTTGACGTGAAATTCAAATGCAGTGTCGATAAAGATTTATACAGGGTGACAAGTGGGAAGTTGCCTAAAGTAATCACTTATAATTTTGAGATGAGTACAGGGAAAAAAATAATAAAAATACATCTTAAATTAGCAAAGTGGTCATTTTTATTTAAAATAGATTCCAGTTTAATCTAACATTCTCAACAGACACATATTACGTTTATTGAAAAATGACAAAATCTGGCTAGGGAATAACTATTAATAGTAAATATTTTCGAAGTGATCCCCATCTGAACTTGCACAATAATCAAGCCGTTTTTGGAAACTATGAAAAACTTGTTCAATTTATATGAAGAAATACTAGAAATTCCTCTTCTAATAGCTCCTCTCAAATCATCTTTGGTCTTAAGTTTTTTTGCATAACAGTAATCTTTCAGGTAACCCCATAAGAAGAAATCATACGGGTTTAAGTCCGGTGAATAAGGGGGCCATTCTATACCTGCGTGTGCAAACTTGGGATATCCTAAGCCGATGACGCGTTCACCATAAACTTCGTAAATAGCTTTAAATACCTCTTAAGTTCTATGCGGCGTAGCACCATCTTGCATAAAATAATAGTTCCTGGCTAATCCACGTTTCTTAGCGAAAGCAAAAAATTTTTTTTGTAGCATTTCTCGATAGCTATTACTTGTTATTGTCCCTTTCAAGAATTCTAAGTGTACTACTTTGATTGAAATAGCTGCCCAAACAGTCATCTTAACAGGATGTAAGGACTTTGCCTCAGTTAAATGTGGATTTTCATTACCGCAAAAACGATAACTAAACTTAGTTCTTTTTTCTTGACAATCTCCGGTGAGCAATTGATAAGTTGTGATTGTGTAAGGATGTAACTTAAGGGGTTACCCCTACTCGTAGCTCAACAAAAAAGGCCTTTTTCGTGAATTTTTTTAAAGAAAACTACAAAACTTTTTTCAACGACTATTATATCATCTTAAAGAATACATCTTGAAGAACTTTCAGTAATTTTTTTATTGCAAAATATTACATTGTTAAGTGGCAAATGGCCGCCAATGAAATAGTGTTTTTATTTATACGGTTTGCAGTGACCAACATTGCGGCAAAGTGAATTATCTGAAACAAAAAATGTGGATAGATTTAGTTAAATATAAGTATAAACTAGTCTTCAATCAAAGGATTTGAAAAAATATTTATTTTTTACAAAATGGCGGACAGTCAAAGTTAATGATTCGATTTTAACGAAAAAAAACGGCCGTTTTTTGGCTATAAAACGGCCATTTTTTTCGAAACAAAAAATTGACCAAATAAAGACTACATTTTTATGTATTAAATAGACCTGCAAAGTTCTCAGAAGATCGGTTTATTAGTGTTTGAGTAATCTTGGTCAATGACTTCAGAAATGCCATTTCGAGAAAAACGCGTTTAAAGTTTAAAGTAGCCGGTTGTTTACACAACGGAATCTTCTCTTTCAACGCTCATATCTCAGTCAATTTTGTTCGGATCGACTTAAAATTTTCAGGTCATATTCTCAGATACTTATACTTCAAAAAAATGCAATTAACAAAAAATCGATTTTTTCAAAGTCGCAAGTGGGGGTAACCCCTTAATGAAATTTTTTATTATTCATCTCAGTGTCTCTTGATTCAGTTTTAAAGCTGCTGCAGCTTTTCTTATTGAATCCGTTGGATAATTCTTGAAATGTTCTTCGACCTCGACAACCTTATCTTCTGTTGTAACTATGTATGAAGGACCAGGAAGATGATGACGACGATCGTCAAGAGTATAATAATTGATAAAGTTATCAATTACTCTGAAAAAGAAGTAAAAAGAATTTGAAAACTTTATTAGTAAATGCGGTCATACGATAAAGTAAAATATAATTTTTTTCATCCTTACTTTCTAAGAGTATTTTGACTGGCTACTCTTTTACTTCCAAACTTAGTACGAAAACCTCTATACGCTTCAGTATAGTTTTTACTTCTAGAATAAAAGCACTCGATGAGATACACCTTTTCTTCGTTTGTAAGGTCACTCATTGTAAAGTACTTGTATTGCTCTTTACGGCGTCTTAATTAAAACTGACAACATGCTAGAATATATAATACCTACTTGGGCCCAGCCTTATACGATACAGTAGAGGAGGAAAGAGATGCATATACTTTAGGCAACTTCCCATTTGTCACCCTGTATTAAGACTGATCTGTCGACAAAAATTTGACTTCGTAATAAGAAGGATAGTTTTAACCCTATTTTAGGGATAGTTTTAATATTTATTATATTTTTGACATCGGAATGGATTTAGAATCAGCATCAAAAAATAGATTAGAAATGAATATTTGCATTAATCTGCCGAAAACAATTTGATTTGGAAATTGGGATCGCATTAAGCGTAAAAAAAATCATTTGAAACCTATATTTACTTTTCGTGTCAAAAGAAATTGATTTGAGAGACTACAAATAACATGGCGCCACTATGTTGGCGTTGATGACTGAAAGGGTTAATGAATGAAAGTACAGTTTTAAGACAGTAAGATATTAAAAAAAATGTGGCTGTCATGGAACTGCTATCAGAAGGGAAAACTTAACAGTTTGGCTAAGAAGTTCGGAGGCTAACATAGAAAAACACATTCTTTTGATAAAATTCGATTTTATTATTTAATATAGTCACCTTCAAGGGCGATATAATGATTATAGCGGCCATATATTGGGTGTACAACTTTGCTTCCGCCGTTTTTTTCCGAAATTTGAGGCTTTATTGTAAAAAACTGGTTATACATTTATGATTTAAAGTATTGTCTATTGCTGGCCACTACTTTCTCCCATCTTTCGGGCAGCATACGAATCCCGCGTTGAAAAAACTGGTCATCTTTTAAATCGATCCACGAATCGATCCAATTTTTAACTTCTTCATAAGACCGGAAGTGCTGGTCAGCCAGGCCGTGTGCCATTGATCGAAACAAGTGATAGTCCGTGGGAGCAACGTCTGGAGAATACGGCGGATAGGGTAGGACTTCCCATTTCAAAGTTTCCAAGTATGTCTTGACCACTTTCGCAACATGACGTCGAAAATCGTCATACTGTAAAATTACTTTATCATGTCTCTCGTTATATTGCGGCCGTTTGTCTTTCAATGCTCGGCTCAAACGCATTAATTGCGTTCGATAACGATCGCTTGTGATTGTTTTGGTCGGTTTTAACAACTCATAATACACTACGCCGAGCTGGTCCCACCAAATACTGAGCATGACCTTGGAACCGTGAATGTTCGGTTTGGCCGTCGACGTGGAAGCATGACTGGGATATCCTCATGATTTTCTGCGCTTGGGATTATTGTAGTGAACCCATTTTTCGTCCCCAGTCACAATGCGATGCAGAAATCCCTTCCGTCTTTGCCTTGCAAGCAGCTGTTCACAAACACACAAACGCCGTTCGACATCTCTCGGCTTCAACTCGTACGGCACCAAATTTCCTTGTTTCTGAATCATTCCCATGACTCTCAGGCGTTTTGAAATGGCTCGTTGCGTCACTCCCAATGATCCTGCCAATTCTTGTTGCGTTTAACACGAGTCTTGATCAAATAATGCCTCCAATTCTGCATCTTCGAAAACCTTCTTTCTTCCACCGCCATGCTGGTCTTCGACGTTAAAATCGCCGTTCTTGAAGCGTTGAAACCACTCTCGGCACGTTCTTTCACTAATAGCGGCCTCACCATAGGTTTAAGAGAGCACTCGATGAGCCTCAGTCGCAGATTACTTCATATTAAAGCAGAAAATTAAAACCTCCCGCAAATGACGAGAATATGGCTCGTAAGCTGACATGTTTAATCGAGAATAACTTTATGATGCAGACACAAATCGACTAATATTTCGATGGCGTTATGTTTACAAATACCTAAGCTTATTGTATGACATCTATGATCTATTTATTTCAACTAGCACTGACCGCTACAGCCATCTATTGCAAAACGGCGGAAGCAAAGTTGTACACCCAATAATTTTCTGATACCATTTTAATAGTACGATTTCTCTTTAGCCTCAAAATAGGCCTCAGTTTCGGCAATCACCTCTTTATTAGTGCTGATTTCTTTTCAGCGAGCATTCTTTTGAAGTCTGCAAATAAGAAGAAGTCACTGGAGGCCAGATCTAGAGAATACCGTGGATGGGGAAGCAATTCGTAGCCCAATCCATACAACTTCGTTCTTTCATGATTTCATCTTTTAAATGAACTAACAATTCTATGTAATAATCATTATTGATGATCTGGTCCTTTTGAGATAATCGATGAATATTATACCATGCGTTATTATTGCATTATCCCAGAATACTGATGCCATAACCTTGCCAGCCGATCGTTGCGTATTGTCAGGCTTTGGATTCGGTTCGTCGCGTGCAGCATACTCGGCTGACTATCGATTAGACTATGGAGTGTACTGATGGAGCCATGTTTTGTCCATTTTCATATATCGTCTGAAAAATTCGTCTTTATTACGGTTGAATATCGCTAAAAATTGCTCCGAATCATCAACACGTTACTTCTTTTGATCGATTGTGAGCTCGCGTTGCACCCACTTGGCACACAGTTATTGCATGCCTAAATATTCATGCACGATATGTCGAACATATTCCTTTGATATCTTTAGAGTCTCAGCTATCTCGATTGACTTCACTTTACGATCATTAAAAATTATTTTGTGAACTTTTTTGATGTGTTCGTCGGTAACAGCTTCTTTCGGACGTCCATTGCGTACATCGCCTTTGACACTCATTAGGCCTCGTTTTAATTTAGCAAACCACTTCTCAATAGTTGATTTCCCCGGTGCAGAGTCCGAATAATGTTTATCAAGCCAAGCTTGGCTTTAACGGTATTTTTTTTCACCAAAAAGCAATGCTTCATTAATACACGAAATCCTTTTTTATCGATTTTTTTAAGCTGTCAAATGTATACACGTATCGTTTGAAGGTTGATACTAACTAAAAATCATAGGATTTAATTCTAATAACGCCATCTATGTGTCAGCCTACGAACTTCTCAACCGATCTGTTATGTGTGCTGTCGGTAAGATTAATTTTAATAGAGAATTAAAATGTTGAGGTATAGTTAAGTAGAAGAGTATAATCCTGTAATAATTATAAAATCTTTTAGTTTTAAATGTTCTAAGTAGAATACAAAAATTAAAAAAAAAAAAAATTAAAAGCATGTAAATCTACATTTTTGTAAATTTATTTATCTTATTTATCTTATATAAAAGATATTACTTATGATAATTGAAATATGATATAAAATTTTTTGCTTCAATTTTATTTAAAAATCGAGAAAATATGGCATTTATGGTGGTAACTTCTCTTGTAGTCGACTGTGTTTTATCTTTATTTATAGTTAAATATGATCTATCGTTTATAAAATTTAATTATTGCCTGCAAATTCTCGTTCACAAAATTAATAATAAAATCACCGCTTACAATCATCAGTATTGTATTATAATTTTCTTTCAATAATGCAGCACCATTATTACTGTAAGGAAGTGAATTAAAATGTGAAAACTTTATAATTTCTTTGATGCTTTTATCAGGTGAAATATATTCGGCAATTATAATTATTTCTTGGCCATTTTTAGTTAAACATTTTACCGTAAATAATTCACTAATAATGGTTACAGCTGCTTAAACTTCAGTAGTGTTCCTCGCTTGCAATTCAATATGGGGTATAAGAACATCCATTATTTTAATTAATATTTTGATAAGTAGCCACTTAACTAGATCTAACAATTTGGCGTCTAAATTTCGAAATGCAATTGGAATTTCGAATATTCGCTTCAAAATTGTTGTCAATATTTGTTTCAGCAAGTACAAGTATATTAGTATTTAAACTGACAGTATCAATAACATTTTCACAATGACTACGAAGGACAGTTAAATGTAAAAAATGATAATACTTTTTACAAGAAATAAAATCAACAAGGTTTAAATCTGTTGTTTTTAAGTGATTATGAGAAAGTCTCTGAAACTCTTCTAGCAATGACCTAACTGATGGATCAACTCATCGATCATTGTAAAACCCAAAATCATCATTTATCGAAACTAAATGTAGATTATTTATCAAAGTACCTCTAGCATGTGTATCGTTGACCAATAATAATTAATGTTTTTTATCGTACTAATAAACATTTTCTTGAAAAGTTCCTTCTTGCGATTTATGAACTATCATTACACTCGCAGCCTTAAGTGGAAAACTTTTTCGTTTAGCAATGATTGTTTCATTTTTATTAAATGATATATTTGACAATTCTTGTAAAATAAATGTTAATCAATTTTACAATTACAATTTCAAATTAAATGTAATGTTAACAGTTATCACTATAACAGCTATACAAACGACTTTAACGGAAAACCTAACTTTGAATCTAATGTACATTCAAGGCTTTTATGATCAGTTAAACTTCATATTAAAATTTGATACATCAAATTTTTTGCCGATTTACTTAACGTATAGATAATATTACGCAGCATTTTTTTTTTAAATAATTTTTGTTTGATAAATAAATAGACATTATAATAAAAGATTAAGTTCGAATATAGTGTAACAAGATAATAGTTAATTAACAGTCTAAAGCAACAATAAAAAAAAATGAGAAATTTTTTGATAAGTTGACTTTCATTCAAATAACGAAAAAAGCTCTTTTGCAGGAAATATTCTAATAAATTAGTGCATATTACAAATGCCAAATAGTAATAACGTATTTGTTGTAGCATTGAGTGTTTCTAAGTCATTTTAATAAAATTAACATTTTATATACAAAATTTTTTCATCTAGTACGTTTTATAATAGTTTATCGAAAATTAAATTGTGACGTCCGTCATTAAAATTAAGATTTTAAACATGAATACATTTTAGTATGCGTATATACATACATTCTGTCAAAAAAGTACCGGGAATTGTCGATTCAAATCTGGCGGGGCAATTTAGGCAGGTAAAATTTATTTTTCTAGGTTGGTACAACTGTCCTTAATGACTATGCCAAGTTTGAGCAGAATCTATCAACGAGTATGTTTACAGTAGCTGGTTAAGTCAGTCGATGTCAATAGTGCGTGCCGATTTTTTACAATGGGTGGTTACGTCGAACAAAGAATTTGTTTAAAATTTTGTGTTGCGAATGAAATTTCGTGTGCCGATGCATTGAAAATGTTGCAAAAGGCTTTTGGTGATAAAGCGCTATCGAAAACCCGTGCGTATGAGTGGTACAAAGCCATCAAGGAGGGTCGTGAAGTCGTCGAAGACTTGCCTCGTTCCTGACGTCCATCGACGGCTTCGACCGCAGATAACGTCGATAAAATTAAGAAAATGGTGCCTGAAAACCGTCACACTAGCTTGAGAGAGATAACACATGAACTTGAGATATCCCACGAGTCCACACGTACGATTTTAATTGATATTTTGAGCGAACAACTCGTGGATTTTGCACGACGATAACGCGCCGTCTCATCGAGCTACGATTGTGACCGAATTTCTCGCCAAAAACTCAACGAACACGCTTGAACAACCACCGTATTCACCGGATTTGGCTCCCTGTGACTTCTTTCTCTTCCCAAAACTTAAATTGCCGCTCCGTGACACCCGTTTTCAGTCGATTGAAGCCATAAAACAAAATTCGGAGCGCGAGCTGCAGGCCACTGACTTAACCAGGTACTGTAAACACACTCGTTGACAGATTCCGCTTAAACTTGGCATAGTCATTAAGGACAGTTGTACCAACCTAGAAAAAAAAATTTACCTGCCTAAATTGCCCCGCCAGATTTAAATCGACAATTTCCGGTACTTTTTTGACAGAATGTATAATTCAAAAAATTGGCGCAAACGACGGCGAGGCACACACAGCCTACCTTTCTTTGTTTTTTTTCTTCTATATTCTATATATAATATTTTACTTACTTATATATACCTGGTGTAACAAAAGTAGCAATACCCAGAATAACTTTTCAGAATCGTATTTCCTGTGAAAATTTCTCAGACCAAAGTTGTAGGATTTAGTCCAAAAAAATTATTGATGACCTTGCCGTTGACTCCAAGGTTACTTTTTATGGTCATTTCAAGGTCAACTTTTATTTTTCAAACGTGAATCCATATTTTTACTTTAGAAATGCAAAGAGCAGAAAATTGAACGTGAAGATATGTACTTGATCTTGGGTAAAAGTTATCCCGGAAGGTTGTTTGGAGATCATATTTAGTTCTTAAGGATAAATTACGAATCAGGCTTCATAATGAAAAATTTTGCAAATGGAAGTTACAAGTTTCGTACCGCTCGATTAACTCATGATCTTGACTTTGACTCTAAGGTCATTTGTGAAAGCTACTCAAAAGTCAGCTTTTTTTAAATAGCAACCTCTATTTTTTATTTTAAAGATAAAAATAGCAGAAAATTCGTTTTCAGGGTGACCCAGGACAAACGGAAACATGGTCTCATTAGGATAATTAATTAACGTGGATCCCCTTGTCTCTTACATTAAAATGCTGAATTCTCATTACAGCATATGTTCGAAAATATTACTATCAATTGCTTTGTTTTCCAAATTAAAATGCTAGATTTACTTGGAAGTTAATTTTATATTTTTAACGAAACTAGGAAAACATTAAGTTTTTATATACTTAATGAAAGCGACAAGAGAGATCCTATTTCAAAGCATGTCAAAGAGATTATCGTATTTCCTTATCTTTCTTTGAATTTTCAGACAATTATTTAGAATATTTTTTGACCAAAAAGTTTAAGAAATGTCAAAAACTCGAAAGACGCAGCGGCTCAAGGCAAAAACCGCTGTGGCACACCTACCGTATACCTGGCCAGTGAATTAGCGCCCGTATCTTCGATACATTTCCTTGAGAGCGCACTAAAATAGTCACGTTAGTAACAGTATTTACACGATAGACAATTTTCTTCTTCTCTTAATCTTACCTTCTGAAACAGAAATATGTTCTCACGCGTAATACTAATATTTTGCTTTTATACCAAAATAATATTATATCCGAATGTTTTTAAGGTCGCATTTAATATTATTTGAAATAATTTTGTTATATTTGAATATATATTTAAAATAACCATACATTATATTAGGTTGCTGCAAATGAAATGGCCGATTTAGTAATAAATTTTTAAACAGCTGTAACTTTTTATAAAGACAATTTATTTAATCAAAATAGGTACCAATAGATGCAACACACTTCTCCCAACCATATACAAATATATTTATTCCAGTTCTGTAGAAGTCCGAGTTTCTGGTTCAAAGAAACTCCTCGACAGCATTTTTGACAGCAGCTTCATTATTAAACCTTTTTCCAGTCAAAAAGTGATCCAAATGTTTAAAGAAATGATAATCTGTTAGTGAGAGGTCTGATTAATATGGAGGGTGAGGAAGAGTCTCATAGTACAACTCGTTTAATTTTTGGACCATTGTTCTCGATACATGAGGTCATGCGTTATCATGAAGCAGTATCACTCCATCCCTGTTGACAAGTCGAGGTCGTTGGACTATAAATTTCTGATGCATTTCATCTAGTTGAGCACAGTATTTCTCAGCATTAATGGTTTCGCCAGCTTGCAGGAACAAATAGTGGATAACTCCATCTACAGACCACCAAACAGTTACCATTATTTTCTTTAGATGAAGGCTTGGTTTCGGCATGTGTCTTGGTGCTTCATCGGTATCTAGCCATTGGGCCAATCGGCGACGATTATCGTATAAGATCCACTTTCCATCGCAGGTCACAACTCGGTGCAAGAACGGTTCCTTTCTGTTGCGGGAAAGAAGAGAACTTGAAATCTTTATTCGACACGTCATGTTTTGCTCGGTAAGATCATGCGGAACCCATTTGTCAAGCTTTTTCACTTTTCCAAGTTGTTGCAAGTGGCGGCAAACTGTCGAATTGTGAACGCCTAATTTCTCGGCAAGATCCCTTATGGTTTGGCGGGGGTCAAACTCCACTAATGCACGCAGCTCGTCGTTATCAATCGATGGTCCTGGGTGTTCACGTGGCTCATTTCCAAGATCCATATCTCTGGATCGAAATTTTTCGAACCACCGCCGAGTGGTTCGTTCGCTAACTGTATCAGGCCCAAATGCGCTGTTGATATTCCTCGTTGCTTCCGTTTCGTTGTGCTCTAATTTGAATTCATATAGTAAAAGTAGCCGTTTTTGATTCACTTACATGTTCACTTTCTCTTTTTGTTTTTACGATCACTATGAAGTGCAAAACAGAAATGACTCCATAAACCAAGGTAGCAGTATCTATACTTCAATATGTCATATCATTGGCGCTGCCTTGTGCCAACATAATACACTATAATTGCAGCCAACTTTATGTCATTGTTATATCGGCCATTTTATCTGCAGCAACCTAATAGTTTTGTATCGAATTATATTTTAAATTAAAAAAAATATTATTAAATGCGTATTTTTATGAAAATCGGTAGTCGCTTATAACATAATTGTAGACTATGATTTTATGTCGAAGTGTGTTATGTATAAAATTATACTAAATAATAAAATTATGTTAAATTAAAACATATTTAATTGTAAAGAAAATAGATCCACTTTATATCTCAATATTGTTACATCCTAGGGTAGACGCAACGTTTAACGGCCTATTGTTCTAATAAAGTTAAATTGCAAATTAGAATTCTGTGGATGAATACGTTTAAAAAAAATCTGTTTTGATGAAAATGTTTATTCTACTTTTAGCGTTACCCGCGGACAACAGATTTTTTTGAAACGTATTTATCCACAGAATCCTAATTTACAGAACACGATGTGTATTTCTCGAGAAATTCTAATTCGGTAACGTTTTTTGTACGCATTTTTAATTTTGTCGATTACAATGACATTTGTCATGAATCTAAAAAGTATTCGGAAAAAAATTTCCATATTTTTCGACGCAAAATCAGATTCTGCAATATAAAATTGGGGTACCCATTTTAGATTTTTAAGTTGAAACCGCTCCATACGGGGGGTTAGTGGGGGAGGGGGTCGATTGTAGTGCTATTACATATCCCCTATCCAGATTAACAAATTTTCCTTTTCTGCCTTTTCATATGCGTTGTTGTTGAGATATTCGCATCGATAGATTAAAACTGCCGATTACAGAGCCATCTGTCACGGATCGAAAAAAATGTTTTAAACAAAACTTTTATATTTTTCGACGCAGAATCAGAATCTGTAATAAAAAATTGGGATTTTTGTTTAAAATTTTCGATTTGACCCTTAAATAACTTCGAAATTTGACCTCAAGGTTAACGCCAAGGTCAGCGTTGGACGATCCCTTTTAACTTCTACAACTTTTGTGTAAACATTTTTTGATTCAATTATCTCTCTTTAAAGTTATTTCGACCGATAGATTATAACGGACCACCCTGTATACGTATAGATATGTATTGTAACGCCACTGGGGATCAGGGTGGCGTACAAATGTGAAGGGGGGAAAGCGGGTTGCTTGCTTACTAGTTAAACGACTGATTTAAAAATTTAGCACACGAACACATACGTTTATTTAAACTAAATTACAGAATACAATAATTTATCGCGTTTTTACGCGAGCTCAGGGCGCCAGCTACAATCGTGTAGCGCGGTTTTTTGCGCGGCAAATACTTCGCGCGGCTAACTCACGGTTAGAGTGGTCGCGGGCGTACAGCATACACAACGGCCGAAAATGGCGCGTAACACGCGACGCGGTCGCACACACGCAGCCGGGTAGGATTCGGGGACGATTCGGGGAAGCTGTGCCTCCTGGCAGCTGCCACTGCACCTTGGCACTCACCAGATACTCCCACACGCTCACGGATACTATACGGACGCTCGCTAGCTAGTTTAACAAAAGTTTATTAGTTCGCGACTGCTGGCTTCGATTATCTCGAACGGAGTGTCGACTGCTCGCTAATTGTGACTTTTCGCTACAACGGACCCGAACGGAGTAAACGAGAAGCTTATTGCGTGGCACTTTCGCGAGCGCGGCTTTTTGATGATCGTTCTGCGCCGGCGCAGCGTACGTGTAAAGTACGTTACGCGACGCAGCCGCCGCGCGCACCTAGCGCTGTCGGCAGTTGATATTACTGCTCGCCAGCAGCGCACGTTGAGGTTATCCGCTCGCGAGTGCCAGTGTTGTTGTTGTGTATTCCCTGGAGCGGCGAGAATCTACCTCAGATGTACGGAGGATCAAGGTAAGTCGACGCGTTCCATAGCTGGTAGGCGTCGACTAATTTGTCTATCTTCTTTCTGTTTCAGGTGCGGCCGTACTGCGGGTCAACAACTGCGGCTCAGACGATAAGCGGTTGAGAAAGCTAAGCAGCGGTGTCGGTGACAGCTATAGCCTGCTTGCAGCGGCAGCGAGGCAACACTATCAGACACCTCCAGGTGCGTATTTACTTGCACTCAAATGCTGTGCTTCTATGTTTTGCCTGCCTTCTAACCTCCTCTTCGCTTTCCTATGATGTTGTGTGGCAGCTTGTACTGCCTTTTAAGGTGCAGCTGCTACTACTATTCTCTTCTTTATTCAATTACCGTCTGGGAGGTTGCAGGTACGGGGATCACTACAAGGATAGGAAGGAGCTTGGAGAGGAAGGAACCTTGCTGCAGTGTGTGCGAGCACTGCCTCGACTAGCCAGGGCTCCTGAGACTAGCTCCTCGCTACAGGTTTTACTTGAGCCGGAAGCCCTTGTACCTGGGGAAGGTACAGTATGTACAGCCCTGCGTGGCTGTTAGTTAGGATCATGCGTGGCAGTCCTGCGAGGCTGCCAAGATTGTAAAAGGGAGGATATTTCAGCTACGAGGAGGCGCATAAGCTATGCTTTGGCCTTCTCATGTGACTAGTGCAAAAACACCACGTCACAGTATATATTAAGACCCTGAATAAGTTCTTGCTGTCTCTTATACAAAATAAAAGCTTTATTAACATATAATGCACGAAAACATTTCACTCAAAGTATTGCTCATCATTAGAGACCACTTTCTCCCATCTTTCTGGCAGTATATGAATATCGCTTTAGAAAAACGATATGTCTTTTAAGGCTATCTAAGAATTGATCAATTTTTTAGTACCTCTGTAAGAATAAAAGCGCTGCTCAGCCAGACCACGTGCCATCGAACGTAATAGGTGAAAATCGGAAGGGGCTATGTCAGGTGAATATGGCGGGTAAAGTAGAACTTCCTTTTCCCATTGAAGTGTTTCCAGGTAAGTTTTCACTGGGTTTGCAACATGAGGCCGAGCGCTGTCATGTAACAAAATTTCTTTGTCGTGTCTTTGCTCGTATAGCGGCCGTTTTTCTTTTAGGGCTCAACTCATTAATTGAAGTCGATAGCGATATCCCGTGATAGTCTCATTTGGTTTGAGCAGTTCATAATAAATGACACTCTGTTGATTCAATCAAATGCAGAGAAGAAGCTTTAAACCATGTATATTTGGTTTTAAGGACGATGTTGATGCATGACCAGGATTACCCCACAATTTTCGACACTTTGAATTATCGTAGTGTATCCACTTTTTATCGCGTCACTATACGGTGCAAAAAATCTTTTTTTCTGCCGTTGAAGCAGTAGTTCACACGTGAGAAAACGCCGTTCGACGTCTTTCGGCTTCAATTCATACGACACCCAATGTTCTTGCTTCTGGATCATTCCTAACACTTAACATTCTGAAACTGTTGACTCATCTACTTGTAATATTTTCCCAAGTTCTGCTAGCATTTGACATCGATCTTGATCAAGTAATTTCTCCAATTCTTTGTCCTTAAATTTTTTCAGTATACCAGAACATACTTTATCCTCAAGTTCAAAGCCATTATTTTTGGAGGGTTGAAACCAGTCTCTGCATGTCGTATTCAACAGAGCATTGTCACCGTAAATCTCAACGAAAATTCCGTGTGCTTCAGCTGCAGATTTCTTATGAATAAAATAGTGCTATAAGATTCTTCGCAAATACACTTTAATTGACACAAAAGTAGACATTTTCAAAACCAATAAAAAGTTACTTTGTTTTCACTAAAGTGAACTACCATACACTGAAATTTAAAGTTAGATATAATACTTCCTTGTAGGTGTGTCACTAATCGAAATTCCATGCACAGAGTACTGCTACTGCCATCTTAGAATAAACTGCGGGAACTTATACAAGAACTTAATAATATAAACAATATTTTAGAATTCCATAAAAGTTATAGCATATATAAATTCCTTCAACTATTTTGTATGTTATTTCACACATTCTAGAAATATAATGCTAATAATAAAGCAAACGTGATTCAAATACAATCAAACTAGGAAACTCTATATTTCTACTAACTCATGCAAAATTAATTTCATTATCTAGCAGACATTAAATAAATTTTTAGTACTTTTAGAAAAATATAAATAAATTCAACTGCTTGAACGCCAATAAGAAATACTCAAAAATATACAATATCAGAACGCAAAAGAGAATCCAGACGTTTTGGTATGTTGAACTGCCATTTATTTCTTATTACATAGTGACTTCATGAGAAAAGGCTATAAAAATTCTCAATAAAAAGGAATAAGGACCTTCATAGTATACAACATTAAAAAATACACAATAGATAATATTTTAAATCCATTTCAGATGTTAATGAATTAACAATACACATTTTTCTAAGAGATTCCCTAAGTTCTTATTCTTTTATTATTAAAAATATGCAAAGTTATGTACTTAATAGAAATGGAAAGTTACAATAAATCTCAATGTTAATAGTCTCTAACTAGTCTCGTAAATTTAAAATACTATAAAAGTAAATAGATAATAATACAATTTCATAAATAAATATTTTTTTCAATTTCACATGAATTTAGGTCTTAAAAAAAATTTTCGTAAATCAATTTGCAATAAAGTATACGAGTGTACACTCCCCTGCACATGCATCCAAAACAAAAGAAGGAAGAGGTAAAAAGTGTTATTACTCAGCAAAAATCATCGTAGCTTAAAAATTTTAACGGCATTCAGAAAAGAAGGTAAAAATCTTTAAAATATCTTATGCTTGAATTCGAAAAATTTAAAGATCGTTTTTCTATAACAGTTAAAAAGAGATAAATGTATCAAAATTCAATACCTCTTTTACTCGCTGTAGAATTTAATCCAATAAGTCTAGCTCAAAAGATCTAACGCGGTTTGAAGGGAGATAACTCAAACTGAGAGGTCCAGCATTTTTTCCGGACTATATTTTTCAAAAGTATAGTGTTCTTTGTAAAAAGAGCGCGTCTTATTTCAAATGCGAATGGTTGAATCTGTTACATTACTGGCGCGTTTCATTGCTCGTTACATAGTTAATTTGTGTTGACTCTTTTGCAGTTAATTTTTCTAACATTTTTTTGATCTTACTCAATGCATCTAAGTCGTTATCATCGAAGTCTCCTTCAATTTTAATAAATTTTCCCGTTGTTCTCTAAATTACGAGCCATGCCTATACACATTCTAATCCCTGCATGTGAGCCTTTTAAAAAGTATTTAACAATATCTTTATCCACTGATTTTCGAACCCTAATGTACGATTTTAGCAAAAATTAAAGAAGCAAAGAAAAATTCTAAATTTTTTGGTAATTTTTGACGGGCTGTATCTCAGTAAAAATGATCGTATTGTAACTTTGAAAAAAGAATTTTAAAGCTCTAACATTCTCGTTTTGAGATTTTTTAACTAAAACTTTTTAGAAGCTACGGTTGCTAAATACTCTGAAGTAATAGCACGTAAAAAAAATTTTACAAATTTTTTGCGAAGTTTTGTCGGTCCACGGGCTTAGAAAATTTTTTTTAATTAAACCATCATAAAGAGCTAATAGCCTGTTTATTCAGCATAAATTTCCTTTTTCTAATTTTCCGCTACATTCATTTTTTTTGGAGATATCCGACTTCGAATGCAAGAAGATCCTTTTGTCTTCAACGATTGATATCGCAGCAACCAATGATCGGATAGAAAATTAAAGGGCAGTTGCAAAATCTGGAATAAATTTACTGAAAAATCACGAAGCCTTATTTAGGAAGAAAAATTTTTTTTCAACCCTGATATTAACTTGGAAAAGGTTAAAAGAAGTCACTTTTTCTGTTGTTTTGGACAATCGACCGCATCTTTGCTAATTTTGATGAAACCGCTAATGTTTTTTAGAATTCTTTTACCACAATGTACCCCAAACAGCTTTGTAAAGTTTTAGATCGATCCATCGAACGGTTTTTCCGGACTGATTAATCAAAATTTCCGAAACAATTAAGAGAGCAAGATTTATGTTTTTAAAGACCTTGTAATCATCTTAAAAATGGAAAAAATTAACTTCTTCGACTTTTTCTACAAATTCTCATCTCTTACTCTTTGAATTTGGAAACGAAAAAAATTTGAAAAAAAAAAAAAATGAGAAAAAAAATTTTCTAAAAATATTTTTTCTAAAAAAATTTGTTTTGCCAAAATCATTTTTTAAGAAAAAAAAATTACACATCCATTTCTGAAATTGTCGATTTATTTTGTATCTGAATTTTCGAATTAATCAATTAAATTAATCATGAGTTGATACCTCTAAGGTACACCGAGTACTCGTTCTACGAAATTCCGGGCAGTAAATTCTATATTCTATATGCAAAGCTTATAAGCGTTAAAGAAAAACAGTTTTTTTCAAAAGTAATCTTCTTTTGGTGGAAAAAGCATCCAACAGTTTTTTTTTTAAATAAAAATTTTTTCCACATTGTTAAAAAAAAATCATTTAAAAGCTTTTGTAAACTTCGATTTCTTTCCATGCCTAAGCGGCATTTAACCGCATCGGAAGTCGCGCAGCTCGTGACTCTTGTCCAGGAGGGGTACAATTATCGGGAGGTCGGCGATAGACTGGGTGTTACTTCGTCAGTCGTGTCTCGTAGCTACAACCATTTTCTGGAAACTAAAGGATTTTAGAGACGAGCTGGACAAGGTCGACACCATGTAACGACTTCTCGGGACGATCACGCCATTGTTCTTTAAAAACCTTTCGTTCCTGCGAACTTTGTCACGCAGCACTTCCGAAATCGTCGACAGCAACAACGACGGCGGCCGCGAAACATTTCAAGGTCAACGGTTCGCAACCGTCTTCGTGAAGTTGAAGTGCGATCGAGAAGGGCTGTTTGTGTGCCAATGCCTGCACATCGCAGAGCTTGATTAGCATATGCTCATCAACACGATAACTGGAAAATGACGCAATAGAGTAATGTCCTGTTCTCAGATAAGTCTTGGTTTAGCCTGCACGGTAATGATCGAAGACCTCGAGTTTAGCGTCGTCAGGGAGAGCGTTTTTCGCAAAACTTTGTCCGTCCCGTTGCAGTTTACAACGGAGGACTAGTAATGGTTTGGACTGGAGTTTTGTAATCATTGCGAACTCGTTTAGTTATTGTCCTCAAAAACCTTAACGCTAGGCGCTACATCGACCAGATCTTGAGGCATGTTATCTTACAACGACGACAAAACACGCAAGAATTCATTTTCATGCAGGATAATGCTCGCTGTCATACTGCGAACATTACCCGTCAATTTTTTGACAGACCTGACAGAACGCTATTAAGGCATTCTGCAATCAGTCCTAATCTCAATCCAATTGAACATGTCATGGGTTGTCCATTGCGAAACGATTACCCAAATTTACAAAATTTAGCTGTATTCGAACGGGCCTTGATTGCAATTTGGCGGACTCCTCAGTTGATAATCCGAAATTGCATCACGAATATGTGTGAAAGGCTGCAAGCAGCGATTCGGAGTAGCGGTGGTAACACTCGTTACTAAAACACACACACACACGCGCACGCGCACGCATACACACATACACACACATACACACTTCTTTCAGAAATAGAGTTCGGAGTCATAAAATACTGTGGAACTGACAAATCACGGGGTGTCATTTCTCTTTAAAAGAACACTCCCCACACACACAAACATAGAGAAAAGTGCGAAAGCACAAAAGAAACGTAAATCTGAACGTGCAACCTCTACGTAGTATGCTTTGGGAAATGCCGGCAGATGACAAAAACTATCAAAATTTAAGCAAAAGAAAAAATTATAGAAAAAATTTTAGAAACAAAAATTTTTTTTCAAATTTAAACAAAAATTTTTCCGGTTTCCAAATTCAAAAAGTGAGAGATGAGAATTTGTGGAAAAAGTCGAAAAAATTAATTTTTTTTCATTAAGATGATTATAAGGTCTTTAAAAACATAAATCTTGCTCTCTTAATTTTTTTCGGAAATATTGATCAATTGGTCTGGAAAAACCGTTCGATGGATCGATCTGAAACTTTACAAAGCTGTTTAGGGTACATTGTGGTGAAGGAATTCTAAAAAACATTAGCGGTTTCATCAAAATTAGCAAAGGTGCGGTCGATTTTCCAAAACAACAGAAAAAGTGACTTCTTTTAACCTTCTCCAAGTTAATATCAGGGTTGAAAAAAAATTTTTCTTCCTGAATAAGTCTTCGTGATTTTTCAGTAAATTTATTCCAGATTTTGAAACTGCCCTTTAATTTTCTATCCAATCATTGGTTGCTGCGATATCAATCGTTGAAGACAAAAGGATCTTCTTGCATTCGAAGTCGGATATTTCCAAAAAAAATGAATGTAGCGGAAAATTAGAAGAAGTAAATTAATGCTGAATAAATATACTATTAGCTCTATATGATGGTTCAATTAAAAAAAATTTTTCTGAGCCCGTGGACCGACAAAACTTCGCAAAAAATTTGTAAAATTTTTTTACGTGCTATTACTTCAAAGTATTTAACAACCGTTGCTTCTAAAAAGTTTTAGTTGAAAATTCTCAAAACTAGAATCTTAGAGCTTCAAAATTTTTTTTCAAAGTTACGATACGATCATTTTTACTGAGATACAACCCGTCAAAAATTACCAAAAAATTTAGAATTTTTCTTTGCTCCTTTAATTTTTGCTAAAAGTGTATTTCTTCCTTTACACTACACTGTTTCAAAAATTGTTGCTTTCTCCTATTCTTTGTTTGAAATTTGCTAACTCACCGAGCAACGCGCAATACGATTCATTCGAGAATTTTTTTATAAAAAAAATTCATTACCGCATCGATTGTTCTAAAATTTTTAGTTTTATAGATTATCAAAGCTTCTCTAGACAATCACATATTTAATAATTTTGCATGGTCCATCTCATGGGCTAACAATAATAAGTCGCATGCTTCGCGACGTCCATCGAGAAATGAATGTACGTACATAGTGTAACCATCGTATCTTAATATGAGTTTAAACGCATTCTTTATTGATAGCGGCTTCATTTGGTTTAATGCAGAACCTACAGTATAATTTGATACTCATGTGGGTTGCGTGTTTTTATTTTTACTTATATTCTGCCTCGGAGGGAATTGAAAGGTCAGCGTGCTATATAAATTGAAGTTTAAAGCTTGCGGTATTTGCGGTATATTAAACAAATTTGTGTTTTCCGTCTTATTTCGTTTTATTACGAAGGTGAATCAAATATAAATGATAATTTTTTATACATTTATTCAATAATATTACACACAAACCCCATCAACACTTCTCAATGTAGTCTCCTGTGTTGTCTACACACTTTTGCCACCATTTTGGAAGCTTGAATATTGCTTATTCATAAAAACTTTTAGGACGAATTTTCAGCTGATTGCGCACGTGCTCCTCAACTTCTTCATTGCTTTTGAATCGTTTTCCTTTAAGTGATTCTTTTAGAGGCGCGAACAAAAAGTAGTTACAGAGGGACAAGTCTAGACTATAAGAAGGGTGTTTGAGTATTTTCCAGCCCATTTCTTCCAGTTTATCCCTTGTCAAAGTCGCGTTGTGCGGCCTAGCATTGTCATGGAGAAGCATGACCTCTCTAATGGGTATACCTCGTTTTCTGTTTCGGTAGGAGGTTCTAGCTAAGTATAAATACTGGCAACAGTAGGCCGTATTTTCGATTTGTTGATCGTGAAGAAAATCAATGAGTAAAACTCCCTTTGAGTCAAAACAAATCGTTGCAAGCACTTTTCCGGCTGAGAGGCGAGTTTTGTCCTTCACTGGGCAGCCTTTATCCTTCCTTCGGCACTCCTTACTCGACAATTTCGATTCGAGGGTATAATCGTGGACCCAATTCTCATCACATGTGACGATACACCTTAAAAAATCCTCCCCTTCTTGTCGAAATCGATTCAGAAGTCTCCCACAAGGAAAGGTACTTAACCCGGACCTATCGATTTCTTTAGTTCTGGGATATGTTAGAGTACATCAAAATAAGAGATACGTGTTTTTTCTTATCAGCTAACTTCCACTTCTTAAGGATTAAAATGACCTAAAAAAGAGGTAAAAACAGTTTTTTGCAAATATTTCATAAACTAATAGGGATATTTTAACGATTCAAACAGCAAAAATATCTTGCTATTTAATGAAGAAGTTTACCCTATAATTTTTATTTCATAATATTGCAACCCCAAATTTTTATGGGAGTAAATTTAGTTTTTATAACGTATTTTTCGATTTAAAACTTTTCAAATTTTATCAAAATAATTGCAAATAATTTTTTTTTTTACAAAAATGAAAAACTAAATTAAAGTGCCTTGGGGTTCTTTGCAAATCATCACTTTAGAGAAATAACCGACCCCTAAAACGAAATTTTTAATTTCTCCAAGTCTATTAGGAATATTTTAATGATTCAAACGGCAAAAAACTTGTTATTTGATATAGAAATTTTGTGCGTCATCTTTATCTTATAATATAGCATTTGTTATATTCTAGTAGAATTAATAATACAAGGGTGGTCTAAAAAGTTTTCGACCTCAACGTGAAGATAGCAGCACTCGTCAATAAAAGCTAGCGAATTTCGTTGTTCATCTATTGACAGCTGCTCACCAAAGTTTCAGCCATTTTGGATGCGCAGTTGTTAGTTGACAGTCGTTTGAGTGAGCCGATGTGAGTGTTGTTGTGAAAATGAACAAAATTGAGTGTCGAGCTGTCATTAGATTTTTATTTTTAAAAGGCAATACACCTACGCGAATCAAAAATAAGTTGTACTCTGTGTATAGGGACTCTGCACCATCATTTACCACAGTGAAATTTTGAGCAGCTGAATTCAAACATGGCCGTGGAAGCTTGGGAGACGATGAACGTTCGGGACGTCCAAAAACTGCAACCACTGACGATAACATCGACTAAGTTCATAAAATGGTACTAGACGACCGCCGAATTAAAGTGAAAGAGATAGCAGAGGTTACGAACACGCCCAAAAAACATGTTTGCTACATATTTAATCAAGATTTAGACATGAAAAAGCTGTCCGCACGTCAGGTGCCGCGTTTGCTCACGTTAGACCAAAAACGTATTCGAATGAACATTTCCAACGCTCTATTGGCGCAGTTTAGGCACAATAAATCCGAGTTTTGGTGCCGATTTATTACTGTGGATGAGACTTGGATACACCATTATACGCCTGAAACAAAAATACAGTGAAAACAGTAGACTGCAAAAGAGAAACCGGCTCCAAAAAAAGCAAAAACTGTTTTTTCGGCTGGGAAAGTGATGGCGACTGTTTCTTGGGATAGTCATGGAGTTATTTTAATCGATTATCTTTAAACAGGAAAAACCATTACAGGAGCATACTACGCATCATTACTTAACAAGCGGAAGGCAAAACTTGCGAAAAAACGTCCACATTTGCAGAAAAAGAAAATCCTGTTTCACCAAGACAACGCGCCGTCTCACATCTTAGCGGTTGCCATGGCGAAAATCCACGAATTACGGTTTCAGCTGCTTGACCATCCGTCTTACTCACCAGACCTAGCCCCAAGCGACTTCTTTTTGTTTCTTTATCTGAAAAGTGCACTCGGAGGACAGAGATTTCCGTCAAATGAGGAGGTAATCACCTTCGTGAACAGTCATTTTGCAGAGAAACGCCGAGTACTATTTGGATGGATTAAAGAGATGGGAGCATCGCTGGGGAAAGTGTGTCGAATTGCAAGGAGACTATGTTGAGAAATAAAAAGAAAAATTAAGAAAAAATATCTTGTATCTGTGTTAGGTTGGAAACTTTTCAGACCACCCTCGTATTGTACTCAATTTTAATATACCAGGCTGTTCAATAACTTTTGCGGTTCGATAAGAAGAACACAATTTTATGGTTTGAAATATACTTTAATATTCAGTATAGACTCTCTGAACATCAATACACTTGTTCCAACGAGATTCCAATTTATGAATTCCATCCCTGAAGTGAGAATCTGGAAGGGCTGGAAAATATGCTTCCACATCTGTTATGACCTCATCATTTGATGAAAAACGCTTTCCACGCATGAATTTTTTAGGTCTGGAAACAGATGGAAGTCGCTAGGGGCCAAATCTGGTAAATACGGTGGATGCTCCAACAATTCGAAGTTTAAATCATGGAGTTTAGCGATTGTCAAAATGCTTTTGTGACGCGGTGCACTGTCCTGATAAAAAACGATTTTTTCTTCTACAAACCAGGTCTTTTTTAACGAACTTTTTTCTTTAACTGGTCTTAAAGGTTACAATTATATTCAGAATTTATTGGTTTACCAGTTTGCAAGTGATCCAGTAACAAAATTCCTTTCGCATCCCAAAAAACTGATGCTAACACCTTTTTGGCCGATTTCTGGACACGAACTCGTTTCGGAGCCGAAGAACCAGGTTCACACCACTCTTTAGCCTCTTGTTTCAATTTAGGATCATAGTGATAAACCCAAGTCTCATCCATAGTAATGAATCGACGCACAAAATCCACTTTACCCTTTCGGAAACGCTCTAAATGTTGCTAAGAAAGTCGCATTCAAATGTGTTTTTGTTCGATTGTTAGCGAATGCGGCACCGATTGTGCACACAATTTTCTGAAACCCAATACTTCAGTCAAAATATTGCTTGCACTGCTCAATGAAATGCCTAGTGCTTCTACTAAATCTCTTTCAGTTACTGGATGATTTTCCAATTCGATATCCTGTATTTTTTCTACGATTTCTGGTGTTGTTACTGTTTTTAGACGTCCTTGACGTGGATCGTCTTCAAGGCTTGTACAACCACGTTTAAATTAAGCAACCTATTTTTCTACTGTACAAATTGAAGGCGAAGAGTCCTTTTACACTTTAAAAATTCGTTTATAAATTTCCTTTGCTTTTAAACCTTCCAAAAATAAAAATTCAATCACTGCACGATACTTGAGTTTTTCCATTGTAAAAAAATACTGTGACATGTCGATACTAAATGGCTTGTAAACAAAGAATTAATTGACAGATTGAAATGAAACTTCACATACGTTCATATGAAGAGTGTACCAACATAACAAAAAAAAATTTAGGCTAGTAGCAACACCCTCTCTTATCGAACCACAAAACCTATTGAACAGCCTGGTATGACATTAATAATCTTTTGGGTTACTTTTATAATGAAGTTTACTCTTACCATAATTTATATAATTATGATTAAATAACAATCGTTATAAACATAATAATAAAATTATTATTACTTTTATTATCATTATTACTGCTGATATTATTGTTACTGCTTTTTGAACAAAGTAATAAGTAGTTGAACAAACATCAGGTATGTAAGTACAGAATATTATTAGAATATAATTTGAATATAATTAGAATAGAATGTTGTATTTTATTCATAGTCACCAGGCAGGTTAACTGTAGAAAACTTGAATTATTCGACTTATTACGCTTGCAGAACATCGAATTTTCTATTGCTACAAAGACAATAATAGTGGTAGCAACTCAAATTATTAAGGCTTCTTATTTTCTTAAATAAGTATTTTTTAGATATATAACATTAATAAATGAAAGTTATATAGTAATCTTTACAAATAACCAAACTAATTATATACACTTATTATGTAAGTATTTACATAGCTGTTATTTATTTTATATTGTTCTCTCTGATTTTATAACTAACATTATTCCTTATGTTGTAATATTAATATACGTAAAGTATTAATGTAAAAATATTAGAGAGATATAAAAAATTAAATATTAATTTTTTTTTTCTTTTAATAAAATTAAGTAAGAGTTTCAAATTTCATATACTTTAACATATAATTAACAAGATAAAAAACCTTTTATGAATTCTTTTTAATCTTTTCATATATTATGTAACATTTGCCTATTGTGTGCATTGTAATTTATTTCTTATTTTAATTAGATTTTTATGCTATTATGATTGAGAAGTAAATGATCAAAGTAAATTTGTAGACATTAATTGTTTAATAATTACAGTAATTCATAATTATTAGTGTTTTTATTTAAGATTCAAAAATGAGAATTAATCCTATAAATGTTATAAACTTATTATTAGCATATTTCCAAACGTTAGAAATACCAAATAGCGTGATTAACTATTAAGAATTTCAATTAGAAGAAAAATTTCAACGAATATTTCTAGATGCTAATGATAAATTTAACGAGGTGAAGATGATTATTAAAGAGTCGCTAGATTTTCATGAAGAGTATAAAGACCATGATGCAAGAATAATCAAGGATATAATACAACGTCACTTTCATGATCCTATCCAGCCACTAACAAATAAATGTACAGAAAATAATGAAGAAACAGATTTCGATTACAAACAGAAAGCTGTGAAATTTTGGAGAAGTGGCAAAAAGAAAAATTTAAATATTGAAAGTGTTAAGAAAAGATTTAAAAAGATGATATCTACTAGTTAACTGAAACGTCGGGCCTACACATTTAATAAAGGCGGCACCTATGGAAAACAAGGTGCAAGAATTTGTCAATATACATTGGATGATTTTAAAACTGGTGTTGAAGAAGGTTTAATTATTCATAATCGCGATATACGTCGGTGGGCCTTACGCGCTAAAAAGGAAATGGCCTCCGAAGATTTCCGATTCAAGGCTTCAACTAGTTTGTTATCACGCTTTAAGCAGGCTCATAGAATAGTATCTAGAATAATAAATAAATTTATTACTAGGAAATCCAAACAATAACGAATGCATTATGAGATCCAAATGATTCAGTTTAATACTACGGGAGTAAAATTATGCACAAGATTTCTATATCAAATAACAATTTTTTTGCCGTTTGAATCATTTAAATATTCCTAATAGACTAGGAAAAATTAAAAATTTCGTTTGAGAGGTTGGTTACTTCTCTGAAGGGGTGATTTTTAAAAACGCCAAGACACATCAATTTAGTTTCCCATTTTTGTAAAAAAAAAATTATTAGCAATTATTTTCATAAAATTTGACAAGTTTTAAATTGAAAAATACTAATCAAAAAATAATATGTATAAAAACTGAATTTACCTTCATAAAAATTAGGGGTAGCAAAATTATGGGATAAAAATTATGGAGTAAATTTCTACATTAAATCACAAGTTTTTTGCCGTTTGAATCGTTAAAATATCTGTATTAGTTTATAAGATATTTACAAAAAACTGTTTTCACCTCTTATTTTGGGGATTATTTTAAACCCTTATAAGTGAAAGTTAGCCGATAAGGAAAAACACGTATCTCTTATTTTGATGTACTTTGACATATCCCAGAACCAAAGAAATCAATAGGTTCGGGTTGAGTACTTTTTCTTGTCAGTGATCTCCGATCTGACTTGTTTTTGATTTCCGGTTAACAACCTCGAAACCCATTGAGCACTAATTTTTCTGAAGTCAAGATGATCAGTGATGATGGATTGAGCACTTCTATAGCTAATAGCCACTTTTGATGCGATTTTTGATACAGTTAACCGCCGATCAAATTCAATAAGCTTTCGAACGGCACGGATGTTGTCATCTGTAAGACTTGTCCTTGGACGTCGGTCATGACTTATGTTTTCAACACGTTCCCACCCACCCTTTAATTCCCTGGCCCACGTATACACTCGATTCTGAGACAATATAGTGTTCCCAAACTGCGCCTTTGAACGAGTAAAAATTTCTGACTGTTTGACGCCTTCATTGGTTAAAAACTTTAGGATGACGCGTTGTGCAGCAGACGGATGTACCTCTTGCTCAGTTATGGCTGTAGTAAGGACAGAACCGAGCGTGGCCGCTAACTAAGCTGGTTTCCCCACTCCTTATAAACAAACCAGCAGCCGCCATACTATATCATCTAGTTCGGAGATGCGTTCTAAGCAGAATAGCAAAATTACCGTTAATATTCGATTCGCCCTCGTAATACTGTCGGTTGCTCAAATAAAAGGTCATTTTATTTTCCGTGAATTTTGCATTTAATTCGAAACTATTTATTCGTTATTGGGTACTGTTTCTCGTCCAAAGAGCACGAAGTTAGAAAAGTACAAGAGATTTATTCTTTGTTCTAAAAGATCGTCAAGTACCTGGACCGCGTGCTTATTTACGGAAAACTTCGATGTATCATGCGGATCCACAATATTTTTCAATAATTCTATGCAAGATTTAATAAAATTTTCTGGAGTCCCGTCATTTGGCGTTTATCGCATTTTTATGCCTTTTTTGAAAGAATATTAAAACTTCATAAAAAATTAAGTTCTGCGATTAATAATAAATAACGTGGATCTACATAAAATGCATGCTTAAGAAGAATTGCAGTCGTATCTTTGTTCCTGCTCATCTTTCTAGTCTGCGTATGTTAGTTTATTTATTGTACTGTCCTTTTCTAAGAAGTAGCCCCTACGTGTTACGTCACAGGAGAAATACAACGTGTTATTGTTGTAATAAAATTAAATCCCTATATCGGACAACCTTAGCTGCCGAGAACAGAAGAAAACCGCGACATTTAGTTAACGTTAAGCCGGGTCATGTTACGGGTAGACGGGTGGATGACGAGTCACGGACTGACATTAGCACTGACAAAAACCGAAGTGATCCTCTTCACCGAAAGGAGGTGCAGACACAGACCAAAAGGAAGGTGAAATATCTGGGAGTGAACCTGGATACAAAGCTGACCTTTTGGCCGCATATACAGGAGACGACACATAGGGCGTCGAAGCGGGTTTCCGGGCTCTCCCGCCTTATGGCGAACACGTATGAACCGAAACCGGGAAAAAGACGGTTGCTTATGGCCACCACTCACTCGATCTTATTATACGGGGCGAAAGTCTGGGCCGATGCGCTTGATGTTAAGAAATACCGCAAGCGACTAATGAACGTACAAAGACAAGGAGCTTTACGAATCGCGTGCGCGTGAAGGACGGTTTTAGCAGAGGCCGTTCTGGTGTCAGCGAGCGTAATACCAATTGACCTGCTCGCTAGGAAACGGAAACAGACATACGAACAAAGTGCTGACATAGAAAGGACAAACGCGGCAGTTAAGGAACGAGACAGGACAGTGCGCGAATGGATCGACTGCTAGATAACGGACACCACTGCTACGTGGATTAGACGTTTGATAAGCTGCCTGGTATCGTGGACCGGACGAGGGTTTGGGGAGGTTAAAAGGAGGTCTTAAGGGGTAAAAAGGCGGACGGGTGCCTGGAATGATGGGTGGTGGGTAGCATGAGCACGATTTGATAAGTGTATGTGAATGAAAAGATCGCATGAAAGGAATTACGAGACGGAGACAGGTTACTACGTCACAAAACGGACTGACAAATTGACAAAACCTGCAGCGGCGAAGCAATACGAAAGTAGATCCACGCTGCAGGTTGGACAGAAGGTGGATATTTCATCCGCGCATCATATGCCTATGGTTTTATATCAAAAATACCCTGGCGTATGGCGGGTTGGACGGTCTCCAGGGTCGACGATGCCCTCGCCACGGATGTACCAAAGCAATCGAGTCTATCCGAGGCCAGAGCTCATGCGACTACGGAACCCGTCACACCGGTGGGTCCCCCCGCGACTACAGCTAGACAAAGGGGTCCTCTCTGATGGTTTGGTTTAGGCAGATTCCCCGTTTCTTT
Organism: Chalcis sispes; assembly: GCA_949987625.1. NCBI lineage: Eukaryota > Metazoa > Arthropoda > Insecta > Hymenoptera > Chalcididae > Chalcis > Chalcis sispes. Next base: position 41,380,103 of record OX465097.1, on the reverse strand, counting down.
ACCATATAAAGTAACAAAAAAAAAAAAAAAAAAAAAAAAATAATAATAATAATAATAATAATAATAACAATAATAATCCCGCTATACCGATTCAAAGCCCGGGACCTCTCTTTTAATGGGAGAGGGAGGAGGAAGGGGAAGCATGCTACGAATGGAGGGAAATTCTGCCCACAGCAAATGTTGTTCTTCTAGGGCCAAGGCCTGCTTCCGCAACAACGTTTTCGTCGCGTCGATGCTCTTGCAGCAGCGTGAAAACGAGAATGGCTGATACAAGGCTCCGACTCATAAATGATACATGGAATATTGGTACCTTGCTAACATGCCCAACCACCACCTCACTCACACAACTACGAGTGTTCAAGCTGCACGGCTGGGACCCGTTGGGACGTGGATCGGGGCGCCTTATAAATCAGGCAATATACCGTGTGGTGCTGGAGGGTCCTATAAATGGATATCCTTCGGCGGGTCATGGACCACTGGGGCAAGGCTTGATGTAGACAATGTGCACTATGCAGTGCTCACCGGGTGGTGGTCCAAAAGGCGTTTAAAAGGGAATTCCCTTGAGGCTGCGTGTCCTTCCACTCTGGAGGATACATCAGTAAAACCAGTAAGGCACTGCTGGGCCGCCAAAAGTTGGGGGGGGGGGGGTCAGACCCAGCCTAGCCAGCATGGGAGACTGCCCCACACATTGGTAGAGCGTTACGCCAAATCTTGTCCTCCGTAGTAGTGCCAATTGGTGCTCGGATGGGACCCTGTCGCGGAGGGCGGGAGGGGGGGGGGGGAACTGTCGGGGCCCTCGGATTGTAGAAGGGTTCAGTTCTCGGGGGAATTCAGGACAGTTTGCTATATTGTCCACTTGCTGAGCCTCCTGACTATCACATTATATACACTCATTACACACGAACGAACACAACAAAAATGACAGATACAAATAAAGAAGCAGGTCCATCCGAGGCCAGAGCTCATGCAACTACGGAACCCGTCACACCGGTGGGTCCCCCCGCGTCTACAGGTAGACAAAGGGGCCCTCTCTGATGGTCTGGTTTAGGCAGATTCCCCGTTTTTTTACCCCCGAAAGAAAAAAAAAGATAATAATAATAATAATAATTATAATAATAATAACACTAATTATAATAATAATACTAATTATAATAATAATAATAGTGATAATAGTAATAACAACAACAATAATAATAATAATAATAATAATAATAATCTTTTTTTTTTTTTTGGTAGATAGGGAAAATGCATTATGCACTTGGCAGGGGGTCACCAGAGTGCCAAACTCTCACCGGCTAAAAACCCTCCCAGGCCTTGTGGCTAGTAAACCATCATGTTAGCACCGTCGCCGGACACTACTTCGGAGTAGAGCAATTTTTGAGGCCAAACATCGACCCTATTACGTGACGACGGGAGTGCCCCGTCCCATCCTCGTTAGACGGCATATATGCCCCCTGGGTGTCGTCTATATTTCTTTTCTTCTTTCGGAGAACATCCTTTACGTATCCGGAAACTTTATTCCAGTGGCTGTGCCCTTGCAGCATCAGCCTGATGATGTTTTTGGGCGTGATGCGTCCAAGGGCCACTTCTATATTTTCCCTCTGGACACGCCACAAGTCGCACGTGAAGAACGTATGCTCTGCGTCGTCGGTGGGAAAAAGGAATCTCAAATGCACGTTCCACTCCCTTTTTATATTCAAGGATTTTGCCATTGGCCATTGCCTCTTACCGATTTTCATAGGAAAAGAGGCGGAAAAAATCTATTACACAAGCGTTTCTCATGCACATGTGACACACACGCACTATGTATACGCGCATACAGATTTAGGTTATATATAAATATATTTAGAATAATTTTATATAAAACGTTGTAATAATGATTAACATATAAATTACTTTTATCTTTATATTATAAATCCAAATAATAATAAGAATAAGTTTATATTCTTGATTGTTTAAAATAATTTCCATTTGTGAGTCTTGGTAGCATTATACAATTTCAAGTTCTAGTTCTTAAGTTTCAAATGCACATCAAGGTCTAAAATTCAAATCTCGAAATCAGCGGAATTCAAACTTTAAGTATGCAAGATTCGAAGAGTCTCTTACAAATTTAAGCGAACGATGCAAGGTTCCCATGCGTATCTTTCTTCTCGCGATAGACGATTAAAATAACAAGTAAGTTTTCTTATAAAATTCTATCTAACTTTTCTTGATCTTTTCTATCGTCCAAGCGCTCGCAAGATTCAACCATGTAGACTAAGAACGCTCAAAAACCATCTCCGAATCGCTTATAAGCTTTCAACTCGTAGGGTGGAAGTTATTCAATCCTAAAATAATTTTTTTCTGATCTTACCACAATTAAATCACAAAAAATAAAAATCAAGTCTGGCAGGCAAATGATCTCAAGCTATTGAATCTAAAGGTATAAGCTGGAAAAACTAAAATATATTTTAAACAATTGCGTTTGCTCTATTAAGTCGATGTGACAATAAGCGTCTTACTTGCTGGCCTTATAGGCCAAATTTTTGTATAAAAGAAGCGATTTTCTTCCGATCGAAACTTTAAAAATTTTTTAATAAAAAATCGTGAACGAAACTTTTGATTTTCTTTAAATTTCTTTATTCTGCAATTTTTACTAAGATAAATGTTCACAATTTATTTTAAGTTTAAATTAAACGAATTTTTTAAGTTTTAAATTTTTAATTTTTTAATTTTAATCTCAATTTCACATTCTCAAATCCTCGGTGTATTTACCTTATTCTTTCTTGAGATTGAGTACCTATGGTCGCTTATAGACTCTTAAATCAAGTTATATGTAAGCAGCTCGATTTTCTATTCTTTTTGATTCTATAACTATAGCTCTATTCCTACCGGGCTTAGGTCCAGTTGGGTGTAAGCGGCTGCTTATTTATTTACCCTTCTATACCTTTCTATGCCATACGTTCTAAAAAAGCAGCATGTCTACGTAAGTATAAAGCGATACTCACACATAGATAATTAAATTTTGGTCAAGTGAATAATTATTTATTCATGGATGTACAATAACATAAAATAAAAATAAGCTTAAATATAATATTTTATAACTAAGTTATTTTTGTTAACATATCGGGAGTACAAATTAATTCAGTCCGTCTTTTTGTGGTCAAATAGGCATTTATTTTAAAATAAAAAGAATTAGATCAATCAAAGTATTGTCCATCGTTAGTTACTACTTTTTCCCACCTCTCAGGCAATTTTCGAATTTCATCTCAAAAAAATGTCTCGTCTTTGGAGGTGATCCAAGTAAGGAGCCAATTTTCGATTTCTGCGAAAGAAGTGAACCGACGACCTGTCAGATCGTGCTGCATCCCTCGGAATAACTAGTATTCAGAAGGAGCAATATCTGAAAAATACGGTGGGTGCGGCAAAATATCCCACTTGAGCGTTTCCAAATATTTTTTCACGACTTTTGCGACATAAGGCCGAGCGTTGTCATGCAGAAAAATAACTTTGTCATGTCTTTCCTTGTATTTCGGCCGTTTTACTCGTAATGCAGCTCAAACAAATCAATTGCAGCCTATACCGATCGGCCGTTATGGTATCGCCAGTTAATACCAGCTCATAGTACACAATACCCTTTTGGTCCCACCAGATACACAACATGATCTTTGAACCATGAATATTCGGCTTTGGTGTTGATGTTGAGGTCAATGGCAACGATTGACCGGGCATAGTGTAGTATTTTTTCTTCTTGGGCTTATCATAGAATATCCATTTTTCGTCCCCAGTAACAATTCTATGTAAGAAATCCTTTCTTTGTTGCTTTTGAATCAGCCGCGTGCAACAGAAAAATCACCAGTCAATGTCTCTCGGTTTCAGTTCATAAAGCACCTAATCGCCTTACTTCTGAATCATTCTCATTTATTTTAATCATACAGAAACTGCTAGTTGAGTCACTTCCAATGATTATGCAAGCTCCTCTTGCATTTGACTCATATCTTCATCGAGTAATGCCTTCAACTTTTTGCCTTCGTATTTTTTTGGCTGTCCAGAGCGAGGCTTGTCTTCAACGCTGAAATATCCATTCTTGAAACGTCGAAACAATTCGCTACAAGATTTATCAGTTGGAGCATTGTCACCATAAACTTCCACAAGCATTGGATGCACTTCAGCTGCACTTTTCTTCCAATTAAAACCGAAAACTAAAACCTCCCGAAAATGCTGCTTAATTAACACAAAATTGGACATATTTAATACAGTTAAAAACAAGATTTTTTTATGAAACTCGAAGCGATATAAGCTGAATATTATTGACAGATGTCTAACCTCTTTGAAACTACCGATTTCAGCTGTTACTATTATATATTCATAATAGCCAGAGCCATCGTGTGAAAACGGACCGAACTAATTTGTAATCTCAATAATATGTATTTACTTTAAAAATTTAAAATACTTGATTTCCAGATTTTTAGAACGAAATTTGTTACTAACGTAAGAACGTATTAATATAATTAAAAAGTTTTAAATTACAAAGATTTTAACATAATAATATAATTTTTTTATATTTAATAAAAAATTTTAAATATTATGGAATTGGTTTCCAAAGATTATAGGATTTGTTGTTCCTAAGCTTCAAGAAAAACGATATAAAATAAGTTATAATAATAGAAGTAAATTATAATCGTAATGAAATAAAATCAGACAGACGTATCCAAATTTCAGTCCCTATGGTTTCTCCCGGTATACCAGCAACGCTGAGAGAGGTCTGTTTCACATCACAAAAAAGAAATTTAATTTTATAATGAATTTATAATTGTAGTAAAAAGACGGAGAACAATGAATTTCCTTTTCAATCTTCTAGAGAAATTGTTCAAGTGTTTCTAATTAATGACTTCGTATAAATTAACGAACTCATAAACTGATTTCTTTTTCACGCTTGCTGGTATACAAAAAAGCTTTGTATATCATAATTTTTGCTTTCTAATTTAGAGTTTTACATTTTGATAATAATAAGATTTTCCACTTATTATGAAATTTAGTAAACAGTATGTGCTCACGGCAAAGGTAAGACATTCAAAAGAAAGGGGTTATATGTGTAGTATATATGTTACGTCGGGTGTAACTCTTTTAGCTGTGGTTAAGCTACACTGCTATTTTGCCGTTTTTGAGCCTAAACATTGAAGCTTATGGGCTCGATGCGGCAAAAGATATAGTTTGTAAACGTTTGTTTGGGAGAGGTGTGTGTTTCCAGGATTGAGCAGCTGCAGAATGCTCGGTTCCTAAAACTGGAATCAGCATCGAGCCCTGCTCTAGATAAGGTCCTACTAAGATGATAGTAGATAGCAGAATAGTCGGCCGCGCTTCGGCCAATAATTCTGTTGGAGGATTTTAAGATAAAGAAAAGATTTTAAAACATTTAAATCCGAAACTAACTTTTTATTTAAGAATTCAGTGGTGCGCGACAATTCCTCTCTCTCTCTCTCTCTCTACTTCTTCTTCTTATTTATTTGCTTCCTAGTAGTTTCCTTGTAGTTGCTTGAGGTCTGCTTGTAGTGATAATTCTTTGCTTGCTTGTAGTAGTGTAACTTGTTCCTTAGTAATGTTCCTCGTAGTAATGTTTCTGTAGTAATGTTTCTCTAAAAATGTTTATGTAGTAATGCTTCCCTCGTAGTATTTCGCGTAGTACGTGGGTCCTCGAGTGCTGCCTGAGGTCTGCTGCTTGGTGATCATTTTGTGCCGTATTTAAATGCGTTGGAGAAGCTACTCAGCAAATACCTTCTTTGATCAGGACATTCGGGGAAAGGCCAAGTTTTTCGGGCCCCCTCTTCATGGTGGACTTCTCGGTTAGAGAGAGGGAGAGTGAGAGTTAGAGAGATGGATGATCCATTTTTGCAGAATTTTTACATAGGTTCATTATTTACTATTTACAATAAAATTATATTAATTTAAATTATATAATCGTGTTCTTTTGAAAATTTAACGCATTTTATAAAAAAAATAAAGTTTTTCGTCGCATTTTAAGTGATTAATTTATATAGTGATTTTTAAATAAAAAATGATTATTGTAATAAAAAAAAAGGATTGCTACTATGGATACGAATGATATCCTTAGGTTAGCGAGAAGGAAATAATAATAAGATAGTAGCTCAAATAATCATTTTTACATAATTAATTTCTAATTATTCGTTAAGGACTGTTAGAGGAGTACTTGTTTGATTATCCTTATTTTCAAAAAGTTATTAAGTAAATATTTGCTAGTATGATTGTAAATTTATATTAAAATTTCTACTATTAATAATCATTTTGATTACAAAATGTAATTATTAATGCAATTTCTTTTTGTACAGTTTTGTTTATACAAATAGAGTAATGTAGCTGGTCGCGAACTATTATTTTATTCTATCAAATAGTAAAATAGTAATAATTAGGATCGTTGAATTGTCGCTGAAATTAAAAATTAAACTAGAGGAATTAATGACAGTTGAACGCTGTCCTATTGCAGTTAATTTAAATTAATTATTTATTTTAATTCGTTTAATTAATTGATAACTTATTAAAAACTTTTTATGTAATTAATTATTTATTTATAAAAAAAAAATTATTTGGAGTGTATTACAAGAATTTAGGACATTCCAGATTATTGCGCGATGTTTTAAATTACGCTATAAGAAGGACTACCCTGCAAGAATTTGTATGTCGAATGTCAATGAAATTTGTATTAACCGACTTATTGATCTAGTTATTTACAAGGAAGAATTTTATTTTATTTTATGACTTGTGTGCGATTGTTAGTAAAATTTGCATCGTAGTAAAACTAAGTTCAACGAGAGCGGCTATTTAACTCTCGGTTTAGCTTTGGTTGAGTTTCCCAATGGTTCACGTCAGTGTCGCGTGGGTTGTAGAGGAGATTATTATGTCAGAAAAGACAGTAAAAAACTTTTCGGCTGACAAAACACAAAAAAAAAACGGAGGTCATGCACCGACGTTACATATAAATTGTTAGGATCGCATGAAAATTTTCGTATAAAGGTTTCTTGGCTTGCATGAAAATGTGTCGTTTAAATTTTTCAAACTATATGGATCATTATACGAGTATGAGTAAAAAATTAATGCATTATAATGAAAGGTCGCGAGTTTCTGGAACTTCAATGAAACTGATTAAGCAAATAAACTAAATATAATGAAAATAAACAGAAAACGATAATCAATCCAGAATTTTTGAAACATCAAAAAATTGAAAAGTTTATGAAAGTATTGAAAACAGCAACACTTCTGAAAATAAATATTTAAAAACAATATTTGATAATGAGTAATTGTATAATAATAATATATATATATATATATATATATATATATATATATATATATATATATATATATATATATATATATATATATATATATATATATATATATAACACATCGTTTAATAAGTCCCGAGACTAACAACGAAAACAACATTTTTTTTCAAAAATCATTTTTGTTCATCGATATAATCTCCTTTTATAGTGATACAATCTTTCCAACGCCTTTCCAAGATTTCTGTACCATGTTTATAGAAGGATCTATCCTTTGCTTTAAAATAGGCTTCAGTTTCGGCAATGACCTCCTCATTCGAGCCAAATTTTTTTCTCTGGAGCATTTTTTTGAGATCAGCAAAGAGCCAGTAGTCGCTGAGGGCTAAATCTGGCGAATACGGGGGGTAGGCAAGCAAATAAAAGCCCGATTCGTTCAATTTTACCATTGTTTTCATGGACTTGTGGCATGGTGCATTGTCTTGGTGAAAAAGGATTTTTTTCTTCTTCATGTGCGGTCGTTTTGCTGCGATCTCCTCCTTCAAACGTACCAACAAGTCAATATAATAATCACTGTTGATTGATTTACCTTTTTTCAGGTAGTCAATGAAAATCACACCATGTGTATCCCAAAAAACAGACGCCATGACTTTGCCAGCAGACTGCTGCGTTTTTGGACGCTTTAGGCGGCTTTCGCCAGCCATGCACCACTTAGATGATTGCCGATTCAACTCCGGAGTGAAATGATGTATCCATGTTTCATCCATGGTCACATATCGACGCAGGAAATCCTTTTTATTGCGAGTAAATAGCGATAAACAGCTCTCTGAATCGTCGACTCGTTGCTGTTTTTGTTCCACTAAAAGCAAACGCAGCACCTACTTAGAAAAAACCTTTTTCATGCTCAGTTTTTCATAAAATATTGTAAATACGCTTCCAGATGATATCTGTGTCATTTCTGCAATCTCGCGGACCTTCACTTTGCGATTATTCATTATAATTTTTATCACTTCACTCACATTTTTCTGTGTAACGGCTTTCAATGGCCTACCTGAACGTTCCGCATTGTTTGTGTCCGTACGACCACGTTTAAACTCAGCATACCAACGACAAATCGTTGGTTTGGATGGAGAGGGGTCCGGGTAATGTTTTTCAAGCCATTGCTGGGCTGCTACGGTGTTTTTACCCATTAAAACACAATGTTTTATCAACACGCGAAACTCGCTTTTTTCCATTTTTCAAACAAATTACAAAGTGAATTCACTCTAACCTCGATAACTCTGCTGTCTGTGATCCGATCAACGTGAAATTTTTACACGTTTCATGTAAAGGTTCGTACTCTATGGAAACGTGGCCAGTTTGGTACTACAAGCACCATCTTTAGGCTAGTCTCGGGACTTATTGAACGATGTGTATATACACAGTATGTCGGAAAAGTTCCCGAACTTATTTTGTAGCGCTTGTACAAGTGGCGCCACCTCTTGGACGACACCAGTACTATGTTGCTACATCCCTATGGAATGTCTGAGAATTTTTTCACGAGTATCTGTGTAGTGTCGCGTACAACTGTTTACACGTGGTTTAGTCGGTTCAAGAAGGGTAGAGAGTCGTTAGAAGATGACGAGAGAAGCGGCCGGCCGTCAACAGCTGTTACCGACGAAAACGAGGCTCGCGTGCGCGCGCTACTAAAGCAGGATTGTCACATGTCTCTCAGAATGTTGGCAGACGAACTGAACATAAGCAAGGACAGCGTCGCGTTGATTTAAAAAAAAAAAATGAACCGCAAGAAGGTCTGCTCTCGATTTGTTCCGCACTTTCTCACACCAGAGCAGAAAGAAACTCGCATCCAATGTTGTCAAGATTTTATCGAGACTTGCGACACTACTTTGAGCTTTCTATTCTTAATTGTGACTAGAGACGAGACTTGGTGCTTTCAATACGATCCTTTCACGAAGCGCCAGTCATCCGTTAGGCTCAGTCCGGGCCGTGCGAGGCCTCAAAAAGTGCGCCAACAAAAATCACGGGTAAAGACGATGCTCATCGCTTACTTCGACTCCAAAGGCCTGATACACAAAGATATTGTGCCCCGAAACACCACCGTGAATGCTGCGTATTACGTAGAGGTGTTAAAACGTCTGAAGCGCCGGATTAATCGCATCAGGCCCGAGTACAAGGAACCGGGATCGTGGAGTTTGCTGGATGACAATGCGCCTGCTCATTCTTCGAACATTGTGAAGCGTTATCTCGCCGAAAATCAGATCTTACGCATCAATCACGCCCCATACTCGTCAGATCTGGCTCCAGTCGACTTTTTCCTATTTCCCAAGCTAAAAATGGCCTTGAAAGGACGATTTTTTGAAAATGTACCGAGCATTTAAGCGGCTTGCACCGAGCGTTTCACAGCGATAACTTCAGAGGAGTACCAGAGAGCCTTCGAATCACTCATGGAGCGCTCAAATGAGTGTATATCTAGAAAGGCGACTATGTTGAAAGTTAACTGGGATACATTTCTCAAGATGTAATTTTTGATTTTTTATTTTTGAAGTTCGGGAACTTTTCCGACATACTGTGTATATATATATATATATATATATATATATACTGTCTGTCAAAAAAGTACCGCAAATTTTAAATTAAAACAACATTTTCACGTTTAATAATTAAAATTTATTGGGTCGCCTTTAAAATAGGCTCCATTTGCTCCAATACATCTATGCCAACGGCACTTCCAATCATCGAAACATTTTTTATAGGCACTTTCCGGGATGGCCTTCAGCTCGCGCGACGAATTTCGTTTTATGGCTTTATTCGGCTGAAAACGGGTGCCACGGAGCGGCAATTTAAGTTTTGGGAAGAGGAAGATGTCACTGGGAGCCAAATCCGGCGTATACGGTGGTTGTTCAAGCGTGTTCGTTAAGTTTTTGGCGAGAAAGTCGGTCACAATCGTAGCTCGGTGAGACGGCGCGTTATCGTCGTGCTAAATCCACAAGTTGTTTGCCCACAGATTTGTCTGCTTCTTACGGATACGCTCACACAAACGTTTCATAACGCCTAGGTAATACTCTTTGTTTATCGTCTGACCCTCTGGAACGAATTCGTAGTGCACCACGCCACGGGTATTGAAGAAAACAATGAGCATCACCTTTACTTTAGACTGGCTTTGGCGTGGTTTTTTCCGTTTCGGCTCGTTTTTTTCCACCCATTCAGATGCTTGCTGGCTTGTTTGCATATCGTACTCTTACACCCACGTTTCGTCACCAGTTATGATGCATTCCATAAACGCGGCATCGGAATTGGTGCGATCCAGCATGTCCGAAGTGACCTGTTGGCGATAACGTTTTTGAAGAAAATCAAGCTCTTTTGGAACGAGTCTCGTGGCCACCTTTTTCACGCCCAGAATATCAATTAGAATCGTATGTGTGGACTCGTAGGATATCTCAAGTTCATGTGCTATCTCTCTCAAGCTGGTATGACGGGTTTTAAGCATCATTTCCTTAATTTTATCGACGTTATCTGCGGTCGAAGCCGTCGATGGGCGTCCGGAACGAGGCAAGTCTTCGATGACTTTACGACCTTCCTTGAAGGCTTTGTACCACTCATACACACGGGTTTTCGATAGTGCTTTATCACCGAAAGCCTTTTGCAACATTTTCAATGCATCGGCACACGAAATTTCATTCGCAACACAAAATTTTAGGCAAATTCTTTGTTCAACGTAATCACCCATTGTAAAAAATTGGCACGCACTATTGACATAGACTGACTTAACCAGCTACTGTAAACACACTTGTTGACAGATTCCGCTCAAACTTGACATAGTCATTAAGGACAGTTGTACTAACCTAGAAAAAAAAATTTTACCTGCCTAAATTGCCCCGCTAGATCTAAATCGACAATTCCTGGTGCTTTTTTGACAAAATGTATATATACAATACATTAATTTGACATTTGGCTTTAAGATACATCTCTAAAATCTATTTGATAATTTTAACAATTATTAGTCGTGAAAAAATCAATTTGAAGACCCTAATTTAACATAGGAACATGGTGTCAATAAACTTTAACACTTTACGAAGTCCCATAAGAAGTTTTAAGTCTGACAGACCACATATATTTTCGAAGTCACTGGATCTGCATCTGTAGTCGGTTTAACCTCATCGGATCATAGTCAAGGTCATTTCAAGATCAAATGTATAAAATTCATTAATTATAGAATCTATTACAATCGAATTTAAACTATTTATACACATGTGTATATGTTGACAAGAAAGTTAAAATTCCATCCATACAAGGTAAAACTTGTACATGAAATGCTTGAACGTGATCGAGTTAGACGCGTATAGTTTTGAGACTTGATGATGACCCGAATAATTGGTGATGAACATTTTTTAAATAGAATTGAATTTCCAGACATATCTAACCCAAGATAGATGCCGGATACTTGCCGTACTCAATACCCTCAAAAAGTAAATGTCTGGGCTTGCGTTATAAACAACTGTATTGTTGGGTTCTCCTTTATTAAAGGAAATCTTACTGCAATTAAGTATGAAGACGTGCTCTGAAATCAAATCATCCCAATTACGCAATTGCAGACAATGATTTTGATTAAACGTTATTTCAGCAAGATGGTGCATCACCTCATTATGGGTGAGGTGTACGTGCTTATCTAAATTAAGTATTTCCAGGAAGGTGGATAGGTAGAGAAGATGCAATAGAATGGCCAGCTAGATCTCTTGACCTTAGTCCGCTTGATTATTTTTTGTGGCGTTATCTTAAGGATAAGGTATATCAAACAAAACCATCGAACTTCGATGAACTCTAGCAGGAAATAAGGGATAAAATTATTACTATTAATGAAGGCATAATTCATCAAGTAGTAGCAGCATTTTACTACCGCACAGCACGTTGCCAGGCAGTTAAGGTTGGAAACTTTGTGCATTAGCTAAAATAAATAAATTGATTGATATTTGACTAAAGTTTCAATCTTGCCTTTACCTGATGATCTTTACTCTGCCTTACCTTTACTGACTTAGCATTACACCACCTTGCCTTAACTGGCTGGTGTGTCTCTTTACCGTGCCTTCAATGACTGAGCATAATACCACCTTGCCATAACTGGCTGGGGTATACTGTAGCTTTGCCTTTACTGGCTGAGTATCACACCATCTTACCCTAACTGGCTGCTGTAGTTCTTTGCCATGCCTTTACTGGCTGGGCATAATACCACCATGCACTAATTGGCTGGGGTAGACACTAGCCTTGCCTTTACTGGCTGGTCATCACACTACCTTGCCTTAAATGGCTGGTGTAGATCTTTGCCGTGTCTTTACTGGTTGAGTATCACACCACCTTACCTTAGTTGACTAGGATGAACGCAAATCTTAGTTTCTTTACGCTACCTTACCTTAATTAGCTGGTATGAATGCAAGCCTTATTTTATAGTTAGAAAAAATTAATGTACGCTTAAAAAAATTATTGCTTAATATGACCTTGAAGATCAAGATATTACTATGGGACAGCTAGAGCAATTTTCTACAACGTTTTGCAGAAACATTTTTTTTGAACGATGCCTAGTTTTTAAGATATCTTGTCAGTCGCTGTTTAACCTTGACTTGACCTACTGAAGACAAACTTTTCCAATGGTAGAAATATCTGGACGTAAAATTGAGCGCCCTCTTTATTTCCGGTGTCAAACTTGGAAGTTGCCAAAAAAAAATCAATTTAACCTTGGAATGGCCTTGAAGGTCAACATCAAGAACACGATCGATGACGCGGTTAGATAGCCAAAAAAAATTCCTGGCAACTTTTGTCTTAACCATTTTTTTTTAATAAGTTTTAAATGATTTAACCGGTTCTAAACTTTTTAAAGACCCTCTATAGTCTTGGCGATAAAAATCTTAATTTTCTATGATATTTCAGTTAGTAAATCTTGTAATATTCCATAAACTAGGATTACTCTTTTGCACATTTGTTGATGAAATGAAAATGGTTTGATATGCAAAATCTAAAAATTCTATTAAGATTTTTGACAGGGTTTTCGAAGAATCCCGGACCGGTTGAATAACTTAAAATGTAGACATTAAAAAAAAAAATAGTTAAGAACAAAGTTGTCGAAAATTTCTTTCACTATCCAACCGCGACCTTAACCGTGATCTTGATCTTGACCTTTAAGGCCATTTCAAGGTCGAGTCCATTTTTTTATAAAGGAACTTCCAATTTCGACACTGGAAATTAAAAGAGTGGACAATTTCACCTCCAGATACGATCTTCACCTTTGGAAAAATTTAACCTCGAAGGTCAAGTCAAGGTCAAGCAGTAACCGGCTGAATGTCTTAAAAAGTAGGCGTTGCTCAAAGAAAATGTTGCAGAAAAACTTTGTGGGAAATTGCCTTGGCTATCCCATGGTAATATCTTGATCTTCAAGGTTATGTTGAGGAATAATTTTTTCAAATAATTCGATAAAATGAGGCTTGCATTCATACCAGCTAATTAAGGTAAGGTAGCGTAAAAACTGAGATTTGCGTTCACCCTAGTCAACTAAAATAAGGTGGTGTGATATCTAGCAAATAAAGGCAAGACTAGAGTCGATCCCTGCCAGGTAAGACAAGGTGGTATGATGCCCAGCCAGTGAAGGCATGGCGAAGAGCTACACTAGCCCGTTAAGGCAAGGTGGTGTGATTCCCAGCAAGTGAAGTCAAGGCAGAGGAAAGATCATTAGATGAAGACCATGCTCAATCGCTTTAGTCAAATATAAATTAATTTTTTTTATTCCAGCAAACGCTCAAAGTTTCCACCTTCAACTGCCTGGCAATGTGCTATGCGGTAATAAAATGCTGCTACAGCTTGACGAATTACGCCTTTATCAATCGTAATAATTTCATCCTTTATCTTTTGCTAGAGTTCATCGAGGTTCGCTGGTTTCGTTTAATAAACCTTATCCTTCAGGTAACCTCACAAAAAATAGTTAAGCGGACTAAGGTCAGGAGATCTGGCTGGCCATTCTTTTACCCCTCATCTGCCTATCTACCTTCCTGGAAACACTCCATTTAAATGAGCACGTACATCTTGCCCATAATCAGATCGTGCACCGTGTTGCTGGAACAACGTTCGATCAAAATTATCGCACACAATTGCATGAATCGCTGGGATGATTTCATTTCGAAGCATGTCTTTATACTTAATCGCAGTAAGATTTTCTTTAATAAAGAAGGGCCCAACAATACTCTTGTTTATAACGCCAGCCTAAACATTAACTTTCTGAGGCTATGGAGTACTGCGAGTATTTAACATGTATCTTGGATTTGTATTACTGCAGTTCCTAAAGTTGTGTGTATGGACATTGCCATCAAGCTCAAATGTAGCTTCGTCTGAAAATATTAGGTTGTCCCATAAGTTTCTTTTATTTTTTGATGCGAGATGAATACACGATATTTGTTGTTTAAGGTTGATTTACTATCCTATCTTAATTTAATGCTTAAATATCGTTGTCTTGGGAATGTTAGTGGCATCCACTATCTCACGCATATCGCGGATTTTCAGCGAGCATAGTCTTAATAAGGTCTGTATCCGTCGTTGCTGGGCGGCCGCTGCGGTCTTTATCTTTCAACTCGCAATTACCAGCTCTCAATTTCTTAAACCAATTGCGGACAGTATTAATAGTCGTTGCACCACTCCCGTAAATGGTGCAAATCTCGTCTGCAGTGTCCTTTGCACTATTGCCTTTTTTAAAGCATTGAAGCATAACATGCCGCAAATGCTTCTTCTGGCTCTCCATATTGAACGGTGCAGAAAAAATTTTGAAAGAGACTTTGTTACCAACGAAACGTACTTTGACAGAGCTCTGGGACGACTGCAGCCAATGCCATAAACGGCTAAGAGACAAGCCTGCATGTTTATATAAACATAGCAAGTTAGAGTCTTTCATAGCGTGGCGGGGAAAAAACTTATGGGACAACCTAATACAATTCTATTAAAAAATTATTCATCAGCAGTTATTCGGGTCATCATCAAGTCTCGAAACTCTACGCGTCCAACTGGATCATACTTAAGCAATTTATGAACAAGTTTTACCTTGTATGGATGGAATTTCAACTTTCTTGTCAAAATATTATGCACTAATCCGACACTAATATCACGTTTCTGATGCAATTTTGTTACTGTACTGTGGCAATCTTCATTGATTGTAAGAGCAACATCCAGCTGTATTTTTTCAGTTGTTGCTGTAACTCGACGTTCTGATCTAGGAACATCTTTTATACCTCCACTTAAATCGAAACGCGTAATTACCCTTTGTACTGTCAATTTGGATATCGGTTCCATTCCTACCCTAAAAGTATCGCTGAATAAGATCCGTACATCTTCATTAGGTCTCATCCTGTCAATGTATCCTTTCATCATGAGAGTAATTATTTGCTCTCGTTCAGTGAGAAAAGCCATGTTACATTCAGATGAAGGAATAATCTAATAGAAAAATTGGAATTTAAGATTACGATATCAAAAGCGATAAGATCGTAAGTCCTAATAATTACGGAAGGAAGTATGAATAAAGAAACCGGCTCAATCATCAAAGAAAATGACACGCAGTTCTTGACAGTAATAACATTAAATTAAAGAAAAGGAGCGAACTTAATGATACATATTGAAATTGATGGAGTATTAACATTTAGTATAAATAAACGATAGCAATTCGGAGATATTTTTAATTGTATTCTTTCGCTCACACGATTATTACTTTTTGTTGTATAAAACTCTGAAGTCAGATTTAAAATTCAAAATGGTGAACCCAACATGGCACACGGAAAGTTTTTAATTTGTTCAGAAGTGTACTGAAATCTTTCCATATAGGTTTTTGAGGTCGCTGATAACTAATTTGAGGTCAGATTTAAAAAACTTAAAATTTCAAGATGGCGGATACAAAATAGCGGATGGAAGAGATAAAGGTTAGTGTCAAGTTTACGACTGAGATCGCCGTCGGATAGCCAAGGAAATCCCCAATAACTTATGTTTTAACCATTTTTTTGAGCGACGCCTACTTTTCAAGACATCCAGCCGATCACTGCTTGACCTTGACTTGACCTCCCTAGGGTAAAGTTTTTCCAATGAAGAGGATCGTATGTGGGCGTAACTTTTCATTGTCGGCCTTTTTCATTTTTAGTGTAAAAATTGGGAATTGCTATATAAAAAAATGGGCGTGTTCTTGAAATGGCCTTAAAGGTCAAGATTAAGGTCACAGCTGAGGTCGCGGTTGGATAGCCAGAGAAATTTCCGACAACTTTATTCTTAACTATTTTTTTTTTTAATGTCTACATTTCAAGTTATTCAATCGATCCGGGACTTTTTGAAGACCATGTATATTATTTTATAGTTCGAAGAGTGATTTTAGTGAGTTCTATAAGAGTACGTGTTGATTTTAAGCTAATATAATTATTTTGAACAAGCAAGAATCGTTTTGATATCTTGTAAGTAGCTTTATTATTCTAACATGTACTCGTATACAAAAATTAAATAGGCTAGACTCATTCTTAATTACTTTTACTTATAGCCAATACATCAATGAGCAATTATCGTAAAAATGTGGATCGCGTTAGCATGAACCTTAGAAATCAGAACGCTTTGGCCATTGGATGGGAAACGCTCCGTCGAAATTGTGTTCGACTGTGGTTAGCGTGTAGTGCAAGGCGCAGGAATCGCTCGCATTGTAATTTGTAATCGCGTGTAACACCAGATACGAGAAAAGGATTTTGAGTATTATAAGAATGTCTAAGTAGTCTGCGACCAGTGCAAGGCACTAAGTTCGCCTCGACCAAGAATAAATATGTGGGATACAGTCCCGAACCCCCATCCCCTCCGATCGATCTGAAATTTTTTTGCAGATCTTTCTTTTTATGTTCTAAGTAATCTCCCTAATGGAGTTTTGGTGACTGGCAATAGTTTTCGAATCCAAAAAAAACTTTTTTTCGCAAACATCTCGAAAAATATTGGTTTTTCGAAAAAGTCACCTGGGTAATTTCATGTTTAAAATAAAATTTCCTGTCAATATTAATACAAAAAAATAATAATTTTAATAAATTTTTTGTAAATTTACATTTCAAATTTTTCAATGTTTTCGGTATATCTATACTTGTTCATTCTGCTTCAATATACCTATACATGCTACGCGCCCTTCGCTTTGTGCGGATCTTCGCCGTCCCTGACGCGCGAGCTCTATCCCCCACTTTGCTTAGTTCCGACTATATCTATATACGCTCTCCGCTTTGTGCAGATCTTTGTCGCGCCTGTGCGTGAGCTCTTTCTCCCACGGCGACTTTGCCTCTCCACTGTTATTGGATATTACTGAATACAAGTTTCATGCTTGCGATATTGCTTTCATATCCTTTGTCTTTGGGCTATTGGATTTATGTTTTGGTTTGAAGTTTGGGGTTGGGTTATTGGGTTTGTGTTTTGGTTTTAGGTTTGGATTTGGGTTATTGGGTTTGTGTTTTGGTTTAAGGATTAAGTTTGGGTTTGGATTTTGGATTTAAGTTATTGCGTTCAAATTTAAAATATTTTATTTATTTAAAATATAAAATTATTTTTGGTCAATTTTCGAAAAATCAATATTTTCAAGATATTTGCGAATAAAAATTTCTTTTTACAACTTCAATAATTGATATCTCGAAAACTATTGCCAATCGCCCAAAATTCTTTTGGGAGATTACTAAGAACATAAAAAGAAAGATCTGTACTAAATTTCAGCTAAATCAGAGCGGGTGGGGGTTTCGGAAGTTTATGCAATATGCGATAGGCACAAAATCACTCTATGAACGACAAGGCAACTACTTAAAGTAGTCGCCTAAGCGTGAATGTCGAGTTCAAAAGACAAGTCTGAGCTTTGCGTCTATACAAGAAAGCGCCTCTCGCCGTCACGAGAGCAGTCTGCAGCGTGCTAGTAGAGAGTGAAAACATCTTTCACGCAATGGCGCAAGCTATCCAACTGTGCTAGCACTATATTTTGTGTAAGGTAGGAAATAGGGATCGAGGCATTACGAAAGAGTCGAGACTATGTATGCACGCAGATGTCAGCCTCATAATTTAAAACTACTGATTAACCACTCTTCGCGGCATGCAATATAAACAGCCTGACAAGCGTGTGTGTTTACAAAAAAAGCTTTCACCACTTTATTTAGCGAGCAATAGGAGTCCCTAATTTCGAAGATTTAGTTTACGGTTTTTGGATATTAAGTTGTTGAATATTTTGCTTAGTTTGATAGTATATATAATAAAAAATAAAATAATTATATATCAGTTTTATTTTAGAGAAATTTAATTGAATACCTACCGCAATAAACGAGTAAAATAATCTGGCCAATTATTTGGAAACATAACTAAGAAAAAACCTGTAGCTATTAAAATCATGCCTGCTAATTTCATACCCATAAAATTAGCTCCATAAAGAATAACATCTAGTGCTGCAATAATTATTATTAATAATGTTACATTAATCATTATTCACTGTATTACTAAAAAAAAAATTCAATTGTTCTGTCTTACTTTTCATATAAATACAAGTTATATGTGCAATATTAATATAAAATAATACTTTTAATATCATTGTGAAAAAAAATTTGTTGTGGGATTTTTCGTCTACTATTTAGAACATTTATTCGGTTATAAATCAAAACATATTAAATTAAGGGATCCATTATTTAAACAAGATCGCAGTTATTTTGCAAAATATTAATTTTTGTCGTTAAAATTCTAAGACAATATTATGTACTCATTGTATTATTTATTAATTTTTTAATCTAAATTTAAAATATGTAACGAACGAATTTTTGTCGTTCCTTACGTAAGGTCAAGGGCAATATATCAAGACCAGCCAACACAATATAAAACATATGCGCAACTGTAACACAAATAGATACCGAAGCATAGAAGATGAACCGATAGAAATAAATAGAAATATGGATGGACACTAAATCAATCATAGACAGCCAACGTTGGCAAGAAAACAGACGCACAGGCAAAAAAAAAAGAAAAAACGTCGCAAAACGTCGTCGACATCAGACGCATACACATGCACACTCCTACATGCTACATTGTAAAAGGTACCATCTCCATTATTACTCTAGCACGTACGTAAAGAATAAAACTAGATTTTACCGTGTTTCGTTGGGTGATTCATTCAATTTTACACGCTACTTTCTTTCTTTCCGAGGCTCTCGCATCCCGGAGGCACGAGGACTTAGGTCTCGAAAAGAAAGAGAGTCAAAACACGTTCAAGCATTACGCATTCAACTAGTTTTTATCTTTAACTTATATATGTAATTTGCGGCGTTTCGATAACGTAACAAACATTCGCCTTTGAAAATTAAACTGATTTTAAGCGTGAAATATGAGAGAAAATGTATTAAGAACTTCTTTGTTTTTTTTTAATATAAAAATAAGTCTAATATAAATTTAGTGAGTAGCGGATGGGTTTAATTATTAGCCATTGTAAGGTAAATAGCCTCTTAATTCATTCCACGATGAAGCTCGTCGGTAAACAGACACATGCTCGTTCTGGTGGCAATGAAAGTCATGATCATAATAAAGATAAATAGATAAATATTTTTTTTCATATAAAAGTGCAAAACGAATACATAATATGTTGCAACGTGCATTTTATGAGGGACGTTGCTTTCGTTCTTTGTTAGGACACAAGTGGACGTGGAGAAGGGAAATAAATAAAATAGTCGAATATTTATATAAAATAAAGAAAAGTTTAATATAAAAAAATTAATACTAAATACACAATCATGACACGGTGTATGTATATATCTATAACTACTCGCAATAAACCGATATTTTACATTCGATTGAGACTCGGATAATTCAGTATATATATAATAGACACGGAGGTAGGCCGTCCTACCTGTCTCTGACTTGAGACACAAAAAAAAAGAAAAAAAAAACTTCTATCTCGGAGACGAAAGATAGAGCCCGCACGTCGCGCTTCTAAATTCCCCTGTAGGAAATTTCTCGTCAGCCCAAACGAGGGATTGAAAATGAAAGAGTTCCAAAAAATTCACGATACGAAAATGACTCGAATCAACCCAACGAGGGATTGATGATAAAGCAATTTTTCCGAAATTAGTCGTAGAAGACAGCTCAAATCAACCCAACTTGGGATTGAAAGAACAGAGTCGTCGTCTACACTGCTAAGATCAAAATTCGCAACCCAGGGTATAGTCGACAGGAGTACAACTCAAATCAACCCGAATACAGATTGACAAGAAAGCTGCACGCTCCGTAAACTACGATAGATTGCGGGAAACAAGCTCCGATCAACCCAACTAGGGATTGGACAAAAAGCTATTCCCCTTTGACTCACCCTGGCCTGCTCCTGTAGAGGCGTCGGCGAAGGACTGAGTGCCTGCTCTAGTTTTGCAGCGCCTTATATAGGCCGAGCGAGGGCTTCCCACCTGTAATTACAAATTAGGCGGCTCGTGCGCGTTGAACTAATTGTCTAATGTTTACATATCTAATTGCGCAGGACATAGGCCATCCTTTTCTATTTACATATCTTTGTATCTTAATTTTCTTCAATATTTTATTTTAATTTATAAGTTTCATGTCTCATTTAATAAAAAATCAATTTTTCTCATTCAATATTTTATATTAATTTTCATAGTAAAAGGATCGCGGAATGTTTATAAAATATATGACTTGCTCGTGTTTATGTCGACCCGCTTATTGTACGGTCTTGCCGAGGCTACGAGCAGTCATGACGTATAGCCGCTCCTGACTGGCGCGAAATGACGATTAATTCAAACAAAATCGAGGTGTCATGAAACGTGCCGTTGCAATGTATATAATCGTAAAATATACGTTGTCTACTATAGAATACTGCACATGAAATATCACGGTCAGTCTTAATACTAATAATAATGATATAGAATGGGAAGCTGGCTGTGGGTGGTAGGAAACCCTGCTCACGGCAAATGTCGTCTTTCAAGGTCCAATCACTGCTTCCTGGGCAACGGTCTCGTAGCGTCGATGCTCTTGCAGCAGCGCAAAAACGAGAACGGCTGATAGAAGGCTCAAACTCATGAACGATGCATGCGATAGTGGCATCTTACTAACATGTCAAACCACCACCTCACTTATACAACTATGAGTGCTCAAGTCTGCACGGTCGGGATCCGGTGGAATGCGAATTGGGGCGCCTTATAAATCAGGCAACATACCGCGTAGTGCTGGGGGGTCCTATAAACGTATATATATCCTTCGGCGGGACATGGACTACTAGGTCAAGCCCTGGTGTAGACAAATGTGCACTATGCAGTGCTCACCGGGTAATGGTCCAAAAAGCGTTCGAAAGGGGATTCCCTCGAAGCTGCGTGCCCTTTTACTCTAGAGGCTACATCTGTCAAACCAGTAAGGCACTGCTGGGCCGCCAAAAATTGAGGGGGGGGGGGCTCAGCCTAGCCAACATGGGAGGCTGCCCTACGCATTGGTAGAGCGTTATGCTAAATCTCGTTCTCCGTAGTAGTGACGATTGGCGTTCAGATGGGACCCTGCTACGGAGGTTGGGGAGGGGGACTTATTAAGGCCACCGGAATAGGGAAGGGCTCAGTTCTCGGGGGAATTCAGGACGGTTCGCTGCATTGTCTACTCGTTGAGTCTCCTGACTACCATATAATATACACTAATTACACTTAAACTAACAAACAGAAAAGCAGGCTCGACAGTGCTGTCTGCGACGAATATGGACTCAGGGAATTCCAGAGTGCAGACCAGCACCCCCACCGCAGCAGTAGGTAATCTTGCTGTTGCTGAGGTTAAAGCTACAGGGCAGACAAAGACGGACGAAACGTGTCCCCAGCCGGCTCTTCGAGCTAAGCTGGTACGGAAGCAGACACCCCTCATAGTCACGGAGGCGCTGACTAAAAAACAAAGAAACGTCGGGGAACCTATTAAGGCCGGTATGGCTGTTATACGGGAGGCTGTTGAGCGCGCGCAGAGAGAATGTGACTGCCTTTACCTCTCCTCGGGCACTGCAGCGAAGAGTGACCCGACTGTTACAGCTACGAAACGAAAACGGGAGGCGATGGGACTCAGCCCTGAACAGTCGGCTATTATATAGAATACAGTATTGATATAGAATACAGTATATAGAATATATTATTGATATAGAATACAGTAAGTCAAACTTTGTTAAAGCGATATCACAGTCAAATTACAATATAAATAAACGGAGTAAACATGTGATACATCTATTAATCAATGATTAAAATACAATCAATATGAGGGTGGGGTGAAAAGTTTCCAACTTAATAAAGAGAAACAACTCTTTTCGTGTTATCTTTCCCTTTATTTTTTAACACAATCTCCATCAAGATAAATACATTTTTCATAACGGTACTCTAATGCAGTGCAAGTCACTTAAAATGTTTATTTAAAGAATCGATGACTCATCGTTGCTATCAATTTTTTTACCTCTGAGCTATTTCTTAAGGTTAAGAGACAAGTGAAAGTTGCTGGAAGCTAAACCTGGTAAATAAAGTGGTTGGGGTAACTATTTGAATTTCAATTCGGTGATTTTAGCCATCGCAACAACCGACGAATGGGCAGGTGCGTCGCCATAGAGAAAAAAAATTTTTTTCTTTGCCAAGTGAGGTCGTTTATTTTTCACTTCGTTCTTCAAACTCTGCAATAACTCTGCGTAGTATTGACCAATGACGGCTTTACCCTTCTCCAGGTAATCAATGAAAATAATTCCTTCCTTATCTCAAAAAACAGTCACCATAACCTTATTTACCAATAAAACTGTTTTTGCCTTCTTTAAAGTTGGTTCACCTGGTCCAATCCATTGCTTCGACTATTGTTTACTTTTCAGAATATAGTGGTGAATCCAAGTTTCATCTACAATCTACGCTGTAGGTTTCGCTTGTACAGCGCCAAATTTTTAATTGAAACAGTTTTTCGGGTGAACTTTTAATCGACCATTAACTCACACGGCACCCACCTAACATAGAACTTTTTCATCTTCAAATGTTCATGTAAAATTTTATGTAAAATGTTCATAAAATAAATTGCATAAACGTGTAGTTGACATCTTAATACTTTCAGCTATCTCCTTTATTTTTAATCTGTGGTCCTCAATTACTAATTTATAAATTTTTTAATAATTTATAGAGTTGTGACCTCATTGTCCTTCACGTGGCTCATCAAAAGTGATCGTGCGACCCTTCTCAAAATCAAAAACTCACTGTTTAATTGTTGAATATGATAAGTAAAAGTCCTTGAGTGTGGAATCTCACTCTTCTTCTACTTACAAAGTGTGTCCCATGGAAAACGGAACTTTTTCAAAACATCGATTTATATTGGCGCCATCTATTGGTGGATGTTAGCAATAAAAAGGTCCGTTCTTAACTGAAATCCTGTCAAAATTGTATGACATTTAGTTCAACGGAAACCAAAATATCGCGCTCAAAGTGACAGTGTGTTTGTAGCATCGGTCGAAAAATGAACTTCGAACAAAGAGCAAATATTAAGTTCTGTTTTAAACTCGGTAAATCCTTGACTGAGACGCATAATTTGCTAAAACAAGTTTATGGCGATAATTGTCTATCCCGTACCAGAGTGTATGAGTGGTAAAAGTGGTCCCAGGAAGGTCGTGAAGCCATTCAGGACGACGAACATCCAGGTCCTACGAATACCGTGGTTACTCAAAGTAACATTGAAAAAGCGCGTGAATTTATAAAAAATGAGCCAAAATCTTCATTGCGATACATGAAAATGGAATTGAAAATGTCCAAAAATTTAATTCATCGCATTTTGACTGATCATTTGAATCTACGGAAGGTGTGTGCACGCTTTGTTCCACACAAATTGACCGACTACGAAAAATTGCTCCGAATTCAACATTGTAAGGATTTGATTAAAGAGTCAAAAAAGGACCCAAACTTGAAATATTTAATTATGACTGGTGACGAGACATGGTGTTTTCAATATGATCCCGAAACCAAGCGTCAAAGTGCTGAATGGAAGCTCCCAACCAAGCCCAACCCGAAAAAAAAGTCGTCTTGGAAAGGCAAAAGTGAAGACAATGTCGATTTGTTTCTACGATTCAGAGGGTATTATTCATCGTGAATTCGTTCCACCTGGTCAAAGATTACTGCTGTGTTTTATCTTGGTGTTATAAAGCATTTGCTAAGCCGTATTCGTCGTGTGCAGCCACAATACCGTAAAAAGAGAGTCTGCGTTTGTTGCATGATAATGCCCCGTCTCATCGATCGAACTTGATCACGGATTTTTTGATCAAAAATTCCATTTTAACCATCAACTATTCACCGTACTCGCCAGATTTGGCTCCGTGCGATTTCTACTAGTTCTATAAATTGCACTTGCCTATGAAAGGAAAACGTCATGCCGACGTAGAGGCCATCCAAAGAGGGACGACCGACATACTAAAGTCAATGGATGAAAATTATCTCAAAAACTCATTCGATATGTTAATTGATCGTGTAAAACGTTGTATTGATGCAGAAGGAGACTATTTTGAATAAAATACACTCTGACAAAAAAGTAACTGGAAATTCTCATTTAAATTGCCCGCGTTGAGTATTTTTAAGTGTTTGGAGTTTCTGTATGTTGGTAGGACTGTCCGTAATTACTATGCTAAATTTGAGTGCAGTCTGTCAACTAGTTTGTTCACGACAGCTGTTGAAACCAGTCGACCTCAGTGGCAGTCTGTGAATGTTACAATGGAAAAAAATATTGAACAAAGAGTTTGTCTCAAATTTTGTGTTTTGAACAAAATTTCGTGTGCTGACTTGTTGCGAATGCTGGAAAAGGCTTATGGAGACTCTGTTTTATCGAAAACCTAAGTGAACGAATGGTACAAATCCTTTAAAAACGGTCGGGAGATCGTCGAAGATTTGCCTCGTTCAGGACGACCGTCGACCTCTTCAACCAACGATAACGTCGAAAAAATCAAGGAAATTGTGCTCGAAAATCGTCATGCCAGTGTTAGAGAGATAGCTCGTGATCTCAACATCTCTCGTGAAACCGCTCGTTTGATTTTGGTGAACCAATTGGGCATGTAGTGCGTCGCCGCTCGGCTCGTTCCGTTAGAGCTAAATTTTCTTCAAAAACAGTACCGGATGCAGGTAGCTGCAGACATCCTGGATCGTGCGAATTCTGATCTCACGTTCATGGGACGGATTATAACTGGTAACGAGACATGGGTCTATGAATACGACACACAAACGAGCCAACAATCATCGGAATGGGTGGGAAAAAATGAGCCAAAACCGAAAAAACCTCGCAAAAGTCGTTCGAAAATCAAGACGATGCTTATTGTTTTCTTTGATATTCGTGGTGTGGTTTATCGTGAATTTGTTCCGCAAGGTCCTACGGTCAATAAGGACTTCTATTTAACTGTTTTGAGACGTTTGCGTGAAAATATTTGCCGTAAACAGCTGGATTTGTGGCAAAACAATTCGTGGATTTTGCATGACGATAACGCACCATCTCATCGAGCCACGATTATTAACGATTTTAGGACCAAACACTCGATAACTACCATCGACCAGCCACCTCATTCGCCTGATCTAGCTCCGTGTGACTTTTTTCTTTTCTCCAGACTGAAATTACCGCTCCGGGCAACCAGATTTGACTCCATAGACGCCATAAAAGAAAATTCGCAAAAGGAGCTGAAGGCCATCCCTGAAAGCGCCTATAAAAAATGTTTCCATGATTGGAAAAAACGTTGGCACATGTGTATCGCTTCAAATGGAGCATATTTTGAAGGAGATTCAATAAATATTAAAGAAGTTTAATATTTTTGCGTTTTATTTTAAATTACAGGATACTTTTTTGTCAGAGTGTAAATGAGATTTGCCGGAATATTGAGTTTTTGTCTTTATTTTAAAAAAGTTCCGTTTTCCATGGGATACACTGTGTATAATGGTGTAGAAGTATTTAATGACTGCATGCTTCTCTGATTTTTCTATTTTCACGTAAGCAATTAAAGTTTCTTATTTAAACAGCTCTCAAATGTACCCTCACAGACTAATCGTCCTAAAAATTTATGTATTATACAAGCTAGTGTGATGACGGGCTGCAGAATACAAGTTAACACATCGTTCAATAAGTCTCGAGACTAACCCAGAGATGGTGCTTGTAGTACCAAACTGGCCACGTTTCCATAGAGTGCGAACCTTTACACGAAACGTGTAAAAATTAACGTCGATCGGATCACAGACAGCAGAGTTATCGAGGTAAGAGTAAAGTCACTTTGTAATTTGTTTAAAAAATGGAAGAAAGCGAGTTTCGCGTGTTGGTAAGACATTGTTTTTTAATGAGTAAAAACACCGTAGAAGCCCAGCAATGGCTTGAAAAACATTACCCGGACTCCTCTCCATCCAAACCAACGATTTGTCGTTGGTATGCTGAGTTTAAACGTGGTCGTAAGGACACAAACGATGTGAAACGTTCGGGTAGGCCATTGGAAGCCGTTACACAAGAAAATGTGAGTGAAGTGTTAAAAATTGTAATGAAAAATCGCAAAGTGGAGGTCCGTGAGATTGCAAAAATGACACAGATATCATCTGGAAGCGTATTTACAATCCATCATGAAAAATTGAGCATAAAAAAGGTTTTTTCCAAGTGGGTACCACGATTGCTTTCAGTGGAACAAAAATAGCAACGAGTCGACGATTCAGAGAGCTGTTTATCGCTATTTACTCGCAATAAAAAGGATTTCCTGCGTCGATACGTGACCATGGATAAAACATAGATACATCATTTCACTCCGGAGTCGAATCGGCAATCATCTGAGTGGCGCACGGCTGGCGAAAGCCGCCCAAAGCGTTCAAAAACGCAGCAGTCTGCTGGCAAGGTCATGGCGTCTGTTTTTTGGGATACACATGGCGTGATTTTCATTGACTACCTGGAAAAAGGTAAATCGATCAACAGTGATTATTATATTAATTTGTTGGTACGTTTGAAGGAGGAGATTGCAGCGAAAAGACCGCACATGAAGAAGAAAAACATCCTTTTTAACCAAGACAATGCACCATGCCACAAGTCCATAAAAACAATGGCAAAATTGAACGAATTGGGCTTTGATTTGCTTCCCCACCCCCCGTACTCGCCAGATTTAGCCCCCAGCGACTACTGGCTCTTGGCTGATCTCAAAAAAATGCTCCAGGGAAAAAAATTTGGCTCGAATGAGGAGGTCATTGCCGAAACTGAAGCCTATTTTGAAGCAAAGGATAAATCCTTCTATAAACATGGTATAGAGATGTTAGAAAGGCGTTGGAAAGATTGTATCACTCTAAAAGAGATTATATTAATGAATAAGAATGATTTTTGAAAAAAAATGTTGTTTTTGTTGTTAGTCTCGGGACTTATTGAACGATGTGTTAAATACTTGACCTACTAGCGCCATCTCTAGAACAGACCGGAAACTTTTTACCACATTTCCTTAAGATAAAGTACAATAAATTAAATATAATACTACAATAATTTAAACACTATATAAAATTCAAAAGCCAAATAAAATAAAAATCCATTCATACAGTCTGTCAAGTAAGAGCGTGGTTGTGTTAATTTATCAAAAAATTTATTTGATGAAACTTTTATATTTATATATACATTGTACACATTACAAACAATGATGCAATTTGGTCAATAATTTGTCTATTTACCACTGGCGTCGATAATTGCCTGGCATCTCCGAGGCATGCTTTCTACTAATTTGACGGCGTATTCTAGTGGCAAGGATCTCCAGATCCGACGAATTCCGTAAGACAACTGCTTCAAAGTGTATGTGCGTCTTCCACGAAGCTTCCGTTTAATATATGCCCACACATTTTCAAAAGGGTTTGCATCGGGCGACTGCGACGGCCAATCCAATGTAACGATGCCAGATTGAGTCTTCCACTGAGTACAGAGCTTGCTGCGGTGTTTAGGATCGTTGTCCTCCTGCAGAATTCAATCTTTATTTTTTGTGATGAACCATCGTTTGGCAGATGGCAGTAAAGCCTTTTTGTAGATTTTTATCATTTTCTCGGCATTTAGGTTGTCAGTAAAGAGGTGCAAAGTGCTGAATCCCTGCTTTGAGAAGCAGCCCCAAAGATGCACCTTTATTCCATGTTTTACGGTCCGCTGAACAAGACTATCGGTGGAAGTTAACCAGGCTCGCGTGAGGACAGAACGTGCCCATATAGAACATTCATCAGTAAAAATGACATTTCCAAAATCTCTATCAATATTCTCATGCGCCCAAGCGAGTTGCTTTGTCACATGTTTTTCAGTCAACAAAGGCTTCTTCATTGTGTTGCGCCATTTCAGATGATGAGTACGAAGATGGGTTTAGATAGTTTCGTAGGATATATCTAAACCTTTTGCCATTAATTTTGCTTGTCCTTGCCGCGGTGTTAAAGCAGGATTCCGTGAAAACAGTTTCACTATTCTTTTTTCATCTTTTTTGTTCACTTTTCCTATCGAGCCACGTTCTGGTAAATCATCGACATTTTTAGCCACTTTATATCGCTGTATCTACTTCTGTACAAATGCCTTCGACTTTCTCATATATTTAGCAGCCGCTGATTGCGACATTTTGGGACCTTTCGGGTGGATGCAAAGGAACACAGCCTCGTAGCGCGACGCGTACTTAGCACTCATGGCGTTTAACGTGATTCTCTTTTAAAAGATCAACGACAACTGAATTTTCGTTGACAATGCATCAAAGATAAAGCTTCTTTCTATCGGCTCGCGAAAGAATTAGAGCAAAATCTTTTATTATTTGTCGGTGAAGTCGACCACGCTCTCACTTGACAGACTGTACTTTTTAATATAAGTACTTATCATCCATTCATTTTTTAAATAAATTCAGTTAATTAGAAAACGATGTATAAGTAACAGTACGAAATAAATAAATAGATAATAAATAAATAATACGAAAGAAAAACAAAAAATGTTTGACGTAATATTATTTAATGAATGTAACTTAATCACGTTCGAGAAGCTGATTCTTTACTGCTATTTTGAATCCGCTAAGGGGTGATATGTTCCGTAACTCTGCTGATTAAGAGTTCTATAAATGCGCACCATAAACTTGAAATGAGTGTATTCCAGTCTTAATGCACATCAGAGAGGCAGTGAGTTTCTTTGTATCCCCCATTGCAGAATCCTTGAGGAGAAGAGAGCCTCCAAGCGGCCAGGCATGCGTACAATGTTGTATATAAATACTGCTGTGACATAGTGCCTGATTAGAACGCTGCAAACTCGTGGAGACCCTGTAAGAGGGGGCGCGATCGTCTTTTCTAAGCCTCCACATAGCTCTCACAGAGACTCTGCAATGTCTGTAGTTGTACGCGGAATTTCTGGAAACCGTTCAGCATGACTATAGAGCAATAATTTAAATAAAAGAACAGCGCCTCGGCGTATCGTTTGCATAGCTCTATGTTAGTGCAATTTCAAAAGAAGCGTAAGTTATAAAGGACACATTTAAATTTTTTTGTGATAAGGCCTACATGAAGAGCCTATGATGATTTTGGATCTAGAAGTATACCAAGGCTATTAACAGAATCGAAAAAGAGGATGCGAACACTTACTCCGAGGTCAATACAAGATCGTTCTTCGTAAAACTGATTGACATATTTTTGGCAACCAAAGAAGATGGCTTTGCCTGCTCTGAACTTCAGAGAACCGCTGCATTTCAAGCCGACAATTAAAGCATCACTCTGCACCTCATAAGTGATCCATTATGATCTGAGTATAAATCTGCAGATTATTTGTATATAAAATTCGCTGGGCACCTGCAGGATTCAGCCTGTCAAGTATGTCGTTAATGTAAAGGCAAAAAAATAGTGATCCAAGGATAGATCATTGTGGCATACTGAGGTTGGTATTCAGCCAATTGAATTTGTCAGAAGAAAAAGGTATAATAACCGATCATACCCTGTTAGAAAAGTCTGAGTTGAGCCACAGTAGAGCTGCTCTGAATAACCCTGTGGATCTGAGTTTATTAAGGGGGGAAATCACAGTAAAATTTTCAATTTTTCGAAAAAAATTTTTTTCGCCTAAAAGGTGCTTTAGGGTCTTAAAAATAATATACCAAATGATGGAACACGGCAAAAGTGTCCGAGTGCCCAAATTTTTCATTCTGCGGTAACGCCACTCAGGTATGGTTTCTCAGTACTTAAAACTTTAAACGCGTTTTTCTCGAAACCACTTTTTTTAAGCTCGCCGAAGACGTAACTCAAGCAAATCTTTACCGATCAACTTAAAATTCTGACAGTAGCTTTGAAATATCTTTCTGCACAGAGCAACGTAGGATTTTTTATTTTATATGGCTTACTTTTTTTTATCAAAGATTTGATGGCATTTTTTGTTGTTAAAAATTTAACTTTATTTTCAAACATGCATTATTTTGTGAAAAATCAATACATCGAAAAAATCCTACGTAGCTCGCTAGCTGTTGTTATATGAAAACTAAAAAATTTTAGTTTTTTTTTCAAGGTCAAAAATTAAGGAGTCTACGTCTTCGGCCATCGACACGCTTTCCAAAATAGGCGCCTTGGGGCATATGCTGCGCAGCCGCCATTTTTAAATATTTTTTATTGAAAAAATTACATTTTGTACTTTTTTAGTATTGCTATAAAACCTACTTTTTAGATTTTCGATCGATACTTTTATTCAGCCAAAATTAATTCCCGAAAATATTCCTATTTTTTTGTGTGCTACTGTGATTTCCCCCCTTAAGTAAGTGTGCCTGTCGAATAGTGTCGGATGCCTTAATAAAGTCATGCCTAATGTCTTCATTAAGTTTTAGTAGGAACGTCGAATGAAATGGTGTAAAACCGTTTGCATGAGGTCGAGAATCCAAAAAACTATAAGGTACTCTTGTAAGTGATCATATGCTAATCTCTTAAGCACCTTAAAATGGAAGCATCAAAGAGTTAATGTGATATTGGTGGTGCTAAGCGCGTGTGCGAGAGAGAGAGAGAGAAAGAGAAATAGCTCGTACTTGCGAGTTTATTTGCTTTTTATTTCGCGTATATTTAATCAGATGAAGATCACTAAACGACTCCTGAAAAACGTCTTCACTAGAAATATTGTTTAACGTTAGGTATTTGAGTGTAAGTGTGTGTTGAATGCATAGAGTGACCAGAAAAAATTCGCGAGGCTTCTCGTCAAGCATTCGACTTAAGCTAGGGTTAGACTTGTGCGATTCATTGATTCATTGTTGTAAGCACGAACGCACGACAAGACAAGGACTAGCCATCCAATACAATGCAGTTGACAAAGAGTTGACTAAGCAAATAAAGCGACGATTCTGCTTCGTGCAAGCACCATGTAGACACAGCGAAGCATATAAAGTGGTGACTCGTTCCACCTCTTAGCTGCAAAAAGTACATTTTTTCGTAGATTTCGACTATTTTACATGGAAGAAGACGTAGGTGAAACAATTGCAGCAATAGATACAGAAACGAATACCTCAAGAACTGTTAGTTAATCTAAATAAATATCGGCTCAGCGCCATCAATATCTTGGATGAATGGCAGGATCGATTATAACGATGCGGCATTCAGTTACTTATTACTATAACGGGCAGACCGGATCAAAAATACAAATTTTGGCCAGTGATTATAAAGCATAAAGCCTCGGTTCTCTTCGACTGGAGCGTAGATCCTCCCGCATAAACTTGCATTAATTGCTGTTGAACTAGCCATTCCTGAACCAAATATCCACGTCCTAAACACTTTTGTTATTGTAATAACTGTTGTCGAAGAACCGTGGACAATACGACTTGCCCAAGATACGATGACGCCTATAGCGAATGGAAGGCGCAACAAGCTGTCTTACCGTCCAGAGCAAGACTCAAACAGCTGGCAATTCAAGAGTAGCCTGAAAAGAGACCTTTCCGGTCTAGAAGTCGTATTCAGTTGTAGGTTTGCTTATAGGAAGAACAGCAGCAGGCATTGTTACTTTCGACCGCAACAGCTGGATATCGGTTGGTTTATGGGCGGATCGATTCTAATGAAAGAAGGAGTCGCTGTCGTTGAAGGGATGTGGGTTGGTTCTCGTCTCGTCATAGCTGGAGTAAAAGATAAAAGTTCAGCCAAGTTACTGGGAACAGTAGTGACAATAGTGAGAGAATTTTGGGTGCTCCCAAAGGCTGTGCCTGAAATTGTGTTACGCGAAGCTTTCTTCTAATAGTAACTGAATCTTCTTACAGAAGCATGATGACAATACGAATGGTAAGAGTAAGTTCCAAGTAGGTTTTGCAGAAATATAATAAAGATTTGAGTTGCAGTGAGAGAACACACTAGCAAAGAAGACTAGCTAGAAAAGAGCAAAAGAGGATCAGAAGTAAATAATCGTCTGCGAGTTAGTTAAGTTATTCAATGAAGATGAACCCTTTGAGATTTCTTCAGTAGTGCCTTTTCCAACAGCTTCTCTAATAGTTTCCAGCCGATCATTATTTTCTCTATTTTTATTTTCATTTTTTTCTTTTATTATTTTATTATCATTTGACGTTTTTATAGAAAGTCTTCATGCGCAAATTATAATTCCAGCTGGATTTAACGATGGATTAGTATTAAATTTTTTATTGCCCTTTACTCTAATTTGTTTCAACAAAGCTCTCATTTCTTTATTTTTAGGTGGTAAATTTAAAATTCGTTTAACATCTTTCACAACCGTATGACGTACAATTAAATGTCTATCAAG
Organism: Chalcis sispes; assembly: GCA_949987625.1. NCBI lineage: Eukaryota > Metazoa > Arthropoda > Insecta > Hymenoptera > Chalcididae > Chalcis > Chalcis sispes. The sequence continues at coordinate 41,347,119 of OX465097.1, read as the reverse complement.
CCGGTTCTGCATGGTATGACAGTAAATACAAAAATTACTTTAAGCATACCACTTACCATCTTCGTCACTTGTAGGTATATATGTAGACCATCAGTTGCTTGGTTCTGAGGTTATCGACGTATTATTTTTAATTAATATTCTGCTTCTGTCTTTTTCAATTGATACACTTTCTTTTTGCGCTGTTGATATTAACTGTAAAACTTGTATAGTAGAATTTTCATTACTTTCTACATCTTCACTTGCTTCGTCATCGCAGCTACTTTACTTAGAATCTTGGTTGGGATCATAATCTACGTCAGAATTATCGTTACTTTCATTAGAAGAATTTAAATTTGGTAGCCTCACTAATTCAGACTTTTCTCGATCATTTTTATCTGAGTTATTTTCACTTTGAACAATCAATTTCGCACCTTCATCAAAATATTGTTTTTTAAAGCTTTCATTAAAAGAATCATCATAATAAAATTGAAACTGGTTATTTAAAATTTTTGTCACAATATTGCGTTCAGAAAAATTAAATTAACACGTGAGTTAAGCAAAAACTTAATGATAAAATAAACGAAAAATGCAAATATAAAAAAATCGTGAAATAAAAGTCCGATATGCAAAGTCATACATATTGATAATAATTTTTGTCATTTATAGTTTAGAGTGAATCTTGAAAAAAGAAAAAATTTTACTTTGTACAGAAGATGTGATGTTATCATCCTCACTTTTTCCATTAAATCCAGATAATTCTAATATTGAGTCATTTTCACAAAAACTATCACGAATTAGCTGTGATTCTTCAAGAAAAGAATTATCTTTTGTCGAAAAAATACTGGTACCTGGAAATAAATTGATATAACACATCGTTCAATAAGTCCCGAGAATAACAACGAAAACAACATTTTTTTTTCAAAAATCATTTTTATTCATCAATATAATCTCCTTTTAGAGTGATACAATCTTTCCAACGCCTTTCCAACATTTCTATACCATGTTTATAGAAGGATTTATCCTTTGCTTCAAAATAGGCTTTAGTTTCGGCAATGACCTCCTCATTCGAGCAAAATTTTTTTCTCTGGAGCATTTTTTTGAGATCGGCAAAGAGCCAGTAGTCGCTGAGGGCTAAATCTGGTGAATACGGGGGCTGGGGAAGCAAATTAAAGCCCAATTCGTTCAATTTTGCCGTTGTTTTCATGGACTTGTGGCATGGTGCATTGTCTTGGTAAAAAAGGATTTTTTTCTTCTTCATGTGCGGTCGTTTTGCTGCGACCTCCTCCTTCAAACGTACCAACAAGTCAATATAATAATCACTGTTGATCAATTTACCTTTTTCCAGATAGTCAATGAAAATCACGCCATGTGTAACCCAAAAACAGACGCCATGACTTTGCCAGCAGACTGCTGCGTTTTTGGACGCTTCGGGCAGCTTTCGCCAGCCATGCGCCACTCAGATGATTGCCGATTTGACTCCGAAGTGGAATGATGTATCCGTGTTTCATCCATGGTCATGTATCGACGCAGAAAATCCTTTTTATTGCGAGTAAATAGCGATAAACAGCTCTCTAAATCGTCGACTCGTTGCTGTTTTTCTTCCACTGAAAGCAATCGCGGCACCCACTTGGAAAAAACCTTTTTCATGCTCAATTTTTCATGAAGGATTGTAAATACGCTTGCAGATGATATCTGTGTCATTTTTGCAATCTCACGGACCTTTACTTTGCGATTTTTTATTACAATTTTTAACTTTTCACTCACATTTTCCTGTGAAACGGCTTCCAATGGCCTACCCGAACGTTCCGCATCGTTTGTGTCCGTACGACCACGTTTAAACTCAGCATACCAACGACAAATCGTTGGTTTGGATGGAGAGGAGTCCGGGTAATGTTTTTTAAGCCATTGCTGGGCTTCTACGGTGTTTTTAACCATTAAAAAACAATGTTTTATCAACACGCGAAACTCGCTTTTTTCCATTTTTGAAACAAATCACAAAGTGACTTTACTCTAACCTCGATAACTCTGCTGTCTGTGATCCGATTGACGTGAAATTTTTACACGTTTCATGTAAAGGTTCGCACTCTTTGGAAACGTGGCCAGTTTGGTACTACTAGCACCATCTCTGGGTTAGTCTCAGGACTTATTGAACGATGTGTTATATAACGTTAATAAAATATAACAAAAACGTATAAATGATTACGTATGAGTAAGAGTAATATAAAAACAAATAAAGCTAGGAATTAAGAAAAAGTGAAATTTACTTGTTGCAGGAAATTCCATAATATTGTTAATTTTTTAATTATCCTTATTAAGTAAAGATGATTTTAGTGAATGATCTGCTTTACCATTGGATGTGGTGAATTTTTTATTTTCAAATTGATTATAATCAATCACTTCTCTCTGATCCTCAGAAGAATAATTTTATGTCAATGGAAAAATAACATCTAAAAAAAATATACGATTAAATAGCAAAGGTAATGAAAGAGGATTTCTTTATTTAAATATTAAAATGTGAATGTTATTGAATGAAAATCGAGAAATTACAAACAAGTCTCTATTTATTAATTAGAATGTTTAGAGAATTTATAAATCATTGCCAATTCTGAATTAACCTTAATATAATTACTTTTATTAAATTCTATAAAATTGTATTAGTTTAAAACTTACTTTTTGATATCAATGTATCCTCAATTTCATTTTTAACAATACCTTTTAATAACAATTTCATATAATCTGCTTCAATTGAGTTCTTTAATTGAAGATCTTCAAGGCTTTCTTCGGAAACGTCTGATTGATAGTTCAATGCTGCAAATAATGAAATAAATTAAACAATCAATATTTACCGGTTTAAAGTTATAAAGATTTATTATGTAAAAATTTTGATTTTACAAATAATAAATAGAGAATCAAATGGTTTCATTTTAAATCAAAATATTGGTTTTTAATGTATTATTTTAAAATTTTAAAATTATACGAACATAAAGTTTTGTATACTGAATTAATTTTATCTTTTCTTGTTTTTTTTTCAACATTATTAATTTAATATTCATATTAATTTTTTTTAAGTATCAAAACAATCAAATAAGCTATAAATTTTATTATTTTAAAAAAAACTTTTTATTATACAATATTTTACCTACATCTATGTTTTAAATAACATTACTTAATTATTTTATATTTGAAAGATTTATAAATTTTGCGTATGACATTTGAAGATTAAATTAAGTTTTGATTTAATTACAAAATCACAAATTTAAAAATAAAAAATACAATTATCTTGAGCATAATAGAAAAAATTACAATAAAAAATACCATTATTTTTATTAAAATATTTATTACGACCATGAAACATAATAAAATTTTAAATACCTAAATCTTGTTGAATTTCTTGTCCAGAATAAAATTTTCGGATATCCGTAAGATTGTTTACTACATTTTTTGGATTCTCTAAATATGGATCGAATTCTTCTATATTCTGCAAATTGTCAGCACTTAATTCATGTGGAATTCTTCTGGCTTCATTTTGACCATTTTCAACGAAGACTTCTGTATCGAAGTTCATGTTTCTTCATAAATGAAATTAGACTTCCTTACAAAAATTACAGAAGCAAAATTAACATAAAAATAATTATAAAATGATAAAAATCTGAATACGAAATTCTGATACATTTAAAAACATGTTTATCTAATCTTAAGTAATTTAAAAACCAGTTTATATAATCTTGATTATTTTTATTAATTTACTTAATTGAATATTTTTTTATTAACAATATTATTTTTCATAAATAATGTTCTAATTAAAAATTAAAATATCAAATTCAATCATACTTGCAATAATTCTATTATATAAATATATATATAGATTAAAACTTACTATTTTTTAAAGTTATTCTAATGTAATTAAGTTATTCTATAAGAAATATAGTATTCAATTATTCTTAAAAATTGACAAATACTACAAAAAATAAATATAAAATGAAAATTTAAATAAAAAATAAAAAACAAAATTCTATGAAATGATATATTTATTTATACTTATCTTAATTTACTACAATAATATAAAATTAGCTCAGTAGCAACTTAATTTATTTACAAGTTAACTCAAGTTACAATTATAATGTGTTAGCTCTTAAACTAAAATATAATAATGTCTATGTTTACCTAAATATTTATAATTATTTATTTAAAATAAAAATATATTTATATTATGAGTTTTTTATTATTATAAAACTAAATAAAAATAATTATAAAATAATAAGAGATCTCAAAAAAAATTTTTGATAAAAACTTTTTCAAACACGTTTATCTAATCATAAAACTGAAAAAATTCTATTACATTCCTTTAAATTAATTCCAAAAGATAAATGTAAAATGAATATTTAGATAAAAAATTTTAAAAAAAATTTTATGAAACAATAAACTTATTTATCTTAATTCACTATAATAACACAAAATTACCTCAATAATAACAACTTAATTTATTGACAGATTAACCCAAAGTTACAGTTGATCACGTGTTAGCTCTTAAACTAAAATGTATCCACAAAGCTATAATTATTTATTAAAAATAATAATATATGTATTTATATTATGAATTATATGATGAATATAAAATTGAATAAAAATGATTATAATTATTTCAAAACATTGTTTCTCCGCGGCATCTAGTTACATTTAAGATACAATTTTTTCTTATTTTCAAAATTGTAACGTAAAAATTTACTAATCAATTAATTATTTTACAAAATATTATTTAAAAATACCAAACGTTTATAAACTAAATGTGCTAATATTTTAGATATTTTATTTATATAATCTAAGAAATACAAAAATAAAAAATGTGTCTATAAGAAGTTACAACAATTAAAATTAAATTTTTTGAAAAATATTTCTATTACATAAAAAATACGCTTACCTTTGAAATTCCTTTTTAACCCTTTTTCACAAATAAAATATGTACGTGGCAAGTCATATTGACGTAATATACCAATAGAATAGAATATTAGTTATTTATGTACCTTGTGCGAGCCTCGCGTCATTACAGCTTGAGGCAAAATATGTTGTGGATGGATAGTAGGGCCGCAGTCGCGAGCGCAGCGAGCGACTAAGGCGCCTCTATCCATCCACAAAATATGAGCCGAAAGCTTTAATGACGCGAGGTTCACTCATGGTGCTTAAAAAATTTTTCAGCCTTGTAACCCGTACGAAGACTCTTACTTAGTTAACAGAATAATTAATTTTATTTTGTTGCATATCAATTAAATGCAATTTCGAACCCATACTGACAGTTCGTAAACTACAGATATCGTCTGCTAACGCATGCGCATTTTGTACACACACGCGTACATGAACATGTGTGTCAAAAAGTGACAGACAACATAATGTAAATATAAATATAAATTATGAAATTAAAAAAAATAGTAAATGGATTAATATTTAAAAATAAAATTAATTCTTGAACAATTATTATTTATTAAAAAATATAAATTTCTTGAGTATATTTATTAAATATTTATACAGAATAATATTTTTAACAAAAGTTTTTTTTATAAGATTTGAAGGCTTATTAATAATATTAATACTATTATAATTGATATAAATACTTTCTTATGTTATTTTTATCATAACAATACTATATTTGTTTAACACATTTTTTGTATAATCAATGAATTTTAGTCTCTTATTTAACATGAAAAAACAGTAACTTTTTTAAATATTTTAAATTTAATTTCTTCACACAAAAAACTTTTAAATCATTTATCTAAATCACAAACAAAATTATAAACTAAAAAATTATCACTTTAAAATCACTTATTAATAAATTTTTTAATTTTGCGGGATTATATTAGATTTTGCTTTTTCTATTAGTTTATTTAATTCACGTTTGCATTCTTCATCACTGTCACTATCACTCGTCTTATTTTCATTATTTAATAAATTGTCCATTTTTATTCTTCTTCTCACATATTAAGAACGAATATTACCGACACAACGATACACTATACTAAAAAAAAACAAAAGAAAAGCAGAGCCCCGTGGTCGCTTGAATGTACATACTGAGCGAAGGAGAGAGCGAGACAGAGATAAGGTGGTCACGTGGGAGCAATGGTGCGCGCGCTCTTATCGCTATCTCGTTCTCTCTCCTTCGCTCAACATACATAAGTCTTATTACGCGTTTCGAAAATATAAGTTTCGATGAAGACTCACATGCTAGGCTATATGAAGCGACAAATACATAGCAGTGGCGCTGTTAACTTTTTTTTCTCTTGGCACGTATACAGCCTAGGAGGACGTATAGAATGACATACAGCCTAGGAGAACGTATAGAAAAATGTTAATACGATCGAGAAGGCGCTTGCGCGTATGGAAACCATTTACACGCTGAGGATGCTCCGTAGGTAAGAGTCGCCGTACGGGTTAGTAGGCTGAAAATATATATATTCTATTCTATTGGTATATTACGTCAATATGACTTGCCACGTACATATTTTATTTGTGAAAAAGGGTTAAAAAGGAATTTCAAAGGTAAGCGTTTTTTTTATGTAATAGCAATATTTTTCAAAAAATTTAATTTTAATTGTTGTAACTTCTTATAGACACTTTTTATTTTTATTTTTTATTTTTGTATTTCTTAGATTATATAAATAAAATATCTAAAATATTAGCACATTTAGTTTATAAACGTTTGGTATTTTCAAATAATATTTTGTAAAAATATATTTTCAGCCTACTAACCCGTACGGCGACTCTTACCTACGGAGCATCCTAAGCGTGTAAATGGTTTCCATACGCGCAAGCGCCTTCTCGATCGTATTAACATTTTTCTATACGTTCTCCTAGGCTGTATGTCATTCTATACGTCCTCCTAGGCTGTATACGTGCCAGGAGAAAAAAAAGTTAACAGCGCCACTGCTATGTATTTGTCACTTCATATAGCCTAGCATGTGAGTCTTCATCGAAACTTATATTTTCGAAACGCGTAATAAGACTTATGTATGTTGAGCGAAGGAGAGAGAACGAGATAGCGATAAGAGCGCGCGCACCATTGCTCCCACGTGACCACCCTATCTCTGTCTCGCTCTCTCCTTCGCTCAGTATGTACATTCAAGCGACCACGGGGCTCTGCTTTTCTTTTGTTTTCTTTCAGTATAGTGTATCGTTGTGTCGGTAATATTCGTTCTTAATATGTGAGAAGAAGAATAAAAATGGACAATTTATTAAATAATGAAAATAAGACGAGTGATAGTGACAGTGATGAAGAATGCAAACGTGAATTAAATAAACTAATAGAAAAAGCAAAGTCTAATATAATCCCGCAAAATTAAAAAATTTAATAATAAGTGATTTTAAAGTGATAATTTTTTAGTTTATAATTTTGTTAGTGATTAAGATAAATGATTTAAAAGTTTTTTGTGTGAAGAAATTAAATTTAAAATATTTAAAAAAGTTACTGTTTTTTCATGTTAAATAAGAGACTAAAATTCATTGATTATACAAAAAATGTGTTAAACAAATATAGTATTGTTATGATAAAAATAACATAAGAAAGTATTTATATTAATTATAATAGTATTAATATTATTTATAAGCCTTCAAATCTTATAAAAAAAACTTTTGTTAAAAATGTTATTTTGTATAAATATTTAATAAATATACTCAAGAAATTTATATTTTTTAATAAATAATAATTGCTTAAGAATTAATTTTGTTTTTAAATATGAATCCATTTACTATTTTTTTTAATTTCATAATTTATATTTATATTTACATTATGTTGTCTGTCACTTTTTGACACACATGTACATGTACGCGTGTGTGTACAAAATGCGCATGCGTTAGCAGACGATATCTGTAGTTTACGAACTGTCAGTATGGGTTCGAAATTGCATTTAATTGATATGCAACAAAATAAAATTAATTATTCTGTTAACTAAGTAAGAGTCTTCGTACGGGTTACAAGGCTGAAAAATTTTTTAAGCACCATGAGTGAACCTCGCGTCATTAAAGCTTTTGGCTCATATTTTGTGGATGGATAGAGGCGCCTTAGTCGCTCGCTACGCTCGCGACTGCGGCCCTACTATCCATCCACAACATATTTTGCCTCAAGCTGTAATGACGCGAGGCTCGCCTATGGTACATAAATAACTATTTCAGCCTAATAACCCGTACGGCGACTCTTACCTACGGAGCATCCTCAGCGTGTAAATGGTTTCCATACGCGCAAGCGCCTTCTCGATCGTATTAACATTTTTCTATACGTCCTCCTAGGCTGTATGTCATTCTATACGTCCTCCTAGGCTGTATACGTCCTAGGAGAAAAAAAAGTTAACAGCGCCACTGCTATGTATTTGTCGCTTCATATAGCCTAGCATGTGAGTCTACATCGAAACTTATATTTTCGAAACGCGTAATAAGACTTATGTATGTTGAGCGAAGAAGAGAGAACGAGATAGCGATAAGAGCGCGCGCACCATTGCTCCCACGTGACCACCCTATCTCTGTCTCGCTCTCTCCTTCGCTTTGTATGTACATTCAAGCGACCACGGGGCTCTGCTTTTCTTTTGTTTTCTTTCAGTATAGTGTATCGTTGTGTCGGTAATATTCGTTCTTAATATGTGAGAAGAAGAATAAAAATGGACAATTTATTAAATAATGAAAATAAGAAGAGTGATAGTGACAGTGAGGAAGAATGCAAACGTGAATTAAATAAACTAATAGAAAAAGCAAAGTCTAATATAATCCCGCAAAATTAAAAAATTTAATAATAAGTGATTTTAAAGTGATAATTTTTTAGTTTATAATTTTGTTTGTGATTTAGATAAATGATTTAAAAGTTTTTTGTGTGAAGAAATTAAATTTAAAATATTTAAAAAAGTTACTGTTTTTTCATGTTAAATAAGAGACTAAAATTCATTGATTATACAAAAAATGTGTTAAACAAATATAGTATTGTTATGATAAAAATAACATTAGAAAGTATTTATATTAATTATAATAGTATTAATATTATTAATAAGCCTTCAAATCTTAAAAAACTCGCTGCGCTCGCGACTGCGGCCCTACTATCCATCCACAACATATTTTGCCTCAAGCTGTAATGACGCGAGGCTCGCCTATGGTACATAAATAACTAATATATATTAGTATATATATGCAGCGCAAGTTTCTGGTACGTTTTCATGAATGCAATGTAAGTTTCTGGGATATTTGTTAGCTTCTGGAACTGCCCAGAAAATTTCTGTACGCAACGTTAGTTTCTGGGATCCCTGAAAAAATTATTGTTTTTCTGGGATCCCTGAACGAAACTGTGATTTTTTATGAGACCTTTAAATAAAACTGATTTTTTTTGAATGTCTAGAAAATGAATTCTATTGTTTTGTGGGGTATTAAAATATATATTTTTTCTTTTTTGTGTACAACGAACTTTTGTACGGTGGCGTGTGACATCAATGTGCAGCTCACATGCTCCACGTATTCGGCAATTCTTATGCAAATGCAGCAAAATACTATAGCAAAATAAAAAAATGTATGGGCTGTTATTAAAGCATTCTTGTTGTTGTTTAAATATCAAATTGGCCACGTAGAGCTATGTAGGATATAGATATCAGTCTACATACGGTATCGAAGTATTTTGCAATATAAATACAATGTATGTTTCTAGGATGAAAAGTAATATACACACCACGCAGTTTTTAGCCCTAAGAACTATGGATTTTCCTATGAAAAAAAATTGGAGACAACAGAACTAAATAAGCTCAAGTTAAATATGTTTTTTGTTTAATTAGCTCACATAAATTTTTTTTTTTAAATTATTTAAATAATAAAAATGTTTTAGCTCCTATCTTTTAAAATTATCAATATATCTTAGAAAAAACAATACCAGTAATTAGCTTAAAATGTAATAAAATTAGCTCACCCAAAAAATCTTAAAAATAATTATAAATTTTTTTAATAATCGAATAAACTCAATAATCAACTCAATAACAATCAATAACCCAATAACCCGTCTCGTGGCTTTTAGTATTTATACTATTTTTGTTTATTAAACAAATTTATAAATATTATTCAATTTTAGTAAGTTAGCTAATTTCGTAATATTATGAGCTAATTATTGGTATTATTTTTATTCAGATATATTGATTATTTTACAAGTTATGCGCTAAAACATTTTTATTATTTAAATAATTAAAAAAAAAATACTTGTGACCTAATGAAACAAAAAATACCTACAATCTGAGCTAATTGAGTTCTATCTTTTTCAAGTTTCCTTCATCAAAAAAGGCAAAGTGTTTTTAGGGCTGCAATCCGCGTGGTAATACACAATGTGAGTTTCTAGGGCTTTCGTCTATTTCTGCGACGTCCCAGATAACTTATAGATACAATGTATTTTTCTAGAATGTCCCAGAAATCTTTTTATGCTTTTCTAGGATACTCTAAAATAATTACTTTATTTGATAAATTATATTATAATTTTATCACTACCAATGTTTAAATTAAGAATGGTTAGCGTAAATATCACCGCCTCACTCAGATAAATTTATCTACAGTCTGTCAAGTAAGAGCGTGGTCGACTTCACCGACAGGTAATTAAAGATTTTGCTCTAATTTCTTCGCAAGCCGATAAAAGAAAGCTTTGTCTTTAATGCATTATCAACAAAAATTTAGTTGTCGTTGATCTTTCAAAAGAGAATCACGTTAAACGCCATGAGTGCTAAGTACGCGTCGCGCTACGAGGCTGTGTTCCTTTGCATCCACCCGAAAGGTCCCAAAATGTCGCAATCAGCGGCTGCTCAATACATGAGAAAGTCGAAGGCATTTGTACAGAAGTAGATACAGCGATATAAAGTGGCTAAAAATGTCGATGATTTACCAGAACGTGGCTCGATAGGAAAAGTGAACAAAAAAGATGAAAAAAGAATAGTGAATCTGTTTTCACGGAATCCTGCTTTAACACTGCGGCAAGGACAAGCAAAATTAATGGCAAAAGGTTTAGATATATCCTACGAAACTATCCGAACCCATCTTCGTACTCATCATCTGAAATGGCGCAACACAATGAAGAAGCCTCTGTTGACTGAAAAACATGTGACAAAGCGACTCGCTTGGACGCATGAGAATATTGATAGAGATTTTGAAAATGTCATTTATACTGATGAATGTTCTATATGGGCACGTTCTGTCCTCACGCGAGCCTGGTCAACTTCCACCAATAGGCTTCTTCAGCGGATCGAAAAACATGGAATAAAGGTGCATCTTTGGGGCTGCTTCTCAAAGCAGGGATTCGGCACTTTGCACCTCTTTACTGACAACCTAAATGCCGAGAAAATGATAAAAATCTACATAAAGGCTTTACTGCCATCTGCCAAACGATGGTTCATCACAAAAAATGAAGATTGGATTCTGCAGGAGGACAACGATCCTAAACACCGCAGCAAGCTCTGTACTCAGTGGAAGACTCAACCTGGCATCGTTACATTGGATTGGCTGTCGCAGTCGCCCGATGCAAACCCTATTGAAAATGTGTGGGCATATATTAAACGGAAGCATTGTGAAAGACGCACATACACTTTGAAGCAGTTGTCTTACGAAATTCGTCGGATCTGGAGATCCTTGCCACTAAAATACGCCGTCAAATTAGTAGAAAGCATGCCTCGGAGATGCCAGGCAATTATCGACGCCGGTGATGACTGGACACATTATTGACCGAATTGCATCATTGTTTGTAATGTGTACAATGTATATATAAATATGAAAGTTTCATCAAATAAATTTTTTTATAAATTAACACGACCTTGCTCTTACTTGACAGACTGTATAATGTGCTAATATTTTAGATATTGTATTAATGCTATTAACGTTTCCATGTTTCAACTAATATTATTATGATAACTCTATAACTATTAGTAATACGGATGATCAATATTGATAAGATCGGAGACTGAAACAACCGAGAATTTAATGCTTTCTAAGTATGCCTACAAACTTATATTTGAACTGCTCTTAATACAGTTATTTGAATTGACATTGATTTGTTAGCTACTTATTTCCTACACAGTTATAATTAAACGTTCTACTTGAAGAATTTTTAATACTTTTTTGGATATCCTAGCCGGATATATTTATTAGATAAATTTAGTCATCACACACACTGTTCTGTTTGTAAGTTTTTCGATAAAGTTACAATGATAAACAACTCTTGTTTTATTTCGTCAATATTTATTACATTAAAGCTACACTCAACGGTATGTCGCGACTAAATCATCGACTACCATTCACTAGTTCATATATAGCTATTAACATAATCATACACCGTTCCATTGAATAGTTCTCCGTCAAAAAATTATTAATAATTCAGTTAATTTTGAATTTTCAAAACTTTTTTTATACATTATTGATTAATTGATGATAGCGTATATATCATCGCTTTACTCACCTAATTTGATCGTAGTATCAAATCTATGACGAATTCTAGCATAGTGCATGCCAATTGAAAATAACCGAATTAGGACAACATGCTAAAGCTTAGAATACTTTATACATTTTTTTCTAGTAATTCTAGGTGATACAGCGTTTAGTTGAGTATCTAGTAGATTAATTCACTATTGTTAATTATATAAAGCTCAAGTTTCTAACCTCAACGTGAAGATAGCAGCATTCGTCTATAAAAGTTAGCGACTTCCATAGTTCGTCTGTTGACAGTTGCTCACCAAAGTTTTAGATATTTTGGATGCGCAGTGCTAGTTGACAGTCGTTTGAGTGAGTCAATGTGAGCGTTGTTGTGAAAATAGACAAAATTGAGTATCGAGCTATCATTAAATTTTTGTTTTTGAAAAGCAACACGCCTACGCAAATTAAAAATGAATTAAACTCGGTGTATGGGGACTCTGCACCATCATTCACTGCAGTGAAATTTTGGGCAGCTGAATTCAAACGTGGCCGTGAGAGCTTGGAAGACGATAAACGTTCGGAATGTCCAAAAACTGCAACCACTGACGATAACATTGCCAAAGTTCACCAAATGGTGCTAGACGACTGCCGAGTTAAAGTGAGAGAGATAGCAGAGGTTATGAACATGTCCAAAGAACGTGTTTGCTACATATTAAATCAAGATTTAGGCATGAGAAAGCTGTTCGCACGTTGGGTGCCGCGTTTGCTCACGTAAGACCAAAAACGTGTTCGAATGGGCATTTCCAACGCACTATTGGCGCAGTTTAGGCGCAATAAATCCAAGTTCTGGCGCCGATTAATTACTGTAGATGAAACTTGGATACACCATTATACGCCCGAAACATAAATTCAGTCAAAACTGTGGAGTGCAAAGGGGGAACCGGCTCCAAAAAAAGCAAAAACTGTTTTTGCGGCTGGGAAAGTGATGACGACTGTTTTTTGGGATAATCATAGAGTTATTTTAATCGATTATCTTCAAAAAGAAAAAACCATTACAGGAGCATACTACGCATCATTACTTGACAAGTTAAAAGCAGAACTTGCGGAAAAACGTCCAAATTTGCAGAAAAAGAAAATCCTGTTTCACCAAGACAATGCGCCGTCTCGCACCTCAGCGGTTGCCATGGCGAAAATCCACGAATTACGGTTTCAGCTGCTTGACCGTTTGCCTTACTCACCAGACCTAGCCCTAAGCGACTTCTTTTTGTTCCCTCATTTGAAAATTGCACTCGGAGGACAGAGATTTTCGTCAAATGAGGAGGTAATCACCTTCGTGAACAGTCATTTTGCAGGGAAAAATGCCAAGTACTATTTGAATGGGTTAAAGAGATGGGAGTATCGCTGGGAGAGGTGTGTGAAATTGCAAGAAGACTATGTTAAGAAATAAAAAAAATTAAGAAAAAATGTCTTGTATCTGTCTTAGGTCGGAAACTTTTCAGACCACCCTCGTATAGATACAATGTGTGTTTCTGGAACGGTACTGTTTTCTGGGACGAAAAAATGTTTTCTGGGATCACACGATTTTTCTAGGATTATGTAATGTGAAGTGAATTTTACAGTAAAATTTTAGTTTTTAGTTTGTACAGATTTCAATAATTTTAAGGTAAATAGCTCAAGTCTAAAAGTGCTATAACAACAAGTGCCACTTATTGCTGCGTGAGCATGCTGTTTTATTCGTTTACAATTTTTGATTTACTTATAACAAATTCAACAGAAAACTGTATTTTACAAATTTTGATCCCACAACTGCTCTATTTTAACGTGAAGTAACTCAGGCGAGCGCAAAGAAACTGCGGGAGTAAGTATGCCGTTACAATGGGGTGCAATCATAGATGAATAGGGAGATTGCCAGAAACATGGTAAAAATGCGAGGAAACTTTTGCGCGCCAGAAGCTGCTGCCGCCTTACGGTCTAGCAGCGAACTGACGCGTACATTAGAAAGAGAGGGAAAATTTACGCGCATGATAGAAAGAAAAGGAACGTTTACGCTACTTAGGATAGAAAGAGAGAAAGCGTTTACGCGTATAATAGAAAGATAGGGAACGTTTGCGCGCATGATGAAAAGACAAGGAAAGTTTACACGCACATTTTGTGTAAACGCCGCGAATGTGCGCAGACTCAGAAGAGCGTTTTAATAGATCAGGATGATTTGGATTTTTTTTACGAAATCAAAACCAATGTCATAAAAACTTTTATTCGATATGAAAAGAAACTGACAACGAAATTAAAATAAAAGATAACTTCTGTTTGACATAAAAATAAAGAAAAAATGAAACGTTAATAAAAAAATTTCATTACTAAAAGAATTCTCTAAGAAGTAAATAAAAAATATTAATTTTTCAATTGAATAGTTAACAAATAAACTTCAATTAGAAATTTATATAAAAAATATACCGACATGTGAGCGTATCACATGAAGAATATTTTATTACTATTTGTAAATCATTATTGATTAAATTTTTTTTTTGGCTACAATGTGTAATGTTCTTGCGTATAAAACTCCATTTTATTTCTTAAAATATTCAATAAAAAGTAATTACAATTAATTTCAAAGTAGCTAAAGTGAATAGAGTTTTCATGTTGACATTTTATTAGTTGATTAATATAATTGAATTACAAATAATTAGCTATTAACTCACTAATTATTTACTAAGTTACGTTACGGAAAATCAAGTAAGCGAATGTCAATTCTTGAAATAAGATAGTAACTTCTTCCGCTAGCCATGCGAATTCGGTTATTTCCTTCTACCCCTGAGATTCGAGATCGAATCCTTGTTGTAAAAATTTTTTTTTTCTTTTTCAATATTTAGCTTTTCACAATAATGAAATTCTAATGTCGAAAAGTAAAAAATTCTAATTAAATAATACTATGATTAAAAATTTTATTATTTTATTTTCTTCTTTCAGGTTTGCTAATTTAAACTATTGATTTACGAGGTCTGGATATTAAATAACGAGACTGCGCGCCTAGAAGGCGCCGTAGAGGGGTGGGGAAAAAAACGAGTAGTGCGTTGGGTATCTAGATATCTTGTCTATGCACGTACCAAAACACGTTCCCGTCACTATAATTGTATTTGTGCAGTAGCAGTTTGAAACGAACGTGTTTTTTTCTCGTGCCGAAAACGATGTGTGACGAAAAACAGGAGCAACGTATCAATCTCAAATTTCTCGTTAAATTGAAAAAAACTCCGACTGAGTGCTGTAAATTGTTGCAAGAGGCCTATGGGGACAATTCTCTATCTCGTGCGCGTGTTTTTAAGTGGTGTAAGCGCTTCAGTGAGGGCCGAGTGAGCACTGAAGATGACCAACGCCCAGGTCGCCCTGTCACTGTTTCAACTCCGGAAACAGTGACCAAAATCAACCAAACTGTGCGTGCAGATCGTCAAATGAGCATTCGGATGATTGCCGAGGCTGTAAACGCCGATAAAGAAACGGTTAGACAAATTTTATACGAGGAATTACACATGACAAAAGTCTGTGCGAAGTTGGTGCCAAAAAACCTGACTCCTGACCAGAAGCTCTTGCGTCAACAGGTCTGCTCAGATTTCCTTGAAAGGTTAAAAAAAGATTCCGGACTGATAAAAAACATTATTACTTGCAACAAAACGTGAATTTTTCAATACGATGTTGAAACAAAGCGGCAATCGATGCATTGGAAGACGCCTGAATCGCCCAGAATCAAAAAAGCAAGGATGTCCAAATCAAAATTCAAGGCAATGTTGATCGTTTCTTTCGACATTAACGGTATCGTGATGACTGAATGGGTTCCAGAGGGTCAGACTGTCAACCAGACTTACTATTTTTTAGTTTTGGCAACACTGCGAGAACGAGTTCGTAAGAAACGGCCCAAGTTGTGGAAGAACAACTCGTGGATTTTGCACCAGGACAACGCACCTGCCCATAACGCGCTATCTGTGAAGCAGTATTTGGTCGGTAAGCGCACTCCAGTGCTCGAACACGCGCCGTACTCGCCAGATTTGGCACCATGCGACTTTTTTTTGTTTCCGAAGATAAAATCTGCTTTAAAAGAAACCCGATTTGAGTCGATGGAAGCGGTAAAGCAAAAAACGGCAGAGCTCCTAAAGGCCCTCACCAAAGAAGACTTCCAGCACTGCTTCGATCAATGGAAAAAACGTATGGAAAGGTGTGTGGCGAGGGAAGGGGAGTATATTGAAGGGCAGCATTCGAATGTAGAATAATTTTTATAATAAAACCCTTTTTCGTAACCAGTCTCGTTATTTAATAGCCAGACCTCGTACATTGCTGAGCAATCTTCCGACATGTTTAAGGGTCAAAAATAATTTTCAATAACTATTTTACTGTTGAAAGAATCGTTTTATGTAATAGAGCATTTTATATAATGTAACAGAGCATAAATATTCTTTATCAAAATTCACTTGTGATTTAGTTACCAAAAGTCTAAAAAATATATAACTTTTAATAGTCCAGGAAAACAAGCACTTGAAAATCGAAAAATTTTTATTCGCGATTTGACAATTTTAATGGTTAGAGGAAGCTAATAAAAAAGGTCTCTTATTTCGTGGGTCATGAACTGGAACCTGCGTTATTGTTTTTTTTTAAACATTTAGGTGAAAAATTTCGTTTTTTTCTGGTTTTCTCGATATTCTGAAAGAACTACAAGTGATAGATAAAAATAGTTGTGAGACGAATTGTTCGTGAATCAGATACCTACAAAAGTAAATATGTTAAATTGCCATGGCTCCATAAACCAAAAAGTTATGGCAATCGAAAGTCGAAAATGAGCATTTTTTACAATTGTTAATAACTTTTGAAATATTTATCGAAATAGTACAAAATCTAACCAGGTTTTGAGTTCAAATGTTCTTAAAATGTGTGCAAAACATGAACATAATCTGTCTGATAGTTTTTGTAAAATTGAATTTATTTATTCCGTTTTCGCAAAAAACGGCCATTTTGAATCGGATGTACAGCTGGCTGGGCGATGACTAAAACGCCAATCTTCATCTCATTTTCTTCATAAAGGTTGAAAATATTATGTGCTTGAAAAAAAGCAAGTTTTTTCTAAATTTATTTATGAATAATCAATGAAGAAAAAGTCGTACTTCTTTTCCTTTTAAACAATTTGAATATCTTCTTTGTTTCTTATTCGATTGATTAATAAAATATATTGATTAAAAGCTTATTTTGGAGCTGTTAGCAAATTTTTTTTTTAAAATCGCACAGCTATTATTTATAAACATTGAGCGTTAAAATTTTAATTTTTGGTTCTATTGGTCGTACGATATTTTTCTGTTTTCAAGTAAATGCGCTCCTAAATAAGCTTTGCAACGGTATATTTTATTATTTAATCGAATAAGAAACAAAGAAGATATTAAAATTGTTTAAAAGGAAAAAAAGTACGACTTTTTCTTCATTGATTATTTATAAATAAATTTTAAAAAAACTTACATTTTTTTCAAGCACATGATATTTTCAACCTTTATAAAAAAAATGAGATAAAGATTGGCGTTTTAGTCATTGCCCAGCCAGCTGTACATCCGATTCAAAATGGTCGTTTTTTGCGAAAACGGGATAAATAAATTCAATTTTACAAAAACTGTCAGACCGATTATGTTCATGTATTGGACACATTTTAAGAACATTAAAACTCAAAACCTGGTTGAATTTTGTACTATTTCAATAAATATTTCAAAAGTTATTAACAATTGTAAAAAATGCTCATTTTCGACTTTCGATTGCAATAACTTTTTGGTTTATAGAGCGATGGCAATTTTATACATCTACTTTTGTAGGTATTTAATTTACGAACATTTCGTCCGGCAACTATTTTTGTTTATCTCTCGTAGTTTTTTCAGAATATCGAGAAAACCAGAAAAAAACGATTTTTTCACCTAAATGTTTAAAAAGAACAATGACACAGATTCCAGTTCATGTCTCACGAAATAAGAGACCTTTTTTATTAGCTTCCTCTAGACATTCCAATTGAAAAATCGCGGATAAAAGTTTTTCGTTTTTCAAATGCTTATTTTCCTGGACTATTAAATGTTATATATTTTTTAGACTTTTGGTAATTAAATCACAAGTAAATTTTTACAAAGAATATTTATGCTCTGTTACATTATATAAAATGCTCTTTTACATAAAACTATCCTTTCAACAGTAAAATAGTTATTGAAAATTATTTTTGACCCTTAAACATGTCGGGAGATTGCTCAGCAATGTAAATTAATAGGTTAAATTAGCAAACCAAAAAGAAAAAAACAAAATAATAAAATTTTTAATCGAAGTATTATTAAATTAAAATTTTTTACTTCTCGACATTAGAATTTCATAAGTTTGAATATCAAAATATTAAAAAAAAAAAATAATTTTTACTACAAGGATCGATCTCGAATCTCAGAGGTAAAAGGAAATAACCGAATCCACATCATAGAGATAATATTAGTACATAGAGTGAGCAATGTATGGTAACTCGTGTAAGTGGAAATGTCTTACACAAAGAAAGAGAAAGAGAATTGGAGACCCCTTTTTCTTTCTCTGTCTACTCGCTTTTGATTGGTTATTGAGGACTAGCACTTCTGTGAGGGGGGGGGGGGAATCTCGCGAGTTCCAAAGATCATTCTGCAATCAACTTATGTATAATATACATATCTATTCATTTTGAGCATAGAGAAACACAACAAATAAACGAAAATGACAATATATTGCATTTTATGCAAGAAAAAGCCTATTGCTTACGACAATACTCGGAGTTTTCACAGGTCAGTTTAATATTACATCTACAGATAAATTTGTAAAGCATTGAATTTTCAGGTTAGTTTTTCGATCACGTGAGCCTTTATTTCTGATGAAATAACATTATTATTTAATTAAAAGAAGTTTCTTAAGCTTTTGTATTTTCATCATATTCATTTTATTGATTTCCAGCCAATCACAGTGTTACAGTCTGTCAAGTAAGAGCGTGGTCGACTTCACCGACAGGTAATCAAAGATTTTGCTCTAATTTCTTCGCGAGCCGATAGAAAAAAGCTTTGTTCTTGATGCATTGTTAACAAAGATTCAGTTGTCGTTGATCTTTTGTAAGAGAATCACGTTAAACGCCATGAGTGCTAGGTACGCGTCGCGCTACGAGGCTGTGTTCCTTTGCATCCACCCGAAAGGTCCCAAAATGTCGCAATCAGCGGCTGCTAAATATATAAGAAAGTCGAAGGCATTTGTACAGAAGTGGATACAACGATATAAAGTGGCTAAAAATGTCGATTATTTACCAGAACGTGGCTCGATAGGAAAAGTGAACAAAAAAGATGAAAAAAGAATAGTGAATCTGTTTTCGCGGAATCCTGCTCTAACACTGCGGCAAGGACAAGCAAAATTAATGGCAAAAGGTTTAGATATATCCTACGAAACTATCCGAACCCATCTTCGTACTCATCATCTGAAATGGCGCAACACAATGAAGAAGCCTCTGTTGACTGAAAAACATGTGACAAAGCGACTCGCTTGGGCGCATGAGAATATTGATAGCGATTTTAAAAATGTCATTTTCACTGATGAATGTTCTATATGGGCACGTTCTGTCCTCACGCGAGCCTGGTCAACTTCCACCAATAGGCTTCTTCAGCGGACCGTAAAACATGGAATAAAGGTGCATCTTTGGGGCTGCTTCTCAAAGCAGGGATTCGGCACTTTGCACCTCTTTACTGACAACCTAAATGCCGAGAAAATGATAAAAATCTACAAAAAGGCTTTACTGCCATCTGCCAAACGATGGTTCATCACAAAAAATGAAGATTGGATTCTGCAGGAGGACAACGATCCTAAACACCGCAGCAAGCTCTGTACTCAGTGGAAGACTCAATCTGGCATCGTTACATTGGATTGGCCGTCGCAGTCGCCCGATGCAAACCCTATTGAAAATGTGTGGGCATATATTAAACGGAAGCATTGTGGAAGACGCACATACACTTTGAAGCAGTTGTCTTACGAAATTCGTCGGATTTGGAGATCCTTGCCACTAAAATACGCCGTCAAATTAGTAGAAAGCATGCCTCGGAGATGCCAGGCAATTATCGACGCCGGTGGTGACTGGACACATTATTGACCGAATTGCATCATTGTTTGTAATGTGTACAATTTATATATAAATATGAAAGTTTTATCAAATAAATTTTTTTATAAATTAACATGACTACGCTCTTACTTGACAGACTGTAAAAAGGCATGGATGAAAGCTATAAGCGACTGATTGAAAGAAAATGTATTTTTTTATCATCTAGATGTTATTATGTATAGATATTGCAATCATATTAAAACTATTACATTAAAAATTTATCAAGATGTAACTTGAACATGTAAAAAATAGTATTAAGTTGAATAAATCAACTTTCTAAGAGTAAAATCTATTTATTTAGTTCTATTAAGTTTATTAGGTAGGTATAAAAAAAAACTGGTTTATTACATTTGTAACGTAGGCACCACGTCGTAGCCGATTTAGCTACGTGCACCCTGAGTGCCTTGCACACAAATAATATCATAATAAAACAATATTCCAATCTCTCTCACTCTTTCTCTCACTCTCTCTCCCGCTCTTTATGACGCGATGATGCAGGCCGGCCGCCCGCGACTGTCTCTCAGCCGACGGAGGCCTATCGCTTCCCCAGGGCAGGGAAGTGGCAATCCCTCGCCACCCTCACCGCAAACCCGCTAACACACACTCTCGCTCTCTATTTTGTGCAAATAAATGAGGACACTCACCTTTGCGGTTTACGAAGCTCGTCCGCTGGCCGTTGAGCTCCCAGCAGCTTCCTTCGGCACCGCTGCACCTGGCTCCTATGGCTGTCCCTCTGAAAAAGGGCTGCCGGACGTCGCTGTGAGTTCGCCTGCACGCTGACTGCTTCCGTCTCATTATAGGCTTCAGATGTCGCGGTGGAAACCTCTAGTTGCCTTCCGCTGACCCGCCCACGGCTTACTTCCTCGCTGCACTTCCTCGTCTTCGCTCTCCTTCTTCGCACTACTCTCTCGACTTCTTCCTCACTCTCTCTCACTCTCTCTCTCTCTCTCTCTCGCACACCTTCATCCCTGGCTTCACTCGCGACGCATACTCTAATCAAAGAGGAACAAAACTATATTCACCGCGGGACTTATCTCTCCGTCCTCGCGGGAACGAGCAGCGAAATTCACTCCCAGGAGAGCACAGCGTAACTCACTGTTGCGCTTGCTCTTGTCTCCCCTTCCCTCGCGGCTCCCAAAATTCCTCGCCGATCGTCGCCGCAAGTTCAAAAATCGCGTGATTTTCGAACGTTGCCGGCTTTTGGAAAAATCTGCATTTTCGCGGCTAAACAGGCTTACACAAGCTGGCAACCTGGAGACGGTCGCGCAAGAATGTAAACACTTACATTCTTCGTCGACGACCTATGACGGACTCTCCGTCTCACATTATAATAAGTTGATTATTTTTAAAATAGACTGATTTTATTGTAAAAAAATGTATTTTTTTTTATTATATAGGCGTTGTAAAAATTTACAAAGATGTAATTCTGAAAAATGTTAAAAATAGTATTATGTTAAATAAATTAATTTTCTTACAATAAAATCTATTTATTTAGTATCCATATCAAATTTTCAATATGTTTTGTTTTAAACATTATTTTCTCTGATATTTAATTTATATTAAAACTTTAATATTACATTTTGAATTAAAAAGGAAATTTGAAATAATGATAAATTAAGACTATAAAAAATTTAGTTACTCATTTTTTAAATTAATTTTGCTTATCCTGTTGTAAATTTATAAAGATATTAGCAAAAAAAATTTAATATTATTTTTGTCTGAAATTTAAAAAATACCAAGTATATTTTAATTTTGAATCGTGGAGGCTTCTACATAATTCTATATAGTTGTTCGGAAAAAATTTTATTTCTTTAAAATTTTCGTTATTACAATATAAGATAATAAAGGTGAAAATTATAAAAGAAATTAAAAAATAAAATTATTTTTATTCCTTTCTAATATACTATTGTATGTATGTAACTGACAAAACGTATAAAAAAATATTTCAAACGAAAAAAAAAATTACTATTTGAATTTAAACCTAACTACATATTTACGATATTTTAATCTAATGCCTCTACCGGTTGAGCTATTGTAAAATGTCTAAATATAAATACAAATTGTAATTTATAAGCTGTACCCCTTGGAAGTTTATTGTTTTAATTTCCCTCTCTATGCTTTGTCATTGCTCCGCCCATAATTGTAGTACCAATCAGGAACGAGTAGACATAGAAAGAAAAAGGGGTCTCCGATCTTCTCTTTCTTTGGCTAAGACAGGATTGAAGCCCGTTCGCTCACTCTATGTATATTATCTCTATGATCCACATGGCTAGCGGAAGAAGTTACTATCTCATTTCAAGAATTGACATTCGCTTACCTGATTTTCCGTAACGTAACTTAGTGAGTAATTATTATGTTAATTGCTAATTATTTGTAATTCAATTCTAATAATCGACTAATAAAATATCAACCTGAAAACTTTATTCACTTTAGCTACTTTAAAATAAATTGTAATTACTTTTTATTGAATATTTTAATAAATAAAATAGAGTCTTATACGCAAGTACATTACACATTGCAGCCGAAAAAAAAATTTAATCAATAATTATTTAAAAATAGTAATAAAATATTATTTATGTGATACGCTTATATTATATGTCGATGTATTTTTTATATAAATTTTAAACTAAAGTTTATTTTTTAAGTATTTAATTAAAAAATTAATATTTTATGTTTTACTTTTTAGAGAATTCTTTTATTATTAAAATTTTTCATTAACGTTTCATTTTTTCTTTATTTTCATGTCAAATAGAAGTTTTGTTTTATTCTAATTTCGTTGTCAGTTTCTTTTCATATCGAATAAAAGTTTTTATGACATTAGTTTTGATTTCGTAAAAAAAATCCAAATTTTCCTGGTCTATTAAGACGCTGTTCTGAGTCTGCGCACATTCGCTGCGTTTACACGAAATGTGCGTGTAAACTTTCCTTCTCTTTTTATCATGCGCGCAAACGTTCCCTCTCTTTCTATTATACACGTAAACGCTTCCTCTCTTTCTATCATAAGTAGCGTAAACGTTCCTTTTCTTTCTATCATGCGCGTAAATTTTCCCTCTCTTTCTAATGTGCGCGTCGGTTCGCTGCTAGACCGTAATGCAGCAGCAGCTTCTGGCGCGCAAAAGTTTCTTCGCATTTTTACCATGTCTCTGGCAATTTCCCTATTCATCTATGATTGCACCCCATTGTAACGATATACTTACTCCCGCAGTTTCTTTGCGCTCGCCTGAGTTGCTTCACGTTGGGATAGAGCAGTTGAGAGATGAAAATTTGTAAAATACAGTTTTCTGTTGAATTTGTATTAGGTTGCTGAAGATGAAATGGCCGATTTAGTAATAAATTTAATCAAGATAGGTACTAATAGATGCAATACACTTTTCCCAACGAGATACAAGTACATTTATTCCAGTTTCGTAGAAGTCCGAGTTTCTGGTTTGAAGAAACTATTCTAAGGCATTTTTGAGAGCAGCTTCATTATCAAATCTTTTTCCTGTCAAAAAGTGATCCAAATGTTCAAAGAAATGGTAATCTGTTGGTAATAGGCCTGGTGAATATGAAGGGTGAGAAAGAGTCTCATAGCACGATTCGTTTAATTTTTGGACCGTTGTTCTTGATACATGAGGTCGTGCGTTATCATAAAGCAGTATCACTCCATCCCTGTTGACAAGCCTAGGTTGTTGGACTATCCATTTCTGATGCATTTTATCCAGTTGAACACAGTATTTCTCAGCATTGATGGTTTCGCCAGGTTGCAGGAACGAATAATGGATAACTCCAGCTACAGACCACCAAACAGTTACCATTATTTTCTTTAGATAAAGGCTTGGTTTTGGCATGTATCTTGGCGCTTCATCGGCATCTAGCCATTGAGCCGATCGGCGACGATTATCGTATAAAATCCACTTTTCATCGCAGGTCACAATTCGGTGCAAGTACAGTTCCTTTTTGTTGCGGGAGAGAAGAGAACTTAAAATTAATATTCGACACGTCATGTTTTGCTCGGTAAGATCATGCGGAACCTATTTGTCAAGCTTTTTCACTTTTCCAAGTTGTTGCGAGTGGCGGCAAACTGTCGAATTGTGAACGTCTAATTTCTCGGCAGGATCCCTTATGGTTTAAGAGGGGTCAGACTCCACTAATGCACGCAGCTCGTCGTTATCGATCGATGGTCCTGAGTGTCCACGTGGCTCATTTCCAAGGTCCATATCTCCGGATCGAAATTCCTCGAACCACCGCCGAGTAGTTTGTTCGCTAACTGTATCAGGCTTAAATGCGCTGTTGATATTCCTCGTTGCTTGCGTTGCGTTCTGCTCTAATTTAAATTCGTATAGTAAAAGTAGCCGTTTTTGATTCACTTCCATGTTAACTTTCTCTTTTTGTTTTTACGATCACTATAAAGTGCAAAACAGAAATGTCTTCATAACCAAGGTAGCAGTATTTATACTTCAATATGTCATATCGTTTGCGCCGCCTTGTGCCAACATTATACACTAAAATTGCAGCCAACTTTATGTCTTTGCTAAATTGGCCATTTCATCTGCAGCAACCTAATAATAAGTAAATCAACAATTGTAAACGAATAAAACAGCATGCTCACATGGTAATAAGTAGCACTTGTTGTTATAGCACTTTTAGACTTAAGCTATTTACCTTAAAATTATTTAAATCTTTACAAACTCAAAACTAAAATTTTGCTATAAAATTCTCTTAACATTACATAATCCTAGAAAAATCGTGTGATTCCAGAAAACATTTTTTCGTCCCAGAAAACAGTACCGTTCCAGAAACACACATTGTATCTATATATATATCACGTGATAATACGCTGTCATGCATTACTGGCTATGGTCAGAAACAAAATACGTCAGCGATGGGTTACAAGAGTTAATTGACATATTACTAACTCAACGGAA
>OX465097.1:40498935-40721491 GCA_949987625.1 Chalcis sispes | reverse complement strand
TAGGACCTTGTCCAGAGCAGGGCTCGAAGCAGACTCCAATTTCAGAAATTGAGCCTCCTGCATCTGCTTAATCCTGTAAACACACACCTCTCCCAAACAAACGCTTACAAACTATATCCTTCGCCGCCCTGAGCCCATAAGTTTAAGTGTGTAGGCTCAAAAACGGCAAAATAGCAGGGTAGGTTGACTATAGCTAAAATAGTAAACCCGACGTTACAGTAACAGTGGTTCCGTGATTAGTACTCAGAGAGCGTATCGGATACGATTTAAACTTGGCTGCAGCTAATGGGCTGCAGAAAACCCTTGTGAAACTCATCAACGACCACAACAGAGCCATTATGTGACAGTTTGGTGCGCCGTTGCTGAATATTTTGTGTAGGGACCGTATTTTTTCGAAAAAAATGGTCAAACGGTAACGGTGAATTCAAACCGTTATGTTCACGTGGTAGAAACCTTTCTCTAACCTAGGCTAAACCAGTTTATTTCCGATTATAAAGTTTAAGAAGTGTGGTTTAAGTAAGACGGAGCAACATCTGACGCCTCTCGGCATTTCATGGAAATGTTGAGGGAGTTGGTTCCTAGTCATCTTGTCTTTTTGTGAGGAGACATCGTTTGGACCCCAAAGTCGTCTGACTTATTGCCTTGTGATTTTTTTCTTTGGGGACACTCACTATTATTATTATTAGGCTGAAGTGTACAAACATCGTCCCACAAAACTGCAAGCACTTAAGGAGGCCATTACCCAGGAAGTGGCAGCCATTACCCGGGAAATGACACGGAGATGTATGAAAAACTTTGAAAAAGACCTTGTCAATGTGTCAACAATGGAGGACGCAATTTAGCGGGTATAATTTTTAAAACAAAATAATTCAAAATGGCAAAGTACTATATATATATATATACATATATATATATATATACACATACATATATTGTAACGTGTCGAATTTTCACGTTGTAACAATTTAGCATAAACTTATGCTAAGTAATTTGTTATTTAATTATTTACTACTTTTTAAGTGTGCACGTTCGAGTGCTGAACCCCGATTTTATTGACAATTACCGTGTATGTGTGTGTATATGTCATGCCAAATAGTTTAGAAAGTTTTATATTTTATTTTATCTCTATTATCAACCATGATCCTACTTGTGATTTTGTGATAAATATTTAATTTGTTAATTTAATTTCATCTAATGTTGATTATCGAAGTTTTAAGTTTAATTTTTCGAAAATACAAAATTTTAGATCATACGCCAGTGCGTGACGTCTTAACATAGAGTGAGATGCAACTATGGTCGTTGACCTGCCAATGTTTATGTTTGGCGTTAAAAGAGTTTAACTTCAAAGATGACTATACCTATGTACTTGCTAGCAAATGCATTATCGTAGCAGACTAATACATAGGTGTTGAACCAGCCACCCTTATTTGATAGTAGAACTCGTGTGCGGTTTATTCTTTGTCAAATTTTTTATATTTTAACACCCAACCCCGGTGCAACCGCACACAGTGTCGATATGCCCAAAAATCTTTGGTTTACTCAGAGATTATATCCTTTTTAGTAAAGCATAGAACCATTGAGTGTGAAAATTACAACATTACCAATACTTGGTCATCTGCATTACTTGCAAAATGCCCTTCATTAGAGGTCTTGTAATTTTATTTTACTTTGCCTTGATTTCATACATAGGTAATACAAGAAAATCAATTTGAATTTTAAATTTCGAATTTATTAATAGTTACTCTTACATTTAAAAATATCAATCTCCGACTGTCGTCTCTGAATGTCTGAAATTAAGTGTCCTCTGCCTTGACGAGCTCGGCTTTATATACTCTCGCCGACCCTTGGTTGATGCAAAGTTTTATGAGTCTCTATTGTAAATTATTTAATAATTTACAATATTTTCGAAGATGTTTTTTTCTTATTTTCTAGCTGAGATGTGGTTACGTCTTTACATGTATAACAATGTCGTGATTTTCGCAAATTTTGAGCTGTTCTATCGTTTACAAGTTTTTTAATTTTTCTTTTTCGCTTTATATAGTATGTACAATTAATTTATTTCGTTGATTGCTTTTTTAGTAACTTTTTGTGTACTCTCTTTATCTACGTATTTATATAAAATCAATTGTTATTTTGTTTTTTATTCACCCAGTAACCCTGATGGAACTTCATAGAATTTAGGCTTTTTCGAGTTACTGGCTTTCTATAACCTTCTATTTGTAATAACTTTTTTCCTAATTTAATTTTTATATTTTTTCTTTCTTCTATTTATTTGTCGAATGTGTTATTTGTTATTCTATATAAAATTATTTCGGTGCTCGCCTTTTTTTTTTTACTTTTTTATGTTTAAACTCTACTTCGATTTCTTATTTTAATAAATAGTATTTCATAGAATATACGACGATTGTTACGACCTTCGAGGTCAATACCCTTGCTGTTTCGCGGCATTGAATTTATTCGTAATTTATTTTATATTAGCTTTTTCTAATTTATTTCAATTTCTTAATCCTATCGCCATATTTTATATCGTTTCTGACTTCCAACTTTGTTTATAATATTGTTGATTTTATTTATATAAATTTCTCTATACAGGGTGCGTACGGTATTTGAGGACAACTTGAGAGTAAAATTAATTTGCTTGCATTCTTAATAAAATTCAATAAAATTTTAGGAATTTTTTATATAACGTTAAATTAATATATGGCTATAAAGTTATTTAATAAAATCGCCATTAGCAGCAATAACCTCTTCCATCCGGGTCCGGAAACGATTACATGCCCGAATAAAATGCTCCTTGTTCAAATTGACCATAACGGCATTAATAGCAGTCTTTAGCGAAGAAGTGGTGTTATAAGGACGCTTATTGGTCTCACGCACAACTACGCCCCATACGTAATAATCCAAAGGATTAAGGTCTGGGGAGCTAGGTGGCCATAGGTTCGGTGTTATGTGGTCATGAAAATTTTCGGCCATCCAATCTCGTGTCGCCATCGCTTTATGTGAAGGAGCAAAGTCTTGTTGAAAAATGTATGGTCTGCCTCCGCTTACATTGTCTATCCAGGGTTTCACTACCGTCTCCAAAACCTCGATGTATGCAGCAGAGTTCACTCAAAATCCTTGAGTAAAAAAGTGTGGTGGCATAACATGTCCTTCGTTGCTGACAACACCTAAAACCATAACAGTGGCTGGAAATTTTGTGTGCATAACAACAGGAACCTCCGTAGGATTTAAACATAGCCATCTGTCATTTCTGCGATTGGTCGTTTGATCTTGGTCAAAATTTTTTGATTTTGTTTAAAAGACGTTTTGATCGGAGAACTCTCTGTTCCCGTGTTCGTTCCGACATGAACTGTCCTCTGCGCATCACGTAAGGCTTATACCAAAGGTCTTTGTGGACAACTCTACGAATAAGGCGCTCAGAAACATGAAGCCCACTCGCAAGAACCCTCATTGATTCTGAAGGGTCCTCGTCTATGATCGCTTGCACTTGCTCTAAAAATTCTGCAGATCGGACAGTGTCAGAACGTTGTTCGTGCTTTTTGCGTTTTGCAACCGATTCTGTATCGCCTCCTGATGCTTCCAATTCACGGCGAACCTTATGCACAAATGAACGGGCGCAATTAAGAAAATTAGAGATCTCTAAATCTGTATGGTTCGCACATATAGCGACGGTGACAGCATGTCTCTTCATCTCTTGAGTGATGTTGTAGTCCGACATTTCTTATCTGAAAAGGAAAAAAAATTAAAAAAAAAATTCGTAAAGTTATAGTCACATTTATGCATGTCCTTAAATACCGTACGCACGCTGTATTTATTAAATTTTATAAAATTGTTATTTTAATTTTATCTTATAACGATATACAGTCTGTCAAGTAAGAGCGTGGTCGACTTCACCGACAGGTAATAGAAAATTTCTCTCTAATTCTTTTGCGAGCCGATAGAAAAAAGCTTTGTTCTTGATGTATTGTTAACAAAGATTCAGTTGTCGTTGATCTTTTGGAAGAGAATCACGTTAAACGCCATGAGTGCTAAGTACGCGTCGCGCTACGAGGCTGTGTTCCTTTGCATCCACCTGAAAGGTCCCAAAATGTCGCAATCAGAGGCTGCTAAATATATGAGAAAGTAGAAGGCATTTGTACAGAAGTGGATACAGCGATATAAAGTGGCTAAAAATGTCGATGATTTACCAGAACGTGGCTCGATAGGAAAAGTGAACAAAAAAGATAAAAAAAGAATAGTGAATCTGTTTTCGCGGAATCCTGCTTTAACACTGCGGCAAGGACAAGCAAAATTAATGGCAAAAGGTTAAGATATATTCTACGAAACTATCCGAACCCATCTTCGTACTCATCATCTGAAATGGCGCAACACAATGAAGAAGCCTCTGTTGACTGAAAAACATGGGACAAAGCGACTCGCTTGGGTGCATGAGAATATTGATAGAGATTTTGAAAATGTCATTTTTACTGATGAATGTTCTATATGGGCACGTTCTGTCGTCACGCGAGCCTGGTCAACTTCCACCAATAGGCTTGTTCAGCGGACCGTAGAACATGGAATAAAGGTGCATCTTTGGGGCTGCTTCTCAAAGCAGGGATTCGGCACTTTGCACCTCTTTACTGACAACCTAAATGTCGAGAAAATGATAAAAATCTACAAAAAGGCTTTACTGCCATCTGCCAAACGATGGTTCATCACAAAAAATGAAGATTGGATTCTGCAGGAGGACAACGATCCAAAACACCGCAGCAAGCTCTGTACTCAGTGGAAGACTCAATCTGGCATCGTTACATTGGATTGGCCGTCGCAGTCGTCCGATGCAAACCCTATTGAAAATGTGTGGGCATATATTAAACGGAAGCTTCATGGAAGACGCACATACACTTTGAAGCAGTTGTCTTACGAAATTCGTTGGATCTGGAGATATTTGCCACTAGAATACGCCATTAAATTAGTAGAAAGCATGCCTCGGAGATGCCAGGCAATTATCGACGCCGGTAGTGACTGGACACATTATTGACTGAATTGCATCATTGTTTGTAATGTGTACAATGTATATATAAATATGAAAGTTTCATCAAATAAATTTTTTTATAAATTAACACGACCACGCTCTTACTTGACAGACTGTACTGAGGTTACAATATATATATATATATATATATATATATATATATATATATATATATATATATATATTACGTTTTTGAAAAAAAGACAAAACCTGGCTAGGGAATAACTATTAATGGTAAATATTTTCGCAGAGATCCCCATCTCAACTTACACAATAATCAAGCCGTTTTCAGAAACTATGAAAAACTTGTTTAATTTTAGATGAAGAAATACTAGAAATTCCTTTTCTAATAGCTTCTCTAAAAAGCTTACAAAAGAGGATTTTCTCGAGGCTGTATGCCCTTTCACTTTGGAGGGTACATCTGTAAAACCAGTAAGGCACTGCTGGGCCGCCAAAAGTGGGAGGGGGGGTTGGACCTAGCCTAGCCAGCATGGGAGACTGTCCCACGCATTGGTAGAGCATTTTGCTAAATCTCGTCCTCCGTAGTAGTGCCGATTGGCGTTCGGATGGGACCCTGCTGCGGAGGGTGGGGGGGGGGGGGTGGGAGGGAACTTATTGAGGCCACCGGGCTATGAAAGGGCTCAGTATTTGACGGAATCCAGGAAGGTTCGCTGTATTAACCACTCGTTGAGCTTCCACATTATATACGCTTGTTACATTTTAAACACACAAAACCAAAATGAAAGACACAAACAATAAAGCAGGTTTGACAGTGCCGCCTGCGATGATTATGGACTCAGAAGAGTCCAGGGTGCAGCCTAGCACCCTCACCGCAGCAGTAGGTAACCTGGCTGCTACGGAGGTTAAAGGGACAGGACAGACAAAGACGGACATAACGTGTCCCCAGCTGGTTCTTCAAGCCCTTCTAACACGCATACAGACTGCTCTTATAGCCATGGAGGCGCAGACGAGAAGACAACGAAACGTAGGAAAACCCATTAAGACTGGCATGGCTGTCATACGAGGGTCTGTAGAGCGCGTGCAGAAAGAATGCGACCACCTTGACCTCCCTTCTGGCACCGCGGCGAAGAGTGACCCGACGGTACCAGCAACGAAACGAAAATGGGAGACAACGGAACTCAACACTGAACAGTCAGCTGCCTACCAGAAGGTGGTAGACGACGGGAGTTGGAAGAAAGTTGTCTCCTGAAAGACAGTAGCGGAGACAAAGAAGGAGCCGAAACGCGCGGAGTTGGCTCCATTAAAGAAAATCGCGTAGAAAACCACGACAAATAAAGACAGAAAGAGCGGGGCACGTACCAGCGCAGTGCTTATCAAGCCGAGCGACGGGGTAACTTACACGGACGCACTGAGACGATTAAAAGCGGGGGTCGACCCTGAATCTGCCAAGGTGCAGATTCAGAATTGTCGGAAGACAAGATAGTGGGCGTCTCCTCAGACTTAAGGACGGCGTAACAGAAAGCCCGGACTTCCAGGAGAAGCCGAAACAGACCCTAGGAGGCGACGGTTCTTTAAGAGATCTTACTTCAGCTATCCAGCTGGAGATACTGGACATCGACAGCGTGACGGACGTTACCGACATAACGGACGCACTGTGACGTGAGACGGGCGACAGCTGGGATCCAAAGCCGAACAGCTTCGGTCCCCATAAGCAGGACATCTGCTTACCTGTCGTCGAGGTGGAGGAAGGCGCTGCCCAAACCTTCCTCCGCAAAGGACGCATGAAAATCGGTTAGACCAACTGCCGCGTCAGACGTAGACTAAGGGCACCTAGGTCCTACCAGTGCCTAGGATACGGACACACTCGTAAAGAGTGTGAAGGGCCCGATAGGTCGCGATGCTGCTGAACTTGTGGGCAACAAGACCACGACAGCAAGACGTGCAAGACCAAGGACAGAAACTGCTTCCTATGCTCTGCGACGGGACATAAGGAAGTCGCGCATAGGACTGGATAGTAGAGAAAACTATGACACTGATAACACGACTGTGCGAGGCTTCTATGCCTCTCAAACGAAACGTACCAGACAGAAGAGCTTTTTCTGCTGGCCAGATGCAATCTGTCTCATCCGGAGGGACTGCATCGCGTGCCGTAGACGTTTACACCGCGCGCATAAAAGGGGAAATCCTAACGTCGACGAATTATCAGTCACATATAAGACGGCACGGAAGCGACTGACGTACGCTATCAAAGACAGTAAGAAACGGTGTTAGCGGAGACAATACGATGAGGTGGACAGAGACCCCTGGGGACTGAGTTATAAAATCGTAACTCAAAAACTGGGTAGTTTCGGTCCACTTGAGCGCAAAAACAGAACCACCAAGGACACAATAATGGGAGGTCTCTTCCCGACCCATCCGGTGACGAAGAAGCCCTCGGACTACCACGACCTAACTGTCCCGGAATTCAGCGAGGTGGAGCTACTCCAAGCTACGTCCTCGCTAAAATCTGGGAAAGCGCCTGAACCGGACTGTATCCCGGGGGAGATTATCCGGCAGATCTGCATTGTACGTCCGAGGCTACTCTTGGACATATACAACGCAAGCCCACCGACCGTGAGGTTTGTAGCGCGATAGAAGACGGCTCAATTAGTCCTCTTATATAAAGGTGAAGGGAAACTCGAAACACCGTCGTTCTATAGGCCCCTAAGTCTTCTCGACACAGCAGCAAACTTTCCGAGGCGCTGCTAAGACCGCGGATAACGAGCGCAATAACACCTGCCGAAGGGTTTACCGATAATCAACATGGCTTTCGAAAAGGCTACACGACGATAGGCGCGATAAGGGAAGTGACCGAAACTTTTCTACGGACAAGATGGGTATGCTACGGCGCGAGGCCACTAGTACTGCTCGTGACCTTAGATGTGAAGAACGCCTTTAATTCCGCCAGGTGGAGGGATATCCTGGAGGCTCTGCGGGCTTTTAGGGTACCTCCCTATCTGTTGCGGGCGTCGCAAGATTACTCGAAAGACCGAGGAATTACGGACAAGACCACGGAAGGACAGTCAAGTAGGCCGATTACTGCAGGCGTTGCGTAGGGATCAATACTAGGACCTGACTTTTGAAATGCGATTTACGACGGCCTGCTTAGGCTGGAAATGCCAGAGACCGCCTTACATATCGCCTAAGCCGACGACGTGGTGGTAATGATCGTTCAGCGCAATCCAGAATTGGCACAGCTGACGTTCAATCGAGTCATGTTACGGGTAGACGGGTGGATGACGAGTCACATGCTGACATTAGCACTGACAAAAACCGAACTAATCCTCCTCACCGGAAAGAGGATACAAACCGTCATACCGATGACGGTGGCGTCAGTGCAGACACAGATCAGAGGGAAGGTGAAATATCTGGGGGTAACTCTCGATACAAAGCTGACCTTTCAGCCGCATATAAAGAAGACGGCAGATAGGGCGGCGACGCGGGTCTCCGCGTTCTCCCGCCTTATGGCGAATACGTATGGACCGAGACCGGGAAAAAGACAGTTGCTTATGGTCACTACCAACTCGATCTTATACGGGGTAAAAGTCTGGGCCGATGCGCTCGAGGTAATGAAATACCGCAAGCGACTAACGAACGTACAAAGACAAGGGACTTTACGAATCGCGCGTGCGTTTAGGACAATCTCAGCGAAAGCTGTCCTGTTGGTGGCGGGCGTAATACCAATTGACCTGCTTGCTAGGGAACTGAAACGGACATACGATAGAAGTGTTGACGTAGGGAGGACAAGCGGTTGAGGAACGGGATAGGGCAATGCGCGAATGGAGCGAGCGTTGGCTAACGGACGCCACTACTACGTAGACGAGACGCTTGATAAGATGCCTGATATTGTGGACCGGACGAGGGTTTGGAGAGGTTAATTTATATCTAACCCAATTTTTAACGAGGCACGCTTACTTCAGACAGTATTTATTTCGGTTCAACCGGGTTATGTCGCCGGAATGTAAATACAGCGGGTATGAGCGCGACGACGCCGAGCACACGTTAATGTGTACCAACGATGAACCACAGACAGACTGTCACTTGAGACGAGAACGGGCAGCATCATGCCCGAAAATACAGTGGCGAAGATGCAGCAAGACGAGGACAGTTAAACGGCAGCAGCTACCTTCGTTGAGACTGTCCTGAAGGGAAAAAAGGCGGACGGTTGCCTGAAATAGTTGGTGGTGGGTATCATAAGTCGGTCAGACAATGCGAATAAAAGAATTGTATGGAAGGAATACAAGACATATACAGGCTGCAACGTAACACGAAACTAACTGACGAATAGACAGAATCTGCAGCAGCAAAGCAATACGCAGCAGATTGAACAGAAGGTGGATATTTCATCCGTGCATCATATGTCTACGGTTTTATATCAGACATATGCTGGCGTATGGCGGGTTATACGGTCTCCGGGGTTACCAACGCCCTCGCCACGGATGTACCCGAGCAACCGAGTCCATCTGAGGCCAGAGCTGATGCGACTACGGAACCCGTCACACCGGTGGGTCCCTCCGCGTCTACAAATAGACAAAGAGGTCCTCACTGATGGTCTGGTTTAGGAAGATTCTCCGTTTTTTTACCACCACAAGAAAAAAAAAAAAAACATACTTGCAATATATTTCTCTTTTGTAAAAAAAGGTTTCAATGCGATTTTATCACTTGTAAATAAAATAAAATATAAACAGTTTACTGATGCTGTTTTTCTTTTCATTAAAAATGTTATGAGCGAAAACAATTACAAATTTTAATTTGAAACATATATTATAACTAAATAGATAATATTGTAAATAATTACGATTTATTATTTTATTTGTTCCAAGAAAGGAAGGTAAATATCTTTAGAGCCTCTTGGCCATTGTTTTTGATTAATTTTGATATTATGTAACAAAAACCATTTATTATTTAATCTTAACATATTCCCATAATATTTAGTCTCAATCGATGAACCATGATGAAATATAGCACTAACAACTTTGTTAAACCTTTTTTTAATCGTAATAATACTTCGAGATACCTCATTAAGGTAAAATTTATTCTTTATTTTTAATATTTTATTACCTTTATTATAAAATGGGTGTAATGATATTATTAAGTCTATACTTTTGACATTAACTTCAACCTTTTTGAAAATTTTTAATTTACAACCATTATCATCACATATTCCTTCAGTTTCGACCCAATTTTCTACACTATAATTTAAAAATTGTTGGAAATTACCAACATAGTCATTTAAAGGCAAAAAAAGCGTTTAAAAAGAATTATTGTTAATATAATTATTTTTAGTATCACAAACGAAGCACCTATGTATAGTAATAATTTCACTTTCAATAATAGTTCGTAAAATG
Source organism: Chalcis sispes (assembly GCA_949987625.1). Lineage (NCBI taxonomy): Eukaryota > Metazoa > Arthropoda > Insecta > Hymenoptera > Chalcididae > Chalcis > Chalcis sispes. The sequence goes on along the minus strand of OX465097.1, from coordinate 40,711,129 downwards.
TTTGATTTTTAACACACATCAGATAAAAAGCTGACTACGTCATAATCAGTATAATTATCAAGTTTTTCGTCTGCAAATTTTTTTAATGAATCAATATCAATATAACTTTTGTACACATATTGATGAAACAACATCTTTAGCGGATCTGCACTTTTATGTTGCAAGAAAACTCTTCTTACTGTTGCAGAGTGAAATAAGCTTTGAATGCATGCATTGATAAATGAATTATTTTCGATATACGGCAACCCATTAATTTCCCAGCTTTTTCTATCAATTAAATTAAATTTACTATCATCACTTTGTACGATAGCATTTGAGGTCCATTTATTATCAAAAACTTTTTTACGACTATTATTTATTATGTTATAAGTTGATAAATCAGGACGAAATTGTTGCCTAAATCTATTATACTCAATAATAGCGTTAGTATTAGCTTTAACTTTTGAAGGATCGAAATTAATGAAATATAAACCAGACAATTTAGATACTTTAGATAATGCGACATAAATCTGTCCGCATTCGAATATTAAATTTCCTGCTTCCACAACTGCGCTTTCCAAGCTCAACCCTTGATTTTTATAAACAGTGATTCCGTAACTAACAGTAATTGAAAATTGTTTTCTTACGACAAAAATAGTATCCATAATAAAAAATTTATATTCATACTTTTTGATAGAATATTCTAATCCTGATTGTAACTTAATTTTTATTGTCGATATGTCACAATTATTATCTTTAGAAACAGAAGTAACTATTCCTATAGTTTCATTGACTAGTCCAGTTGTGACATCAATGTTTCTTCGTAACATAACGTTACAGTTGATTTTTATCTTAATTGTTCTTTTAATACCACACATTTTATCATCCTCTTTTTCAAGAAATTTCCTAATTTTTTTTGCTAAATTTAAAGAACAACTTATAAAAGTCATCAGATACATGTGTTATTTCATTAGAGTTAATTGATTGTAGCATAGCATCGTTTAAAATTGCTCACATCTTTCTAGTAGAAAGTAGACATACAGTATCGTGAGGTAATTCATTGATGTATGAGCACAATTCACCTAATACTTCGAAACAATTTTCATTTTTTAAATTTATTTTACTCTGTTGTAACACGTTAATATCTTCATTGGTTAAGAAACGTAATCGAATCCTAGAAAGAATTTCACCATAAACTTTGTCACTTTTTTGTCTCATGTCAATTGTTAGCTCATTGTACTCAAATAATTGCTATAACATAGATTGCATGTAGTCATTCCTCCTACATGTTTCATCAATTGTTCCTGCTTTACTTCTATAAATGGCAAATCAGCATTAACAGGTAGAAGTTGAAGCAAATCAAAAAATAAAATAATGTTTAACTTTCCAAACCAACCATTATCTTCGTTTGAAGTACCGAAAACTTCAGTAAGTCGTAAATGTATTAAGGGGTGCGCCAGCGTCCCGTGGTAAGTATTAGTACTAACCACGGGCGCCTGGCGCACCCATTTATACATTAAATTGATGTACGAAAAAATTAAAAAATTTTTTTTAATTATACATTTTAATATTTAATAAAATGTAATCTATCACCTTTGCTTCTTTTTTTAAGTTCTTTCAAATAAAAAAAAAAAGCATTAACATTCGTGCATTCGTTACGAAGATACGATATGCGCCCCCAAATTTTCATCAAATCGCTCTTCAAGCATTTCGTCGGATATCTAGATTCATATTAAGATAAGATAATCTGAACAAGATAATCTCTTGTTTTTATCTCATCATCTCTTAATATGTATATATACTAACTATACGAAAATATCTCGTCATCTCTTTATATATATATATATACTAACTATACTAAAATATCTCATCTCTTTATATGTATATATATACTAAATATACTAAAATAAAATATATATAGTATGTTTGTAATAAATATGTATATATATTATACATACATACTATATTTTAAAATAATTTTAAATGAAGCTATTTGTGTGTATATATATACTATTTTAGAGGTTATTTGTGTATTGATTTGATTTATATATACCATTTTAGAGATTATATTTTTTAAAGATTTTAAAGAACCTATATATATATATATATATATATATATATATATATATATATATATATATATATATATATATATTAGTTATTTATGTACCATAGGCGAGCCTCGTGTCATTACAGCTTGAGGCAAAATATGTTGTGGATGGATAGTAGGGCCGCAGTTGCGAGCGCAGCGAGCGACTAAGGCGCCTCTATCCATCCACAAAATATGAGCCGAAAGCTTTAATGACGCGAGGTTCACTCATGGTGCTTAAAAAATTTTTCAGCCTTGTAACCCGTACGAAGACTCTTACTTAGTTAACAGAATAATTAATTTTATTTTGTTGCATATCAATAAAATGCAATTTCGAACCCGTACTGACAGTTCGTAAACTACAGATATCGTCTGCTAACGCATGCGCATTTTGTACACACACGCGTACATGTACATGTGTAGTAGTGTCAAAAAGTGACAGACAACATAATGTAAATATAAATATAAATTATGAAATTAAAAAAAATAGTAAATGGATTCATATTTAAAAACAAAATTAATTCTTGAACAATTATTATTTATTAAAAAATATAAATTTCTTGAGTATATTTATTAAATATTTATACAAAATAACATTTTTAACAAAAGTTTTTTTTATAAGATTTGAAGGCTTATTAATAATATTAATACTATTATAATTAATATAAATACTTTCTTATGTTATTTTTATCATAACAATACTATATTTGTTTAACACATTTTTTGTATAATCAATGAATTTTAGTCTCTTATTTAACATGAAAAAACAGTAACTTTTTTAAATATTTTAAATTTAATTTCTTCACACAAAAAACTTTTAAATCATTTATCTAAATCACAAACAAAATTATAAACTAAAAAATTATCACTTTAAAATCACTTATTATTAAATTTTTTAATTTTGCGGGATTATATTAGACTTTGCTTTTTCTATTAGTTTATTTAATTCACGTTTGCATTCTTCATCACTGTCACTATCACTCGTCTTATTTTCATTATTTAATAAATTGTCCATTTTTATTCTTCTTCTCACATATTAAGAACGAATATTACCGACACAACGATACACTATACTGAAAGAAAACAAAAGAAAAGCAGAGCCCCGTGGTCGCTTGAATGTACATACTGAGCGAAGGAGAGAGCGAGACAGAGATAGGGTAGTCACGTGGGAGCAATGGTGCGCGCGCTCTTATCGCTATCTCGTTCTCTCTCCTTCGCTCAACATACATAAGTCTTATTACGCGTTTCGAAAATATAAGTTTCGATGAAGACTCACATGCTAGGCTATATGAAGCGACAAATACATAGCAGTGGCGCTGTTAACTTTTTTTTCTCCTGGGACGTATACAGCCTAGGAGGACGTATAGAATGACATACAGCCTAGGAGGACGTATAGAAAAATGTTAATACGATCGAGAAGGCGCTTGCGCGTATGGAAACCATTTACACGCTGACGATGCTCCGTAGGTAAGAGTCGCCGTACGGGTTAGTAGGCTGAAAATATATATAATGTGTTGATAGTATTAAAAAAAATTAAATACGTATTGATACTATTTAAAAATTAAAAATATTATACTTTTACTTAAAAGTGTTTATTGTTGGCATTATTCAAGTAAATAATAAATAAACATAAAATAATTGTGCTTGGAACGAAAACAATCAAGGGGTTATTAATTATGTTTACTATTTTTTCTATACTATAAAGTATTTTTTTTAATTAAGATATAATTACAATTTAAATATATTGAATTTTTAATTATTTCTGAATTTAAAAAAATACTTTACACTATAGAAGAAATTTTAAATGTAAAATTAATACAAGTGTATATGGATTGCCCTGCAACTTATGATTCAAATTTAAATATTAGTTCTACAAGCGTTGCATAGCGTAATGGTTAGGGCGTCTGCTTTCTAATGCGAAGGACCCGGGGTTCGATCCCACCGTAGGTCAAACATTTTTCTGCGTTTTATTCCGTAAAATAATGTGTAAAATAACATGTGCTATAATGCGAATAAACGATTGAATGTAATGCGTATGTTAAACATATGTATAATCATAATAAAAAATAAAATTTTAAAATAGATAAAACACTTAACTGAAGTTTTTATAAAGGTTTTAAAAAAGTATTTTAAAAGGTTTCATCAATGTACTTACAATCATTATAATGATTAGCTTCTTGTTTTTACACGAAAAAGAAATATGTAACCGTTCTAAAAGCTAATAACTACTTATATTCTAGCTTTTATTGCATCTTTGTTTGTAAGGACATTTTCTAAAAATAAAAATCTAATAAAATCTTATAAACATTTATTAAATTTATAAAATGACGATAAAAACTTCGAAACATTAATATACATTATTGACTATTATTAGAGTCTAAAATCCACACATTATAAGATTTTAATATTATCTAATAAAAGCTAATAATCATTATGAAGAATTACTTTTTGTTAATAACATTTATATACACGTGATTATTTTCGCTTGGGTTTCATGAAAGAACATTTCTTTAGAACAATCTTTAAAAATTGGTCGTTCTGTTGTCAGTGCTAGAGCTGATAATATTATACTATATTTCATTGTAAAGTATTTGATTGTATTGATAGAGTTTGTACTGGTCTTGGATTTCTACCTACAGTTGTTGGAGAAATTGTTGCAATAGTTAAAGCCTACACAACTCGAGTTGCTGATGGTGCTTTTCCTACTGAATTACTAGATGAAATAAGTGAAATATTACAAAAGAGAGGAGTCGAATTCGGTGTTACAACAGAGAGAAAAAGACGTTGCGGTTAACTTAATTTAGCTTTATTTAGATGTACAGCAATGGTTATCGCGTAAGTGCACTTTTTTCAATAATGAAGATAACTATAATTTTATTTTTATGTATAATAATAATATTTAGTTTATTAAACTTATAAAATTCACTCATTAGTCTGCTTATTTATTGAATATTCACTTAAAAAAAAATTCAAGTAATTTTGTATATTTTTCTAATTTTATTAGAAGTTTATATCTACAATATTAATAAATTTATATTATTTTATTGTATTATTATTATTTGTCTAAAAAGTTATTCAAGTAATTTTATATATTTTTCTAATTTTATTAATAGTTTGTACCTACAATATTAATAAATTTTTATTATTTCGTGGTATTATTTTTATTATTCGCCTAAAAAGTTATAATAAAATTTTTTTTTGGATCTTCAATCAGTAATATATTAATAACACAATCAATTGCAAGTCTTATTACACCTTACTAGGTTCCTTTGTATTTGCTTCGGAATCATTTTTTTTTATTCTCTGCTAAATATTTTTTGCTCATGATCATACATAATAATTTAAAGTTTCAAAATATTGTTTCATTTACTTTTGCACTGTATGATCTCTATCTATGGCATAGTATACGAACATGTATTATTGTACTTTTTTCAGCCTTATCACGATTGGAGGTGTTTCAGAATTTATCAAATACAATTAATTATTTGTTTAACAAAAGTGTGATTATTTAAGTAATTAAAAAGATTTAAAACTTAAAATGAGTAATAGTAAGAAAAAATTTTTCTAAATTCAATAATTAATTTCTTTTGATTATTTATAAATATATTTTTTAGAATTCACATTGGATAAAGTTAAACAAACTTTTGTACTCAAAAATAAAAATAAAAAAGAAAATAGTTAGATATATAAATTAGATATTTTGATAAATTTCATGGAAACTGGAACATGGATCGATTTGACTCCTACAAACTCAAACTTATTAAGGTTATATGAAGATTCGTTGTGATGATAAATAATTAATGTAAACAATTGGCTATAAAAATATATTTTATTAAATATTTAATCACTTGTTTCTTATTTGCCGCTAAATTTACAATTTTGTGCCTATTCATTTCCAATTCTCTATGTTCTTGCTAAAAGTAAACTAATGTTTATTTCATTAGAATATCATTATTTTATATTTAAATACCAATAAATTAAAATTATTTTTTTAATTAAATTATTTTTTCTCAAATTTGTAAAACAATATGATCAAAACAGTTTATTTTTTTTAATTAAATAATTTATGTATTGTATTAAATAATTAATTGATTTTATTATATAATAAAATTTGAAAATAAATTTGTAATATAAAATATATTGCAAGTATTTGCATGTATTTAATTTATAAAAATTATATTTCTTTTATATTTATAAATTTGTATCAATACAAATATAAGTTGAATTTTTTTATCAACAACACAAATATAAATCAAATCTTTCAATTAACAACACAAATATAAATTTAATTTTATCAATATTTTTATTATAAATTAATATAATGTTATTTTGTACATGAAATTACAAAACAATTTGTACATGATTATTATCTATTACTTTAAATTAAACTTATTTTTATAATAAAATTTATATTGTAACGTCGGAGTGACGTTACTATTGCGTACTAAATTCTACGCAAACCTGCCTTGTGCCTTTTTCGAGCCTAAGTACTAAAACTTATGGGCTCGGGACGGCAGAGGTATTATTTGTAAGATTTTATAGGAAGGGTGGTGAGATGCGGGACTGAATAACCATATAGGCCGACGTTGGCCTACAGATTATTCTGGAAAGGACCTAACAAGTGATGTTTGGAGAGAGATATTTAGCCGATCTTGGCTAGTACTATCTCTTTGGAGGTTAAAAAGAAAAAAAAGAAAAATTTATATTCAAACTCACTTTTTATTCCAAAAAAGGTTGGAGTTGGCTGGAAGTCCTCACTCTCTTTCTCTCTCTCTGTTTGAATTCTCTCCCTCTGTGTAGTTTGCTGCTTTTCTGCTTTTTCTGCTTCTTCTGCTTCTTCTGCTTCTTCTGCTTCTTCTGCTTCTGGGATGATGCCCAATGAATACGTTGAAAAAGAGTTTTGTGTCCCTCGAGTGCTGCCTGAGGTCTGCTCGTGGTAGTTGCTTCCTTGCGTAGTAGAGTTTCGTGTCCTCGAGTGCTGCCTGAGGTCTGCTCGTGGTAGTTGCTTCCTTGCGTAGTAGAGTTTCGTGTCCTCGAGTGCTGCCTGAGGTCTGCTGCTTGTTGAAAATCTTGCGCGATATTTATACGTTTTTTGGAAGTAGCTCCGAACGAATCCTTTTTTCGGAAAATTTCTGGAGAGGGTAAGATTTTCGGGCCCCCTTCTCCTCGGAGGGCCTGTCTGAGAGGGCGTGGAAAGCCTCTGCGAGGGTGTGTCGTCTTGAAGTCGGAGAGAGAGAGGTTGAGAGGGGATTGTCCAGTTTTACAAAATTTTTATAATATCTTAAAACTAATATTATTATTAATGATTTGTAAATGTTCGTTTTATTATAATATTTTAGGTAAAATTTGAACTAGGCTACGAAAAAGAATCGTCTTCGTAGCTTAATTCTAACAATAATTACAATTATTTAATTCATTCCTGGTATATTTTTTGTTTGTTATAAAAAGATTTTATTATAATGCTTAAGTTTATTCTGTTATGTTAGTATTTATATTAGTTCAAAAAAATTTTCTTTACAAAGAGTTTAATTTAAATATATGTTTCTATAATTGTCTGTATCTTATTAGAAATAATGATAATTGTCACCTTTTTTATTGAATTAATATAAACTGAATTTGAGCAAAATATCATATTGTATTTTAAAATAATTTTAGCTTTACGTGTAAGGTATAATTTGACATCATTATTACATAAAAGTTATGACAATTATAAAAACGACTTACAGTTTTAATCTTATTGTTTTAAAATAATTATTTCTAATATAAATTTAAATTTAAAGAAAAAAGAAAAAATATTATTCTAACTTAAACGCATGGTTACATACATATATTTATATTTTATTTTATTATTATTATTATGCACCCTTTTATATATATTTTTTATTTAAATGTTAAAAATCAACTTAGATTCTAGTGTGCATAATACATTGTTAAAGATTAATTTTAATATGAATGTAATTTTTCATATACCATCTTAATACATATGTTAAAATTTGTCATTAATATTTCCTGATTAAATACAATATTAAACAAATAAAGTTGTTATATTATTTGGCTTAATAAATCGAGTTAGTTATTGATTTTATTGTAGAAATTAATTGTTGTGAATAGAAAAAGGTAGTGTCAATAAAATTATTTTATAAATAAGTTTATTAACTTATTAATATTAATATGCAAATGTTTTTAAATATATAAATAGTCTATTAAAATACAAATCATATTTCATTCTTGATAAACTTGTGTTAATTTAAACTTCAAAATTTCTCAAAGCTAAGAATTAAAATATTTTTGTATTAATATTGTATTAAAATTAAGACAAAAAAAGAATCAATGCACATCTTTACCAATTCAAACTCAACAATCTTAATTTTGAAGTTTTATTACTTACATGTAAAAAAAAATATAAATTTTAAAACTAATTATTTTATTAAAATTAATACACAGATATCTTGAACTTGAATTGATTTACGATGTTTTTCTTATTCAAAAAAAATAATTCTTTAACAATGTAGTTTAAACTTAAAAGATAAAACGATATATTTATAATTTTACATTATCTTAAACATTTATAATTAAAAATTTATTATTCACGAATAAAGAAAACGTGTGTTTTTTTATATCTTTTCATTTCAAAAAAAAAAGGAATAGAAAGATTATTTGTTATTTGTTCAATATTTTAATTGAAAATGAACATGGTCAAGCCGTTTGTAATAAATTTTATCGTGAAAGGTTATTGTAGGTTTTTTGTATAATTCACTTTTTATAATATATTTTTATATGTATATAATTCGAAAGAAAAATCGGCCGCATTATTTTAAAGCATAATTCAATTAAATTTGAAGATAGCAGTTGCGTTTTTTTTTTATTGGATATACGTATTCAATTTTATTCGAAAGCAATTAGCCTTTTTAAAATATTAAAAATGTAAACTTGTCGTAAATTATAAAAAAAAACAGGCAAAATAAATTATATAACTGTTAGAAACTTATTTTTGAATTTTAAATTATTTATAAAATTTGAATTTGTACTTGATATATGTTTGACAATTTTAATAAGTAATTTTATTTATTATTTTCTATGTTTTTTTCTTTTCGGATTTTAAATAATTATTCTGGAATTTATTTTGTATAAAAAAAAAAAATATATCTTGTGAGGTATTTTTGGAAATCGCAATTCTTATACTTTTCATTAAACATTTTACTTTTTATTTTATTTAAATATTATTTAATATATTTTTGGTTTAAAACAGTTACTTAATTTATTTATTGAGGTCTTCTATTCTAGTAATCTATTTATTGTTTTATTGCGCTACCTGCGCAATGTATCGGTAAGTAAAGGTTGTAGTTATAATTTGCTATAATAAAACAATTTAAAAATATTGCATAACATTATAATTGTATTACGCAGGGCAAGTTCGAAAAAAGAAAATACGTATTTTAGATAGGAAAACTATGGGTAGAAAAAACGGTGTTTATGGGACAGTTTTATAGTTTTCGGCGCCGAGTTGACGCGCACGTGTTCAGCTTGCCATTCTTACGCTAGACTCGAGCGCATGTCCCTTTTCTTTACCGTTCCGGGAAAACTCGTAAAATCTTGGCCCACGCTTAGGGTGTCTTCCACAACGAAACGTGTCAATAGCCCGCGCGTTAAGTCAGTTTTGGAGGGAAAAACTTTTATTGGAGGAAAAAATTTACTATAGTTTGACACAAGTGGTCGATGAGATCGAAGCGCTTTCCCGCTAATCGGCAAGGGCAGGAAAAATAAAGCAGAGAGAATACTTATCGACTTAACACAGGAAAAAAAACGGAGGTCGTTTACCGACGTTACACCCCCATGCTAAAACGGTTACTAGGTGATCGTAGTATCAACTAGGAATCGCATCGACGTAGTCGGAAAGAAAGCGATGACAATTTGTAACTGCTAGGCGTGAATTTTTAGTGACTGTAATTGAAGAAACTCCTGGATGACAAGACTTGTGAAGTCGTTGGTGTCGGGCCGGCTGGAGTCGGTGCTCTAGTGATGGGTGATGTTGATGGGGCCGGTAACTTAATTGTCACGAATTGTTCTGGAGCGGATGGTGGTGTTTCCAGTAGTCCCATTTCTACATCTTGTTGATGATTGGAATTATTTGCGGGGCTTCCAGTCGTGTCGAGCGTCATGAATAGACGGGTTACTGATCCGCAGAGAGCGGCTAGGATGTGCATTGAACATCCATACATTCGGTGAAGGAGGAATCCGTTGACTAAACCATTTACTATTGTTTTTATTGCGAATATGATGAGGAAAATAGCCATTACGGCGGAGCTGATAGTTCCAAAAGTAATCAGTCGGTTCCAGGCAGTATTCCATACTGAATCTAATATTTTTCCTACTGCGTCTTCATTGAGGAGTTTTGAGATAGTGCCTTCATTGTCTATTATAGACTGACCATGCATTTCTTTGGCAAATTCATTTAATAGTGACGGTTTTTCGATCGGGAACATGATTCGTTCTTGTAATTGTTCCAGATCCTTTTCCGTATAAATGCCGCTGGTTGCCAAAGAAGCTGGGTCGACATATTTCCACGTCATCTGTGTGAAGGGCTTCAGTGTGAGAGGTGCTTTGCCTTCTACAGGTCTTGGCATGATTTTCAGCCATTCTTCGTTTACTCTGTAATATGATGGCAGGATGGCATTGCACGATACCCTGGTGCCATGATCTTTTAAAACATGTGTTTTTGGGGTTAAATATTGTGTTTGGTTGTTCCAAGTGACTTCCAATTCGGCGTAGCAGTATTCTCCATGTCGGAGCTTTACTTCTACAGGTACGCATTTAATAATGTGTACCACTTCGCCGCCTACAGTTGCCATGTAACCGGGTCCGTTCATCAAGTTATAAGCAAATTCATCTGGCGATTGGTCGGCTATAGCTAGAGCGTTTAGTAATGTCTGTCTCTCAATCTTGCATTGCTGTTGCAGGATGTTACGGTATAGAGATTGAATCTGTGATTTGATGTGTTTCTCGACGTATACGAATTTAGAATTCACATACGCGAAGATGTCCAAATTCTCTATCGCCATCTTTCCTGGCTTCGCGAATGAATATCCTTTGGTGGTTTCTAGGATAAAGAGCTTAGGGTGTTCGGTTTTGACCACTGTGTATCCGCATAAGTTCTCACTGCCCTTGCTAGATAGGGCAAAGGTCACATCGTCGGTTGTAAGGGTGTAAATAGTTCGTTCGTGATTAAAACTGTTGTCCATGATTTTGTTAGCTAGTCCTTCGTATAACAGTCCGTAATGGTCAAATTTACATTGGTCCAAGGGTAGAGCTTCCCAGAAGGTATAGCCGCTTTCGAGGTCGATGCACGAGGTTTCAGAGAGAGTGCACGACGTTCCGGAGTTTAAATGAATTTTATTGTTATCTAGGTCGATTTGAGCAAATTGCTCCTTCAAGGTGATCTTTAGTAGGCCTTGTACGACCACGTTTTCCCAAGCACCATAAGGGTCTCGGTAAACGCTTCCGGAGCATCGCCCACTCTCGGTGAGTGTACCTGCGTAAACCATTGGGTGTGTTATCGTACTATTGATCTTTATTTCGCTGATTATTGTGCTATCTCCGAATTTAAATATTCCTGTTTCGTACATTTGTTTACAAGCGCGCCTACTAATTTCGTGTATATATTCGGCCTGACCATGGTTAACTATTGAATTATGGGAGGACATTCCGCAGTAGTAAACTGTCCGCTGTATCTCTACTTTACACTGTATAACATGGGTTTGGCGATAATTTACTATTTGTAATAATTGAATGTAACGACGGGTTACATTTACAGGGTTCATGGGGAGTTCGCATTCGCCTACTTCTAATAGAGATACAGTGGTTATGTTCAGGTGGCGGGATCCGCAATCATAGCCGATTAGGCCATGGACCGAGCCAAGGAGGCATAAGAAAGCAATGGTCCTTGTCATGTCCATCTGAAAAATAAAGAGATTAACAGTGCTCTAGTAAGGTTGGGGGTACATTTTATATGTTTGTTGTTCCGTTTTGTTAGAAGGTTAACATATTTATTTTTTTTTGTTTGTTTTTTTTTGTTATTTCGTTATGTTATTTTACATCCTTGTTTCTATTAGGTTTATTTTTTTTTATTAATTAATTAGTTTTATATTTTTAGTTTTAGTTTATTTGTTTATACAAAAAGAATGTTTTTAAAATTGTTTATGTGTTTATTAAGATTCCGATTTATTCCTCGTCATTTTTATCCGGCGGTCGCTTTTTCTTTTTAATTTTTATTTCTTTATTTATATAGGATTTTCGTAGTCGATTTGCGTGCACTATTTTATCGCTTTTCTTATGACGTATCCTAACATTATGGGATTTGAGGATTTCTAATACCTCATGGGGGCCTGAATAATGGTCGCCAAATTTCCCTGGTTTGGGTCCAGTTAACAAGAACACGTAATCTCCTACTTTAAAGCTCTTAGGATTAATCTTCTTATCGTAAAGCTTTTTATTGCGTTCTTTAGACTTGATAAGGTTTTCATAGGCTAGCTTTCGGATGTCGTTTAGGCGGGTGACTAATTCCGTGATGTAATCTTTGTATGTTGGAAGCATGTCACTAGCGTGTAATGGGTCGTTGGATGGCAGCCGTGGGAGCTTGCCGAACACTACCTCGTATGGTGTGTGTTTGGTGCTTTCCTGTACGCTTGAGTTATAATTTAGCATAGCTACTTCGATCCATTCGTCCCATTCGTTGTTTTTGTCGGTGTACTGTTTTAGAAATTCGCCGAGCGCATGGTGAGATCTTTCCAATGACCCATTCGACTGAGGGTGGAAAGCTGTCGTTCTGATTTTCTTAATGCGGAATCTTTTTGCGATTCTATTCATGAGGTGGCTCAAGAAATTTTTCCCTTGGTCTGTTAGGATGGCTTTTGGTGCTCCGAATAGACATATGAATTTCTTGATTAAAGCGTCCGCGATGGTGGTAGACAGCACGTTCTTCAGAGGGACGGCTAAACAAAATTTTGACAATTGATCCTGAATGGTCAGGATGTACTCATGTCCTTTGCTCGTGAGTTTAAGTGGACCTACGATATCCATTGCGACTTTGTCGAAAACAGTGCCGGGTGTATCAGTGATCACCATAGGCTGTTTCGTTTTTAATCGCACCAACTTTTTTAGTTGACACTCGAGACATTGTTGGACACGACGTTGTATGTCATCTTTTAAATTTTCCCAATAATATGCTTGGCGTATCCTGTTAAATGTTTTGGATACTCCCCTATGACCTCCAATCGGTGATTTGTGGAGTTCGTAGAAAACCTCGTCTCTTTTGTCAATAGAGACGTATTTTAGCTTTCCGGTGCATATAAAAATTTTCGTGGAGGTATCGCTGAACGTGCCCTTAAAAAGGCTCAGGATCTCCGACCATTCTAGGTTCTCTATATATTTATTTTTGGCAACACTAAACGTCCTTTGGTTGAACTTTTCCAATAATTCTTTCAAATTCCTCAAACCTCTCATCAGGTTTTCTTTAATTTGCGTCAGGGAAAGCGGTTGATCCCCTTTAATACATATTGCGTAGTAAGATTTTTTTCTTTTACGCTTCTCACGATGAACTTCTCCGACGGTCAAACCTTTTACGACGTTAATTTTATTGTATTCGTGCAGCGTTTTGCCGCCTTCGTCACAAAAATGTCCGTCTGAGCCTACGAAATAGATTATATTGTCGTTTCTCGTATGCAACGGCTCTTTTAGTTCCACTATGACGTTGTGGTTCGTTACTTCGTCGTCTTCGAATTCATCGGGGGATTCTGATTCTTTATCCGAGTTCGACATGGGTTCTGCGGGTGCGGCAAAAGGTTTAGGTTTCGCGGACTCGTCGGAGTCGTAATTTTCGCTTTCTTCGTAGTTGACCCTTTTTTTGAGTCGCGGTATTTTTTCTTCCACAACAGGGGTGTTCTCTTGGACCTTTTTAGGTCGTCCCCTAGGTTTTTTTTGTTTTTGTACAGTCGGGTTGGTTGACGGTTGTTTCTCTTTTCCATTTCCGTCGGCAACTAGGGCAGTCTTTTTATGTTGCGCACGTGTTACTACGTTAATGGCGCCTTCTTCGACTGGGTTGCGCGATAGAGCATCGGCATTGGCGTTTAACTTACCGGGCTTATAAATTATCTTGTAGTTATATTCGGATAATTTGAATCTCCATTTCTGGACTCTTGTATTGAGGTCGGCTGTTTTAAACCATACTAAGGGTTGGTGGTCCGTTATTATCGTGAACTCCCGCCCATATACGTATGATCTAAATGCCGTTACGCTGTGCACTACGGCTAACGCCTCTTTTTCATACACTTCATAGTTACCTTCGGCTCCACGCAACATGCGGGAGGTGTAGGCTATTGGCCGATCCTTCCCGATTTCTCCTTGGGATAGGACTCCTCCTATTGCGTAGCCTGAGGCATCCGTCGTGATTATGAAAGGCTGTGAAAAATTTGGAAATTGTAACACGGGGGCAGTGCATAACATCTCTTTTAAGGTTTCAAATGCTTTTTCCGTTTTTTCATTCCATTCAAAAGTAGTTTCTTTTTTCAATAATTTTGTCAAGGGTTTTGAGACATACGCGAATCCCTTCATGAATCGCCGATAATATCCTGCTAACCCCAAGAACTGCCGAACGTTCTTTACGTTCTTGGGTCGCGGAAAGCTTCTTACAGCTTCCAGTTTCTTGGGATCAGGTCTTAGCCCTTTCTCGCTAAGTAGATGGCCTAGGTATATGACTTCTCGCTTCAGGAATTCGCATTTATCTATTTGCAGTTTCAGTCCTGCATTCCTTAGTCTTTCCATGAGTTCTTTTATCTTACTGTCATGTTCTTCGATACTGTTAGAGTAAATAACGATGTCGTCTAGGTAGACAAACAACGTTATTCCCTGCATCCCTTTTAATAATTTGTCCATCAGCCTTTGGAAGGTAGCTGGCGCGTTTTTCAATCCAAAAGGCATCCTAACAAATTCGTAGTGGCCGAACGGCGTACTAAAGGCCGTCTTATGCGCGTCTTTAGGATGCATCTTTATCTGATGGAATCCTGACGCCAGGTCGAGTACTGTATAGTACTTGGCCGATCCTACTTGATCGAATATTTCTTCGATATTAGGTAGTGGGTATGAGTCGCCTACTGTTTTTTCATTCAAGGCCCGGAAATCTAATACCATGCGCCATTTAGGGCGTCCTTGAGCGTCGGGCTTTTTTGGTACGGCCCAAACCGGCACGTTGTGGGGTGAAGTGGAGTTCTTTATGACTCCTGCCTTTAGCAATTCGTTCACCTGCCTATTAATTTCGTCTTTTATGGCATGGGGGAATCGATACTGCTTAGCATGGACTGGATTATCATCAGTCGTGGGGATTTCGTGCGTAATAAGGTCTGTTCCTGGAAGATCATCGCCAGGTAGGTAGAACACGTCTCTGTTGTTTTTCACTAAATCAATTACGTATGACTTTTCGTGGTTATCTAAGTGGTCTGTACGCAAATAGTCTTCGATGTTTTCCTTGACTTCTGGTTCTTCGAGAGTTCCAGGATCTCCGAAGTCAGCAATTGACTCGAACTGGTAATCCAGGTCGGTCGCTACTTCATTTTCGGAAGTCAAATAACTGTTTTTCGTAGCCGCGTTACTGTCGTGATCTTCGTCTTTTAGTATTTCCAGCACATTCGCTTCGTCGTAAGTATTGCTGAATTCAGTCCCAATTTCGAAAGGTCGTGCAACGCCGTTACATACCATCAAGTGGTTAGTGTAATCAAGGTGCACTCGGAAGTCGCGCAGGAAATCGCAACCTAGTATACCTTCCCCTGGGATATATACGTCGTCTTTTATCACCGAGAACTTTAATTTACTTCCCAAGAATGAGACATCTATGGTTCCCCAGGTAGGTATAGTTCTTTTACCGATTCCTCGTAATGCGTATCTTTCCGTTGTGTCGATTTCCTCTTCGGCCGGTATCAGACTTGATTTTATTAAATTTATTTCTGACCCTGAATCGACTAATAGTCTCCCTTCTGTGAGAGTAGGGGGATTAAGTATTCTCAAGAATGGTAGTCCGCTTTTTACGGCGCCTGTGATATTGTGCAGGTTCTTTGTTAAGTGAGGTTGGTCTTCGTCGTCCCAGATAACCTTGATATGTTTATTGTTTATCGTCATTAGACTATTTTCGAAGTCTAATTTTGCTTGAGTGGTTTCGAAAAAATTCGCTCCTAGTACTCCGTCAAAAGGGACAGGAAAATTATTTCCTACCACTATGAATTCAATTACGGTTTCTCCAAATTTGATTTTTGTTTTCCCCAGACCTTCCTCTGTCTCGCCTCCTAGGCCGTGGAGGGTACATCCGTCCTGACTGTTGAGGTATTTATGGTCTGGCAGAACATGTGCCTTTAGCACACTAACTTCTGATCCCGTGTCGATCATGAGGGTATTGGGAAATTTGTTTTGTAAGAGGTTAAGGCTTACGAACGGAATAGTTTTGCAGGTTCCTAGGGCATTAGTTCTCCTCGGAAATCCTCCAATTCTATTGAAAGCGATGAGCGCTCTTGAGGTCGTGAGGCCTCCCTGGTGGCGCTCTGTTGTGGGAGACTCCTCTCGTTTTTTGGCTGGCTATATTTTCTTTTCCTGCATTCAGTTGCCACATGTCCCTTTATTTGGCAGTAGCTGCAGGTTGGTATACTGGCCTTATTGTTGGGATTTTGTTGGCGGCAGACCGCCGCCGTGTGGCCGGGCTTGTCGCATTTAAAGCAGCGTATCTCTGCTCTGGGCGAGTTGTTGGTGCGCTGAAAACAGTTTAAGGCTAAGTGTCCAGGCTTATTACACAATTGGCAGACGTCGACTACGCGTCTGTTCTTGTTACATTGTGCTGCTGTATGTCCTTTTTGTTCACATATTTGGCATACTACGTCCTTACGGCAAAGGTTAGCGGTATGGCCCGTTTTCCTACAAATTTGGCAGGTCTTTGCTTTGAGGAAACAAGTTTCCTCCGAGTGTCCTGGTTTATTACAAAACCGGCACATCGTCATCCTGGTTGCTCGTGCATCGTACCTGGTCTCTGGCACTCTTTGCGGCTGCGGGATCGTAACTTCTTCGCTTGTATAAAAGAGTCCCTTTCTATGAGGTCGCTGTTTATCGCGAAGGGCAGCCTTAGAGGCGATTTGTCTTTCAGCTAGTATAGCGTTCTTTACTATGTCTGAAATGTTGTTTGTTGCCCTCATCCTATTTTCTATTTCAGGCTTTAGACCCTGTTTGAAACACTCTACCAGGTGTGCTTCCGTCTGTGCCCTGAATTCGGGGTCAAGGGCGCCAGTGGCTATCTTATGGGCCTCATTTATCTGAGCTCCGAGGTCCCTCATGCGGTTTGCGAAGGCAATGACATTTTCATTGTCTCGCTGATATTCATTACCCAGTTCACCTAAAAGTTGCTGTTCTGTTTTAGTGCTGGCGTATATGTCCTTGAAAAAGTCTTTCAAGGCTTCGACCGTCGGGAATGATGACCCGAGGATCGCAGCGCGAGCTTCTCCTTTTATTTTGCTCCTGATGAGTCTCACCAGGTTCGACTCATCGTAGGGGCCGAGTATTTCCCTGGCCTCATTGCAGCCTTCTAAAAACTCGCTCAATGGAATATTTTTTCCATTAAATTCAGGCACTACACTAAGTGCGTCTTTTAGTGAGGCTTGGAAGATCGGTTTTTGATCTCCTGTATTAGGTGGATCGCTACTACAACCGGGTCTGTTAGGTTGAGCCATCGTTGGGAAGTACTGATCTGAAGTATTCAGATCGATTAGGGGCTTATGGGTAGGTGAAGTAAAGGTGATGTCTTCAGTTACCCTTGGGGAGAGGTTTACGGAAGAATTGAGACTTTTATCCTTGGGTGAGTAGGATACAAGCGGTTTACTGGAGAAAGGATCGGTTATTTCGTCCTTACCCCTTCTTGATTTTAATAACCTAGCGACCTGTTGCCTGGTCTGTCTTTTCTCCGTCATCGGTAGGTTAGTGACTCGTAAGCCATGCAGCTCTTCGGTTAGTTGGTCAAGCTGTTCTTCGAAGTCGTTCAATTGGGTGGCGATAGTCTCACTTCTGTAGATAAATTCAGAGACTTCTTCCTCTAAGGTGTGACTTAGCATGCAATTTTATCGTATTTGGGTTTTTATATATATATATATATATCTATATATCTATATATCTATATATCTATATATCTATATATCTATATATCTATATATCTATATATCTATATATCCCTCTCTTTTTTTATTTTAAAAACGTCAATAAAAAAATTATATATATAAAAAATGAAAATTGAGAGAGAGGGAGAAGACAAAAAAAAATTTAATTTACAAAGTGAAAATTTATGGATAGGTAGAGAAAGTGGGTCTAGAAATAATTAGAAGCATTTATCAATAAAAATTTCATTTATTTAAAAAGTAAAAATTTATAATTCTTCTATAAATTTTTTTATTATTATTTGCCTCTGAGGCTCTATGCGGCTTATTCTCTTTTGAAGATCAGCCTCGCTGCTATGGCTATCCCTTTGTTTTTTTGGGATTCGATAGGTTTGCGTCAGGTTGGAGACACAAACTGAGCAGTGCGCGGGGAATTCCCCGTGCGCGCACAGAAGTCTTTCTATTCTCTCGTCGAGGGATGGCCTTTTCTCTGAGCGACTGTCGGTAGCGGCCTGTTTTTCCTCGATTTCCCTTAGTTTCCCTATCCGCTCTTGGAGTCTACCCTCGTACTCCTTGCCAGGGACCCACTTTTGCCCTGTGGCTTCCCGGAATGCCTTAAGGTATCTCCTCCTTTGCCTCTGGTTTGAATTCGGCTTGAGGGGAGGTAGATTTTGGAGGGCCGTCTCCAAGTCTGGCGAGGTGTAGTACCCTGGAGTATCTTGAGTTGGGTTCACTGCGGAAGAGAGAAAAAAAATATATAAGAGATAATAAAGATTATATCGAGAGAAGAAAGTAGAGGGGGAGATGAAGGGAATAGATGAAATTACTTCTATTCTTTAATATGCAGCCCTGCTACTCGTTCGACTAGCGCTTCTATGTCTACTTGGTTTTGACGGATTACTGAGCTCGTTAGGGCTAGTGCCCTATCGATCCTTCCGCGGGCTTCTTGGGCCCTTTTGAATTGTCGCTCGATAGCCACCCTATCCCTAAGGTAGGCTTTTATGAAGCTTCCTAAGTGCTTGCCGACTTGTCGGGTTTTCTTTTGTATCTGCACTGTTTTCCGGTGGACCGCGTAACTCAGCTCGTGGTCTTCCTTGATGTGTCGTCGATGCTCAAGGGTCTCGATGACCAACTTGTCCACTACCGCGTTGGTCTCTCGTAGGGTGTTTTTCAGTAAGATCACCCTACTGCTCAGCGAGGAAATTAATTGGTGAATATTGTCGCTGCTGAGTTCTCCGTAGTTGAGAGGAATCATCTACGAGAAGGGTTTTTTTTTTATAATACGTGCGTTCGTTTTTTTGTTACGCTGATAGCGGGTTCAAATCCTCATAAATGACTGGAATCATTTATGCACGACTGCTCATGGGGATACGCGTTTTTATTAATTTTTTTATTTATTGTTTGTTAAAAAGAAAATAATTAATTTATTTTTAAACGCGCAAATATATCTTTTTATTTTGTTGTTATTCTTGGATTTATTGCTTTCAACCGAGCTAACGGGCTTTCTTGGTGATTTGGGTCGCAGTGCAGGCTCCAATAAGTCACGTAGTCCACGTGTTGCTTATCTAAATAATAGCCGTGCACGTCCTTTCCCAAGTAGAGGCTCGTTTCGAACACTTCTACTACTTCGTTCGCGGTCTCGGCGAGGCGCCTATTTAAAACCTCGGGAAGGTGACAGTACACTGCCGGGCAGATGCAACCGTCTTCGAGTTCAAGGTATTGGTGACAATTTCCTTGAGACTCGTAGGACCTTACGAGACCGGTCGAGTAACCACCGTGGTGCACGAAATAGATCTTTGCCTTGTTAGGCAATAAATCAAGCCCCAATTTTAATGCTTCGATATAAAGGCGATCGAAAGCTAACTCCGTTAAATTCATAAACGCGAAAAGTTTTAATTATTTATCCAAAAAGAAAATTAATTTTATTATGTTTATATATATTTATCTATATATTTATCTATTTATTTATCTATTTATTTATTTATTTATTACAAAAAAAAATTAATTTTAATTTTTTTTTTTTTATTTATTTATTTAATTATCTATTTATTTATTTATTTTAGTTATTATTATTTATTTTACCTTATATACTTTATCTTTGTCGCAATATTTTTTTTATTTATTTATTTTGTCAATTTTATTATTTGTTGTATAATATAAATTGTTTTTATTTTATTTTTTTATATTATTGTTTGTTTATATTTTTTTATTTATTGTTATTTTTTTTCTTCTTTATTCCAATTATTGTTTATTTACTTATTATTTATTTATTACTTTTCTTTAATTCAATTTTATATATTTTATCATGTTTATTTTATTTCTTATTATTATTCTTATTTTTTTTTTCATTCGTTTCTTTCATTTATTTGCTTATTTTCAGGCAATCCTTTTTCTTTACACACTTTTTATTTCAATTCTACTATATATTTTCTTATTTATTAATTTTCAGTAATTCCTTTCTAGTTTGTATAATTTTGTTTAATCTTCTTATTATTCGACACTTTAATTTTAATCACTTTTTCTTTTATTTAATTTGTTTATTTTTTCTTATTTCATCTCGATTTTTTTTTTTATTTAGTTTTATTTTTGTTTATATTTTGTTTGTATTTAACTTCGAACACTCTATCTAACACTCCTTTTTTTTATTTATTCATTTCAATTTATTTATTTAATTTATTCTAATTTCTCTGAATTCAAAAATAATTTTGTTCTATTTATTTAATTTATTTTCCCCCTTTATTTCAAAATAAGATTCAATAAAGTTAAATAAAATCTTACAATTGGCAGTTACCTCTGAAGTTTAAGAAAACTCAATTTCTTTATAACTTCTGTATCCCTCCGGGGCCTCCAAAAATTTTATTTGGTTGTAACGTCGGAGTGACGTTACTATTGCGTACTAAATTCTACGCAAACCTGCCTTGTGCCTTTTTCGAGCCTAAGTACTAAAACTTATGGGCTCGGGACGGCAGAGGTATTATTTGTAAGATTTTATAGGAAGGGTGGTGAGATGCGGGACTGAATAACCATATAGGCCGACGTTGGCCTACAGATTATTCTGGAAAGGACCTAACAAGTGATGTTTGGAGAGAGATATTTAGCCGATCTTGGCTAGTACTATCTCTTTGGAGGTTAAAAAGAAAAAAAAGAAAAATTTATATTCAAACTCACTTTTTATTCCAAAAAAGGTTGGAGTTGGCTGGAAGTCCTCACTCTCTTTCTCTCTCTCTGTTTGAATTCTCTCCCTCTGTGTAGTTTGCTGCTTTTCTGCTTTTTCTGCTTCTTCTGCTTCTTCTGCTTCTTCTGCTTCTTCTGCTTCTGGGATGATGCCCAATGAATACGTTGAAAAAGAGTTTTGTGTCCCTCGAGTGCTGCCTGAGGTCTGCTCGTGGTAGTTGCTTCCTTGCGTAGTAGAGTTTCGTGTCCTCGAGTGCTGCCTGAGGTCTGCTCGTGGTAGTTGCTTCCTTGCGTAGTAGAGTTTCGTGTCCTCGAGTGCTGCCTGAGGTCTGCTGCTTGTTGAAAATCTTGCGCGATATTTATACGTTTTTTGGAAGTAGCTCCGAACGAATCCTTTTTTCGGAAAATTTCTGGAGAGGGTAAGATTTTCGGGCCCCCTTCTCCTCGGAGGGCCTGTCTGAGAGGGCGTGGAAAGCCTCTGCGAGGGTGTGTCGTCTTGAAGTCGGAGAGAGAGAGGTTGAGAGGGGATTGTCCAGTTTTACAAAATTTTTATAATATCTTAAAACTAATATTATTATTAATGATTTGTAAATGTTCGTTTTATTATAATATTTTAGGTAAAATTTGAACTAGGCTACGAAAAAGAATCGTCTTCGTAGCTTAATTCTAACAATAATTACAATTATTTAATTCATTCCTGGTATATTTTTTGTTTGTTATAAAAAGATTTTATTATAATGCTTAAGTTTATTCTGTTATGTTAGTATTTATATTAGTTCAAAAAAATTTTCTTTACAAAGAGTTTAATTTAAATATATGTTTCTATAATTGTCTGTATCTTATTAGAAATAATGATAATTGTCACCTTTTTTATTGAATTAATATAAACTGAATTTGAGCAAAATATCATATTGTATTTTAAAATAATTTTAGCTTTACGTGTAAGGTATAATTTGACATCATTATTACATAAAAGTTATGACAATTATAAAAACGACTTACAGTTTTAATCTTATTGTTTTAAAATAATTATTTCTAATATAAATTTAAATTTAAAGAAAAAAAGAAAAAATATTATTCTAACTTAAACGCATGGTTACATACATATATTTATATTTTATTTTATTATTATTATTATGCACCCTTTTATATATATTTTTTATTTAAATGTTAAAAATCAACTTAGATTCTAGTGTGCATAATACATTGTTAAAGATTAATTTTAATATGAATGTAATTTTTCATATACCATCTTAATACATATGTTAAAATTTGTCATTAATATTTCCTGATTAAATACAATATTAAACAAATAAAGTTGTTATATTATTTGGCTTAATAAATCGAGTTAGTTATTGATTTTATTGTAGAAATTAATTGTTGTGAATAGAAAAAGGTAGTGTCAATAAAATTATTTTATAAATAAGTTTATTAACTTATTAATATTAATATGCAAATGTTTTTAAATATATAAATAGTCTATTAAAATACAAATCATATTTCATTCTTGATAAACTTGTGTTAATTTAAACTTCAAAATTTCTCAAAGCTAAGAATTAAAATATTTTTGTATTAATATTGTATTAAAATTAAGACAAAAAAAGAATCAATGCACATCTTTACCAATTCAAACTCAACAATCTTAATTTTGAAGTTTTATTACTTACATGTAAAAAAAAATATAAATTTTAAAACTAATTATTTTATTAAAATTAATACACAGATATCTTGAACTTGAATTGATTTACGATGTTTTTCTTATTCAAAAAAAATAATTCTTTAACAATGTAGTTTAAACTTAAAAGATAAAACGATATATTTATAATTTTACATTATCTTAAACATTTATAATTAAAAATTTATTATTCACGAATAAAGAAAACGTGTGTTTTTTTATATCTTTTCATTTCAAAAAAAAAAGGAATAGAAAGATTATTTGTTATTTGTTCAATATTTTAATTGAAAATGAACATGGTCAAGCCGTTTGTAATAAATTTTATCGTGAAAGGTTATTGTAGGTTTTTTGTATAATTCACTTTTTATAATATATTTTTATATGTATATAATTCGAAAGAAAAATCGGCCGCATTATTTTAAAGCATAATTCAATTAAATTTGAAGATAGCAGTTGCGTTTTTTTTTTATTGGATATACGTATTCAATTTTATTCGAAAGCAATTAGCCTTTTTAAAATATTAAAAATGTAAACTTGTCGTAAATTATAAAAAAAAACAGGCAAAATAAATTATATAACTGTTAGAAACTTATTTTTGAATTTTAAATTATTTATAAAATTTGAATTTGTACTTGATATATGTTTGACAATTTTAATAAGTAATTTTATTTATTATTTTCTATGTTTTTTTCTTTTCGGATTTTAAATAATTATTCTGGAATTTATTTTGTATAAAAAAAAAAAATATATCTTGTGAGGTATTTTTGGAAATCGCAATTCTTATACTTTTCATTAAACATTTTACTTTTTATTTTATTTAAATATTATTCAATATATTTTTGGTTTAAAACAGTTACTTAATTTATTTATTGAGGTCTTCTATTCTAGTAATCTATTTATTGTTTTATTGCGCTACCTGCGCAATGTATCGGTAAGTAAAGGTTGTAGTTATAATTTGCTATAATAAAACAATTTAAAAATATTGCATAACATTATAATTGTATTACGCAGGGCAAGTTCGAAAAAAGAAAATACGTATTTTAGATAGGAAAACTATGGGTAGAAAAAACGGTGTTTATGGGACAGTTTTATAGTTTTCGGCGCCGAGTTGACGCGCACGTGTTCAGCTTGCCATTCTTACGCTAGACTCGAGCGCATGTCCCTTTTCTTTACCGTTCCGGGAAAACTCGTAAAATCTTGGCCCACGCTTAGGGTGTCTTCCACAACGAAACGTGTCAATAGCCCGCGCGTTAAGTCAGTTTTGGAGGGAAAAACTTTTATTGGAGGAAAAAATTTACTATAGTTTGACACAAGTGGTCGATGAGATCGAAGCGCTTTCCCGCTAATCGGCAAGGGCAGGAAAAATAAAGCAGAGAGAATACTTATCGACTTAACACAGGAAAAAAAACGGAGGTCGTTTACCGACGTTACAATATCAAAATTATATTTCTTAAAATTTAACTTATTTTCATAAAGTTTTTACACAAACATTTTGTAAAATATAAAAATGATAAAATTATAAAAAAAACAATGGCCAAAAGTTTCTCGAAATATTTACATTCTTTTCTTAGAACAAACGTTAATTTTATAACATTCTACAAAATTTTACAACTTTTTAAAATTTCATTTTCTTTTATCTATACAACTAATGCATCATATAGTGCAATCATTCTTCAGAGATTACTTTAATAATAAATCTAATATAATATTTTATAATTTGATATGCATTCTACCCAATTTATGAAATCTAAATACAACCTTTTTAATAAAAAGAAAATTATGGTAAGTATTGGTTGTCGCTTAAACATACACATATGTTTCAAAAAACCTCACAGGGATCTTTCTCGAAATGTTTTATGAAATATTCCAGCAAGTTTGCTCTAAGGTTTCGTTGAAACATTGACACAAAATCTTGCATCAACTTTTCTAAAACGTTTCAACTACATATTCTATAAAACCTCACGGCAATCTTTCTTGGAATTTTTTTGTGAAATGTTCCAGCAAGTTTGCTTCAAGGTTTTGCTGAAACATTTATACGAAATCTTGCAACGATTTTTTGAAAATATTTTAACTAGATGTTTCAAAAAATCTCACAGGAATCTTTCTTAAAATGTTTTATGAAATACTCCAGCAAGGTTGATGTAAGATTTCATTGCAAGATTTCTTTGTAAGATTTCAATGTAATGTATTTATTATCTTAAAACAATGTTTCAATGTAATGTTTCTTTGAAAGATATCTGCAAGGTTTTAATACAACCATTCTACAAGTTTTTACTGAAACCTTACACTTAATCTTTCACTAAAATCTTTCGTGCTATGTGGGATTCTATTGTAATATTAATTCAAAAAATCCTTTTAGGAACATTCTCATAATCTTTTCAAAAATTCTTCGTGAAATCTTTTAGAAACATTTTTTTAAAGTTTTCTTAAAACATTTTAGAAATGCTTTTAAAAGATTTATAGAAAAGTTTCATTAAAATAGTACATGAATGTTTCAAAATCCTTTTTATAAAGCTTTCCATACAATGATTTAGAAACGTTTTGTGAAAGGTTTCTGTACAGTCCATGTTATATTTCGTTTTTTAGTTTTTTAGAAATGTTTTAAGATGGTTCTTGAAATCTTACGAAAAATTATTTTGTGAAAGGTTTTTAGAAGGTATTACAATTCATATATAAACGTTTTTGAAAGGTTTCAGTGAAATCTTTTCAAGAAAGTTTCTTTAAAATCTATTGTTCTGTGTGGGTACTGAGGGATGACTTATGTAATTTCTAGAATAAGAACTTAAGTGTAATTAGGAGGAAAAATATGATACAAAATAATTGTTAAATTCAAATTAAATATAACAAATTAGAAACAATTTTATTATTAAATTATTTTTATTTTAAGAAAAATTTTAAGTTTAGAAATAATAAGAATTTTCAAAAATATATATAAAAAAACTTATATTATAAAAGAAGCGATTTATACTCTGCCCCATTTAGCAGTTAATTTATCAGCTTCAATTAAAAAATAAAAAAAATTATAAATAAATACTTATTTACCAGGCTGTTCAATAAGTTTTGCGGTTCGATAAGAGAGGGTGTTGCTACTAGCCTAAATTTTTTTTTGTGATGTTGGTACATTCTTCATATGAACGTATGTGAAGTTTCATTTTAATCTGTCAATTCATTCTTTGTTTACAAGCCATTTAGTATCGACGTGTCACAGTATTTTTTACAATAGAAAAAATCAAGTATCGTGCAGTGATTGAATTTTTATTTTTGGAAGGTTTAAAAGCAAAGGAAATTTATGAACGAATGTTACAAGTGTATAAGGACTCTTCGCCTTTAATTAGTACAATAGAAAGATGAGTTGTTAAATTTAAACGTGGTCGTACAAGCCTTGAAGACGATCCACGTCAAGGACGTCCATAAACAGCAACAACACCAGAAATTATAAAAAAAATACAGGATATCGTATTGGAAAATCGTCGAGTGACTTAAAGAGATTTAGTAGAAGTCCTAGGCATCTCATTGGGCAGTGTAAGCAATATTATGACTGAAGTATTAGGTTTCAGAAAGCTGTGTGCACAATAGGTGCCGCATTCGCTAACAATGGAACAAAAACACATTCGAATGCGACTTTCTCAGCAACATTTAGAGCGTTCTCGAAAGGATAAAGTGAATTTTGTGCGTCGATTCATCACTATGGATGAGACTTGGGTCTATTACCATGATCCTGAATCGAAACAAGAGGCTAAAGAGTGGTGTGAACCCGGTTCTTCAGCTCCGAAATGAGTTCGTGTCCAGAAATCGGCGAAGAAGGTGTTAGCATCAGTTTTTGGGATGCGAAAGGAATTTTGTTTGTGGATTACTTGCAAACTGGTAAAACAATAAATTCTGAATATTATTGTCACCTTTTAGACCAGCTAAAGGAAAAAATTCGTGAAAAAAGACCCGGTTTGCAGAAGAAAAAAATCCTTTGTCATCAGGACAATGCACCATGTCACAAGAGCATTTTGACAATGGCTAAAATCCATGAATTAAAGTTCGAATTGCCAGAGCATCCACCATATTCACCAGATTTGGCCACTAGCAACTTCCATCTGTTTCCAGACCCAAAAAAATTCATGCGTGAAAAGCGTTTTTCATCAAATGATGAGGTCATAACAGATATGGAAGCGTATTTTGCAGCTCTTCCAGATTCTCACTTCAGGGATGGAATTCATAAATTGGAATCTCGTTGGAACAAGTGTATTGATGTTCAGGGAGACTATACTGAATAATAACGTGTATTTCAAACCATAAAATTGTGACTTTCTTATCGAACCGCAAAACTTATTGAACCGCCTGGTACATACATTTTTTATAGATTTATCTATCTGAATATTTACAATACTTTTTTTTAAGATGTGCCACAGTGGTCACTCATCCAAATACTAATTTTGTCCAACTTTTGTTAATTGTAATGATCGACTAAGACGCAGTTCTGCTCTCTTTTCGTTAAGATGATTAAAGATGTTTGAGTTTTTTACTATTATTTTTATTATTTTTGATTTGATTGAAATAGCATAAAAGTTGCCAAGAATACATAAAATAAAATTTAATGAAAAAGAATGTTAAAAACTGGAACATCTCCATGCAAGTACAAAATTACTAAATTACAAAAATATTAACCAAGAAAGTTTTTTTATTTAAAATCATAATGATGAGCATTAAATAAAAGAAATATATCTTTTTTAAAATGCTAAAAATATAATTTCTTAGATTGTTTTGAATCAAGTTAATAAAATGTATAGTTAATAAAGACTTTCTCATATACATTTATCACTTGGGTACGATAGCAAAACTGATTCTTGGTCGATCGTTAAAGTTAAGCAGCTTTTGGCAGGATTAGTACTTGGATGGGTGACCGCTGTGACAAATCTAAAAAAGTATTATTGCTAGTATTTAGATACTTAATTCTATAAAAAATGCTGCATATACATATGTAAATATTTATTTATTGTATATTATATTTTCAATACTTTTTTTTTTACAAATTAAAGCTAAAAAAATAAAAATATATTATAGAGTATATTTTGGTATGATTACATACGTTTAAAAAATTTTATACCCAAAATGTAAAAGACAGTACAATCTCATTATATTATATTAACATTACTACGAATCATATAGACGAGCGACCTCAAGCAACTACGACAAGCAGACTATTCAATTTTTCAAATAAATAAAAAGAAGAAGACGACGAGAAGTCAGCAACAGCAACAGGAAGACAGAAAGAGAGAGAGAGAAGATTAGTCGTGCCAAAGTTCAAAATCAATAAAAGTGAGTTTAAACATAAATTTTGTATTGTATATTTTGTTTCTTTTTTCTCTACACTCTCATCTATTCTATATCCTTCCAAAGGTCGACTTAGCCTGAGCTTCGGCTAACTACCTTTTACCTAATATCGCATTGGTTAGGCCCTTGTCCAGAGCGGCGTAGCTGGCCTGAGTTTTGGCCTGGACGTACGCTTAGTCCCGAACTACACCACCGCATCCTCAAAAGAAAGGAAAAGATAAAGCTCTGAATCTCCTCCGCCATCCCGAGCTCGTAAGCTTGACAGCTTAGGCTCAAAAAGGCAACGAAGAATTTGCGTTACTCAAATTAAAGTAGTAAAACGTCATTCTAACGTTACAATTTTAACATTATCGTTTTCTAAAAAATATTTTTTTAAAATACTAAAATTTATTTTGTATTTTACATAAGTATAAGTTATTTTAAATTCACTTTTTTAATCAATGATAGTTTTAAAATAATTTCGTTTTTTAAAGTCTTTACATCTTGAACTTAAAAAATATTCTCAACAACTAGTTACAGAAACGAATTTTAAAAGTAATTTAGAAATATTATTTTCCTTCTTAAAAATAACTCGTAAACCTTATTATTTTAGAAAAATAATGTTCACTAATAGTACAGGATCCGTATAGGAAACGACCTTCACCGATCGAGTAACCAAACGAAATGTGTTTTTTACGGAATAAAATATGTTAACGAAAGTAACGGTGATAGGTTACCTAATGAAATCCTGTCAAGGATATTTTTAATTAATAATGTAACAAGTAATTTTTTTTCGATACCTTCACCGATAGAGTTATCAAAAAAATTAAAGACTAATTGAAAGTATGAATTTTATAGAATATGCAAACATAGAGTTGCCTACCTTTTTCTTGTCAAGGCTATAGGGTTGCTTAGTTTAAACAGGTGTGATGTTCAAAATGGAGAACGCAGTGGTGCACCAAAAAAGTTCCAAGACAAAGAGTTGGAAACATTACTTGCTGAAGATCCATGTCAGACGCAATCCGATGTTGCGAAATCATTAGGAGTTGATCGCAACAACAGTTTTGAAACGTTTGACAGCATTAGGAATGATACAAAAGAAAGGATCTTGGGTACCGTACGAACTGAAGCTGAGAGACGTCAAACAGCGTCTTGTAATGTGTGAACAGCTGCTTCAACGAGAAAAAAAAAGGTTCCTTACGGCCAGGTTACCCCAATAAACGTAATTTTTTTCAATACATTTTATTCATAGTACGAAACATGTTGAGTAATCAATTTTTTTACATATGAAAGCACATATATAAATTTACTTGAAATAATTTTTTTTTTTTTTTTTTTCAAAATGGCGGTCCTGAAAATGGCTGCTGAAACTCATCTGATTCACAGATGGATGACATCATTTCTTGGAAAAGAATTATCTGAAAGCAAAAAACAAAATGGTTTCATGTTTTGTATCGAATTGGCTATGGCCTCAAGCAGAATGAAATATTTTCAATGAAAAAAAACAAAATGGCGGACTTTTGAATTTTTTTAACATTTTTTTTCACTTTTAATTGTTTATAACTTTTTTAAATAATAATGAATATTTCTGGTTCTGCTTGAGGCCATAGCCAGACATTCAAAGAGTAAAATGCCGTTTGGTTCATATCGATAAGTGCAATAGTTTTGAAATGAGAGTGTCATCCATGCGAAAAAACGTGGTTCGGAGAAAAATCAGTTCAAAGTTTTTATTCGTAAAAAATCGTAAAAAAAATGAATTTTACTCACATATCCATTCCAGCTTCATACACAGCTCCTTCCTGGTCTTCGTAGGCATCATTCTCAAGAATTCTTGCATTTCTTAAAGAAGTTCTATGTTCTTTAGACGCTTCAGTAGCTTCTAGCTCAGCTCGATCAACACGTCTGCTGTTGGCCCTATCAGCAAAGTGCCTTGCTTCCGGGCCGATTCTTACACCCATAACTTCCATTACTTTTAATATGGGTAAAAGCCCTTCATTGAAAATGCAAGCAGCACTGAGAGCAGCAATTTCAAGCGTTTTTTTTCCAACAAACTTATGTTTAGGGGCTATGTTCCAAACACATGAGTTGTAACTTTCGTTATTGTTTTGCGTGTTAGCCCCTAAACATCTCTCGAGCAACTTGTCGTCGGTTAGTTCTTCATAAATTGGCTGTAAAAGATCTTGAATTTCCTGATCGAAAGCTGGAGGATGGTTGTAATTCTGTTTTGTAGCTACTGCCTTTTGATAAGCGCACCATGAATCTGCTCCGGCTGGACAATACTGGTGTTGTGGCTTAGCATCGGTGGAACACTTGTGATACAATGTGGCTAGAATTGCATTCTTCATGTCTGGCACAGAATCGGGATGACTAAGCACAGCTTTTTTAAAATAGCTAGATAAGAGCGACAGTTGCGGTTCAGTAAATTTTAAAGATTTTACGGGTAATCCTCTCTCTTTATTTTTTTCTTGCTCTTCTTTAGCAGCTTTTTTGAAAACCATTTCACTAACAGCCTTCAATGCAATATGAACTTGCATTATGCATTTATAATAGCCATTTATACTGAATGCAGTTGCTGAGATATCCATCACTCCACAAAAATTTAATAAGCCATACAATCCAACTCCTAACAAGCGCATTGCATAAACTATTCTTCTGTTTATTTCATAAACATTTTTTATTTTTGGAGATGAAGGGATTGGTTCACTCTCCTCACAACCACAGATAATTTGTAACTCAAAACCTAATCCTTTTTCGACACTTTTTGCAAATTCCACTTTTTTATTACACTTTGCACAAACAACTCTCTGTTGCAATGTAGCAAATACAGACCACTGAACGATCACGTAAGTCAGCAACGGATGGATTTTCACTTCAAGTTGAGGATCGGCGTTTTTTAGTTTTTTTGCAGCAGCACTGGTTTGCTCTGTATCATCATTGGAACTATGTTGGTTACCCAAAAAACTCCTTCTTCCTGACCTATGTGGGACACCACTTTTTCTTTTTTTGTCCATGATAAATTTTGAGAGCTCACAAACGAAAAATTTACCGACGCGTGCGAGGACTGAACAGAATAACCATCACCAACGAAAACTTTACTTGTACTGCCGTATATTATATTCGAAGGACGCTCTCTAACTGTAAAGGACAGAATATTTTCGAGAAATATAGAAGGGAACAAAACAATAAAACGATCCGAAGGCACGCAGCAGCTGCCGCTACGGAAGGCGCTCGAGCGGCCGGATTTACCGCAGCGCTCCCCACTCTTTTATACCTGCTTCTCGGTCTTGCTGACCTTCGGGACTAGTTCTATACTATTTCTACGAGTATACTGTAGCAATTTATGAAAAAAAAAAAATTTCGATTTTTTCAAAATTGTTTGGGGTAACCTGGCCTTACATCGTATTGTGACTCGTGATGGAAAGTAGATATACTACGAGGTCTGGCTATTAAATAACAAGACTGCGCGCCTAGAGGGCGCCGTAGAGGGGTGGGGAAAAAAACGAGTAGTGCGTTGGGTATCTAGATATCTTGTCTATGCACGTACCAAAACACGTTCTCGTCACTATTATTGTATCTGTGCGGTAGCGGTTTGAAACGAACGTGTTTTTTTCTCGTGCCGAAAACCATGTGTGACGAAAAACAGGAGCAACGTATCAATCTCAAATTTCTCGTTAAATTGAAAAAAACTCCGACTGAGTGCTGTAAATTGTTGCAAGAGGCCTATGGGGACGATTCTCTATCTCGTGCGCGTGTTTTTGAGTGGTGTGAGCGCTTCAGTGAGGGCCGAGTGAGCACTGAAGATGACCAACGCCTAGGTCGCCCTGTCACTGTTTCAACTCCGGAAACAGTGACCAAAATCAACCAAATTGTGCGTGCAGATCGTCGAATGAGCATCCGGATGATTGCCGAGGCTGTAAACGCCGATAAAGAAACGGTTAGACAAATTTTACACGAGGAATTACACATGACAAAAGTCTGTGAGAAGTTGGTGCCAAAAAACCTGACTCCTGACCAAAAGCTCTTGCGTCAACAGGTCTGCTCAGATTTCCTTGAAAGGTTAAAAAAAGATTCCGGACTGATGAAAAACATTATTACTTGCGACGAAACGTAGATTTTTCAATACGATGTTGAAACAAAGCGGCAATCGATGCATTGGAAGACGCCTGAATCGCCCAGAATCAAAAAAGCAAGGATGTCCAAATCAAAATTCAAGGCAATGTTGATCGTTTTTTTCGACATTAACGGTATCGTGATGACTGAATGGGTTCTAGAGGGTCAGACTGTCAACCAGACTTACTATTTGTCAGTTTTGGCAACACTGCGAGAACGAGTTCGTAAGAAACGGCCCGAGTTGTGGAAGAACAACTCGTGGATTTTGCATCAGGACAACGCACCTGCCCATAACGCGCTATCTGTGAAGCAATATTTGGCCGGTAAGCGCACTCCAGTGCTCGAACACGCGCCGTACTCGCCAGATTTGGCACCGTGCGACTTTTTTTTGTTTCCGAAGATAAAATCTGCTTTGAAAGGGACCCGATTTGAGTCGATGGAAGCGGTAAAGCAAAAAACAGCAGAGCTTCTAAAGGCCCTCACCCAAGAAGACTTTCAGCGCTGCTTCGATCAATGGAAAAAATGTATGGAAAGGTGTGTGGCGAGGAAAGGGGAGTATATTGAAGGGGAGCATTCGAATGTAGAATAATTTTTATAATAAAACCCTTTTTCGTAACCAGTCTCGTTTATTTAATAGCCAGACCTCGTATAGTAATCCCAAGCGTAAAAAATGGTGGGTTAAGCCCGGCGAAGCAGCAGCATCAACGCCAAAGCGGAATATCCACGGTTCCAGGCTCATGCTGTACATTTGGTGGGATTAGCTGGGGGTATTATATTACGAGCTGCTCCAACCCAACCAAACCATCACAGGAGATCTCTATCGATGACAATTGATGCGTTTGAGCCGAGCATTGAAAGAAGAACGGCCGCTACTATATATGGGCAAAGACACGATAAGGTGATTTTACTGCATGATAACGCTCGGCCGCTTGTCACGTCACTGGTCAAAACATACCTGGAAACATTGAAATGGGAAGTCCTACCCCACCCGCTGTACTCTCCAGATATTGCGCCTTCTAATTACTATTTATTTCGATCGATGACTAACGGCCTGGCAGAGCAGCACTTCACTTCGTAAGAAGAAACGAAAAAATGGATCGATTCGTGGATAGCCGCAAAAAAATTGAGTTTAAATGCTGCCAGAAAAATGAAAAGAAGTAATCTCCAGCGATGGGCAATCTTTTTATTGACTCGTTTCTTTTATTATTTTTTTTTAATAAAGGATTTAATTCCACCAAAAACGGCGAGAACTTATTCACACTCCCAATATTAACAGATTATTTTAATAATATAAATGCTCTTAAATTAAAACCGCGTAAATTAATTATCAAATAATTCTTTATTTATTATCATTAATTAAATAGATTATAAATAAATCACTAGTTAACCTCAAATCAAGTTACCTGGAAATTGGTTATGA
The DNA here is from genome assembly GCA_949987625.1 of Chalcis sispes. Taxonomy (NCBI): domain Eukaryota; kingdom Metazoa; phylum Arthropoda; class Insecta; order Hymenoptera; family Chalcididae; genus Chalcis; species Chalcis sispes. The sequence continues at coordinate 40,677,212 of OX465097.1, read as the reverse complement.
TAATTATCCTTTTTAAAATAAAGATTTAATTTAAGCACTGTTTTCCAGCTCTCTAATTAATTATCACTTTTTATTATTAAAATAATGTTAAAACCGCTAAACCTTTATTTGGCAATGGGAGTTTATGAGACATAAAGTCAGTATTTATATACAGACTTATATTACTACAACCTTTTACTACATTCCGTATATAAAACTGTTTTGTAACACTTATATTTATTATTTGAACAGTTAGAAAGTGACATTTTGAATGAAAATTGATAAAAACGGTAACTTTTCCATATATGTCAATGCACTTCTTGTAGTCGTCGAAAAACGTCGAAACGCTGCACCGACGTTACATTACTACAACCTTTTACTACATTTCGTATATGAAACTATTTTGAAACACTTATATTTATTATTGGAAGTTAGAAAATGGCATTTTGAATGAAAATTGATAAAAGCGGTAACTTTTCCATATACGTCAATGCACTTCTCGTAGTAAATAAGAGTTTAAAAAAAATTTTTTTTTTTCATAGTTATTAGATTTTAAACTGATATTCATATTTCATTTCATACTTCTAATGATTATAATCTGTGCCTTAGAGTTTTTCAATTGGAGGCCGATTATTGTTTGACATTTTTATTTTCCATTTTTATTTAAAGGTACTTGTTGAAAGAAATAGACACTGTTCACCAAAGTTGCACGTGTTGGATATTTTTGAGGTTAGATTTTTACTTTTTGCATCGGAAATCTTTATTGAGCCGAACCAAAAAAAAATATTTGTGCAAAAAGTGTCTAAACTGCAAATTAAACACTTCCTAAACCGTTTTGAAATAGAATTACTGGGCTTATAACCTGTTGGCAAAAGATTTGCGCAGAGGTAAAAGTAAAAAGCAAACAGTATGGTGAATGATTTATAGCAGAGATATATATTAATGTATAAAGGTATTATATATGCTAAGTAGCCATATTGAAGAAACGGAGCGCGTAATTTGAATTTTTACTAAACCAACAATTTTTCTAAGTATTGTTTTTTTATTTGATACTCCATCTATCAACAAAGTTTCATGGAAGTCAATAATTCACACTAACCAGTCTCCTCTTGTTAATTATAAAATATTGAAGTTTCGCAAAATTTCGATTAGAATGGGCAAAAGCAATTTATCGGCAGTGTACATATGCATGTTGCGTAAATGTGTACTGTTTTATTTAATGTATGTTTTTTACAGTTTTTATTGTATGTCGTTGTTTGATTTTTGGTTTAGTTGTAAGGATAATCTATCATGTAAATATTATTTATTTCAATATATATTTTGCAGATTAAAATGGCAAGCAAAACAAAGAAACAACGGGGTTTATCTTCCCGATAGATATTAAGGAGAGCAGAAGAAGAAACCGAGTCAGATTTGCAAGAATGTTTGGCTACAGTTATTACTTCCAGAAATTCAGTCCTGACTGATAACTCAATTGCTGCAGGAAAAAGTTATATTTTTGATAATATAGATATTGACACTGATTTATGTTTCTTGAATACTGTGAAAGTATTGCCGAGAGAACACTAAATGATAATAAAAATATTCTGAATAACATACAAACGCATTATACGGATACTGAGAATGATGAACCAAGTAACATTATTGAAGACAAAAATTATGATAGTGATAGTTAGGAGATATATCGATATAGTGACAGTGATGCAGATTCTGTACCAGAAATCGATGATGATTTAGATCTTGATTGAAATTTCAATTATTTAAATAAAGATGCGATCCATGACCATAATTTTAAAGATGATTTAGTTCAGTGGGCTTTAAGTTATAAAATTAACCATCATAGTTTAAAAGAATTATTAATTATTTTAAATGAATATACTAAAACTAGATTTCCTAAAGATCTATGTACGTTGCTTTAAACACCTAAATCTAGTAGCGTTATCGATATGGATATAGGACAATATTGTCATATTGGCCTAAAAAGTGTAATAAAAAAAATTATTGAAAATCGCATTACTAAGCAACATCAATTTTGCAATGTTAATCTATGCATAAATATTGATGGGGCTCCGCTTACTGGAAATTCCTCAAAAAAAGGCTTGTGGACCATTCTGTGCAAAAATTACGATTATGAAGAAGTATATGTCGTAGGTGTCTATCATGGTCCAAAACAACCAAGCGATCCTAATGTTTTTTTTTAACAGTTTGTAGATGAAGCTAAACCCTTAACTGTGACAGGATTTGAACACAATGAAAAATTGTATTCTGTAAGAATACAAGGATTTAACATGGACTCTTCAGCTAAATCATTTATACTATGTACAAAGTACCATAACGGTTATAATAGCTGTAGCGAATGCACAATAGAAGGTGATTACTACAATTCTGTATGTTTCCCGGTACTAAATAAACACGCTTTGCTGAAATATTGTAATGAATTTTAAAGGGCAGACGATTCTTTTAAAAATCTACAGTACTTAGATGAATATCAGCGTGGTATTAGTATTTTAAATGAACTTCCTCATATTGGATTGGTGTCAAATGTACCAATAGATAGTATGCATGCAGTACCATAGATTTAGGTATTGTACGACAATTAATAAGATATTGGACAAAGGACAGATACAACAAGGACAGATACATGACAAAGGAAGAAATAATAAGAACTATAAACTCTCGCAATATCAGATACAAGCAATTTCAGGTTCGTTAGAAAATTTAAAACATGTTTTGCCTAATGATTTTAACAGGCGATGCAGATCTTTAGTTTATTGGAAAGAATAGAAGACAACGGAATTCCTACATTTTTTATTGTATTTTGGACCTTTTATTTTACAAAGACATTTAAGGCCAGATATTTACCGCAATTTTTTATTGTTACATGTGAGCATGGTTATTTTAACCAATAATTAATTAGTAAAAGATTTTGCAAATGTAGAATATGCCGAAGCTTTAAACATGGGATCTATACTAAATTTTCAACATATTTATAAGAAGAAGAACATGACTTCTAATGTGCATTCTCTGTTATACATAGCCAAAGACGTAAAAACGTACGGACTTTTAGATAAATTCAGTGCTTTCCATTTTGAAAATTACCTTTGCTCCATTAAAAAATTAATAAGAAAAGGTGAAAAACCACTGCAGCAAATATCAAGAAGATTGTCAGAGTATGAATTATTAAAAGATATGATGCGTTGTTATGAACCTAACATGAAAATATTTCAAGCTGAAAAAGAACACCATAGTTACTATTCATCTTTTATTGAAGTAGTAGGAAAGCAGTATAAAATTTTGAAAACTACTTCATGGAGTTTAAATACTGATGATAATAGAAACAATTCCATAATGCTTAACAACTCAACCGTAGTTAGCTTGCTGAATATTATAGAAAATAAAACAATTAATTACATATCGTCCCAAGCGGAAATGAACAGAATGAAAAAAGAGCTAATAAAATCTAATAATTATTATTATTAGTTTATAAAGTGTGGAATTTGGACTCTAGTAACAGTTATTTATAGTTACTAACTTTTACTAACATTTCTTAGTTTTTATTATGTTTTATTAGCTTTTATTAGCTTTTCAACTTTTGATCAAAAGAAATTTGTGACTCTCCAGAAAAGCTAATAACTGCTAATAATATTTTAAAAATATTAAATACCCTTATAAAGTATTTATAATTATTATTATTGGTTAATAATAGTAATTAGTATCCCAGTTGCAAGAATTCATATGAAAATCCACATGTAAATCCACGTGAATTTTTACATGGAAATCTACACTGAAATCAGTCCAATAACAAACTGTGTCAGAGTAACAAATCAGCGTCGATATCTATGTAGAAATCAGTGTAGAAATGTACGTAGTAATGAGTGTAGAAACCCACACAAATCGAAAGGTTTTTATAATAAAATGTTTTTGAAACGTTTCATAAAAGGATAAAAACTTATTTAAAAGCTTGAAAAAAATGTTTTTAAAATGAGTTTATGTCCATTTTTAAACCCTTCAGTAACGTTTTCTAGCTCCTTTTATAAACCTTTCGATAAAAGTTTCAAAAACATTTCTATAAAAGTTATAGAAATTAAAAAAAAAACATTTTAAAAAATAGTTGATGAAACCTTTTAAAATACTTTTCTAAAACTTTCATAAAAACTTTAATTAAGTATTTTATATATTTTAGAATTTTATTTTTTATTACGATTATATTAGGTGTAGTAAAAAGAAATCCATTATTTTTGCATTAAATTGAAGGTTTTATTAAGCATAGATAGAATGATACGATTTAGGTCAAATATGCACCGTTTTGTTCGATAACTTGTTGCCATTTTAAAGGTAATTTCATAATGCCTCTTTCGTAAAAACCCTTGTCCCTATTGTCAAAAAACTAGGACAGCCGATTTTCACAATCTTCTCTTGAGGCGAATTTTTCACCTGCAAAATCATTCGTCATAGACAGAAACAGGTGGTAATCACTTGGTGCCAGGTCCAGACTATAAAGTGGATGCATAAGAACTTCCCAACCAAGCTCCCGGAGCTTCTGGCGAGTCACTATCGATGTATGCGGCCTGGCGTTGTCCTGATGGAACACAATTCCTCTTCTATTAGCCAAAGCTGGCCGCTTCTGGGCGATTGCTTCTTTCAGATGGTCCAATTGTTGACAGTACAGGACCGAATTAAGAGTTTGGCCGTAGAGGAGCAGCTTATAGTAGATGATTTTCTGCCAGTCTTACCAAACATACAGCAAAACCTTCCTGACTGTCAATCCTGGCTTGGCCACCGTTTGCGCTGGCTCACCGCGATTTGACCACGACCGTTGTCGCTTGACGTTGTCGTAAGTGACCCACTTTTCATCACTAGTAACCATCCGCTTTAGAAATGGATCGATATTGTTGCGATTCAGCAGCGATTCGCAGATGGAAATTCGGTCCATGAGGTTTCTTTGCGATAACTCGTGTGGCACCCATACATCGAACTTCTTTTTATATCCAGCCTTATTTAAGCGGTTCCAAACGGTTTTTTGTGCAATGTTTAGCTCCTGGGCAATCAAAACAGTGCTTACGTGATGGTCGGACTCGACGATTTCCATTATTTAATTGACATTTTTGACAATTGGCCTTCCAGAGCGTGGTGCATCTTTGACGTCAAAATTACCGGAACGGAATCGACAAAACCAAAATTGCGCGTGATTGGTTGTTACAGTATTAGGACCATAAACACTATTCACATTTTCAGCTGCCTGGCTTGCGTTTTCGCCTTTATCGAAGAAAAACTGTAAGATATGGCGTATTTTCTCTTTGCTGGTGTCGATCTTTGACGCATGCTAAAAAAATACTGACTCAAGCAATCACAAAACTGTATCAGAAGCTTTTTTAGTATAAAATCTTATCTTTCTAACGCCATCTAGTGTAACCCGATCGCACTTTTACAACGGGAGATACAGACTACTAAAGCCATCTATTGGCGAAATAATGGATTACTTTTAACTACACTTAACACATATTTTTAACATACGCATTATATTTAATCGTTTATTCGCATTGTAGCACATGTTATTTTACACATTATTTTACGGAAACAAACGCAGAAAAATGTTTGACCTACGGTGGGATCGAACCTGGGTCTTTCACATTATAAAGCAGACGCCCTAACCATTACGCAATGCAACGCTTGTAGAACTAAGATTTAAATTTCAATCATAAGTTGCATGGCAATCCATATACACTTGTATTAATTTTTCATTTAAAATTTCTTTTATAGTGTAAAGTATTTTTTAAAATTAAGAAATAATTAAAAATCAATATATTTAAATACATAACTCCGCTCTTGAGATTTTATGATATATGCAGTAAAATTACAATACTAAAACTACATATGGAGTAAAATCTCAAGAGCGAAGTTATGAATTTAAATATATTGAATTCTTAATTTTTTTTCAATTTAAAAAAATACTTTACACTATAGAAGAAATTTTAAATGTAAAATTAATACATGTGTATATGGATTGCCATGCAAGTTATGATTCAAATTTAAATCTTAGTTCTACAAGCTTAGCATAGCGTAATGGTTAGGGCGTCTGCTTTATAATGCGAAGGACCCGGGTTCGATCCCACCGTAGGTCAAAAATTTTTCTGCGTTTGTTTCCGTGAAATAATGTGTAAAATAAACATGTGCGACAATGCGAATAAACGATTAAATATAATGCGTATGTAAAAAATATATATGATCATATTATAATAAAAGATAAAATTCTAAAGTGTATAAAATACTTCATTAAAGGTTTTAAAAAAGTATTTTAAAAAGTTTTATCAACTACTTACAAACATTATAATAATTAGCTTTTTGGCTTTTACACGAGAAAGAAATATGTAACTGTTCTAAAAGCTAATCACTATTTATATTCTAGCTTTTATTGCATCTTTGTTTGTAAGAACATTTCCTTGAAATAAAAATCTATAAAAATCTAATAAAATCTTATTAACATTTATTAAATTTATAAAATGACGATAAAAACTTTGAAACATTAATATACATTATTGACTATTATTAGAGTCCAAAATCCACACATTATAAGATTTTAATATTACCTGATAAAAGCTAATAATTATTATGAAGAATTACTTTTTGTTAATAACATTTATATACACGTGATTATTTCCGTTTGGCGTAGTAAGAATGTATAAAACTACTGAAGATTTATTTTCTATTTCCGGTTTTAGTAGTCGTATTCTAGGTATTTACATTGTAAATGAACCAGATGAAGTAGAATGTTGGCCTTGTGAGACGATCATATGTAAAATTTTCAAAGTAGAATGTACTCGTGGGTACATTTCATATCCTATTATTTACACTTTCGTTAATAATAAATAAACGGCAAATCCAAGATCAACTAAAATTAATTAATACTGTATGCTACTTCATGAGATTACTTTATACGCGTGTTATTTAGATGTCATGTAAATTTGTAAACACGTTCGTTTGTTGTAGAATTTAAATGTTTATTCAATTTTAATTTTTTTTTTTGTAAATATTTAATAAATTTTTTATCTACTTGATATTAATACATGCTATCCAAAAAAGTATTTCGGTACCTTCGCTACCAAATAGAGAACAAAATATTAAACAAGCAAGAAAGAGAGCGAAAAAGTGAGAGAGATAGCAAGAGAGCCAGAGAGTAAGCGAGAGAGTGAGAGAGAGAGAGCAAGAGAGCAAGAGAAAGAGAGAGAAAGAGAGACGGAAAGATATAGAAATATAAAGACCGAGAGACAGAGAGAAAGGGACAGAGCGAGATAGATACAGAGAGATATAAAAACATGGAGACCGAGAGACAGAGAGAGAGGAACAGAGCGCGATAGAGAGTGAGAGTTATGAGAGAGGGAGAGTAAGAGATATTGAGAGTGAGAGTTAGTGAGAGAAAGAGATAGTAAGAGAGAGGGAGAGAGAGTAAGAGTTAGTGAGAAAGAGCAAGAGAGCGAGAGAGAGCAAGCGAGAAAGTGAGAGAAAGCGAGAGAGTGAGAGAGAGCGATAGAGTAAAAGATATAGAGAGTGAGAGTTGAGGAGAGAGAGAGAGAGAGAGTAAGTGATAGTAAGAAAGAGGGAGAGAGAATGAGAGTTGGTGAAAGAGAGCGAGAGAAAGATATCAAGAGACGGAAAGATAGAGATAGAGACAGAGACATAGAGACATAGAGGCATAGAGACCAAGTCAGAAAGACAGAGGGAAAGAAGGAGAGACAGGGTGAGAGAGATCAAGAGGGAGAGGGAGATATGTAGAGAGATAGAAAATAAGTGTTGGTGAGCGAGAATAAGAGATATAGAGAGAGAGTGAGTGTTAGTGAGAGATAGTAAGAGAGATGGAGAGAGAGTGAGAGTTGGTGAGAGAGAGACGAAGACATAGAGACAGAGACCGAGAGACAGAGAGCTATAGAGAGAGAGAGAGAGAGAGAGGGAGAAAGAAATTGCTAGAGAGATGGAGTCAGAGATCGTGAGACAAACAGATTGCGATAAAGAAAGAATGTGAGAGAAAGAAAATGGGAGAGAGAGATAGACCGAATGTGAGAAAGGGAGAATGCAAGAGAGAAAGAGAGAGAATATGTGAAAAAGAGAGAGAGAGACAAACAAAGAGAATATGTGAGAAAAAATGTGAGAGCAAGAATGTGCGATAGTAAATGCGAGAGAGAGACAGAGAAAGAGAGAGAGTATGTTAGGGTGTGAATGTGAGCAAGAGAGAGAGAGAAAATGTAAGAGAGTAAATGCGAGAGAAGAGAGAGAGCGAGAGAAAGAGAATGCGAGAGAGAGCGAGAAAGGGAGAGAGAAAGCGAGAAAGAGTGAATGCGTAAGAGAGAGAATGTGAGTGAGTGTATGCAAGAGCGAGAGGGAAAGAGAGAGAGAATTAGAGACAGAGAAAGAGAGTATGTGTATGTGAGCGAGCGAGAGGGAGAGAAAGAGAAAGGAAGAGAATGTTAGAGAAAATATGAGATAGACTGAGAGAAAGAGAGACCGGGTGTTGAGGTACGGTAGATATACAGGGTGTCACAAAAGTTCTTGAACGGCTGTATATTTCCTAAGGTGGGGTATTTCAGAAAATGCTCAGCGTTAATCCTTAAGTAACTCTCAACGAGACATTTAATGGTAACCTCTATTTTGACCTTGACAATGGTCTTCAAGGACATTTGAAGGTTAGGTCATATTTTTTTAATGACTAGCCAAGGCCATTTAAACATGAACAAAAAGGGGAATTTTTATTTAAAAATAAGTAGAGCTTAAAATAACCTTGAAGGAATTCTAAGGACATCGTCATGGTCACGCCTACAGTCAACATTTCATAAGCCTTGCTAATTTTAATACATTGATTAAAAGAGAAATCGGGGAGTTCCTATGCCAAAAGATAACCAAATCTTATTCATGTTTAAATGGCCTTGGCTGACCTTTAAGGTCAACGTGTCTTCATGACCTAAATACATATAACGTAAAATTTAGTAAAATAGAAACGTAAAATTTACTGCTCTTTTGATTGCCAATGTCAAAAAACGGAGTTCCCATGTAAGAAACATGACCTGACCTTGAAATGACCTTGAAAGACATCATCAAGGTGAAAATAAAGGTTACCATTGAATTCCTTGTTGAGAGTTACTCGAGGATTAACCTTGACCATTTTCCGGAATACCCTACCTTAGGAAATTTACAGCCGTTCCGGGACTTTTGTGACTCCCTGTATATTCAATTTCGTGCATTTATCGATACTGATAAGTAAATATATAAAAATATACCGGGAAACCTTGGAATATTCTTACAGACATTTTGTAGATTATAGATGCACTGAAAATCCAAAAAAAAAAATATGCTAATTGGTATTTAAGCTTATATCTGTAGGTTAAATATCAAAAACATATTGCTAGATTTATAGCTGGATTTGTAGTTGGATTTACGAGTATGTCGATATTATACCTGTATATCTAGCTTAAAATCCATACAAATGCAGCTGGAATATAGGTAAACATAGCTGTTTTAGCTATTTTTTTAGCTGTTTCTTTTCTTTTGACATGGTAACTAGTTCATGGTGTTTTACTTTGTCAGTTTAAATAATATCGATGATATAAATGCTCATTTGAAACAGATTACTGAGAGAAAATTTACGATAGTTAAATTTAGAGTTTATGTATTATTATACAAGAACTATCAAAAATCCAGACTCAAAATTTGTATAAAAAAAAAAATTTTGTTTTTAAATTTGTTCTTCCTAGTAATTCAAGGGTTTGCATATTTATAAAACATTTTCTGTAAAAAGAAAAATAAATATGAATGAAAAGTTTTACTTAATACTTAAATATTTAAAATATTATTAATTTTTGTTGATGCAGCTAGCCACATTGTGATGGACAAAAATCAAGGATGCGATTAAGTAATCAACTGATTACAATTTATGTTATGGTATTACATTTATTAAATTTTAATAGGCTTGTGCGATACGTTGAGGGCACGAGTTGGTGTAAGCCTAAACAGATTTTGCGTTTTACTTTAACATCCCATGTTTCTCCATCGTCACGATTCCTAAAAATTTACCTTTATTTATTATGATGAATTTTATAAATTGTAGAGTTATATTAGGTGTAGTAAAAAGAAATACATTATTTTCGCATTAAATTGAAGGTTTTATTTAGCATAGATAGAATGATACGATTTAGATCAAATATGCACCGTTTTGTTCGATAACTTGTTGCTATTTTGGAGGTAATTTCATAATGCCTTTCTCGTAGAAACCCTTGTCTCTATTGTCAAAAAACTGAGACAGTCGATTTTTACAATCTTCTCTTGAGGCGAATTTTTCATCTGCAATATCATTCGTCATAGACAGGAACAGGTGGTAATCACTTGGTGCCAGGTCCGGACTATAAGGTGGATGCATAAGAACTTCCCAACCAAGCTCCCGGAGCTTCTGACGAGTCACTATCGACGTATGCAGCCTGGCGTTGTCCTGATGGAACACAATTCCTCTCCTATTGGCTTAAGCTGGCGGCTTCTGTGCGATTGCTTTTTTCAGACAGTCCAATTGTTGATAGTACTGGTCCAAATTAAGAGTTCGGCCGTAGGGGAGCAGCTCATAGTAGATGATTCTCTGCCAGCCCCACAAAACACACAGCAAAACCTTCCTGACTGTCAATCCTGACTTGGCCACCGTTTGCGTCGGCTCACCGCAATTTGACCACGACCGTTGTCGCTTGACGTTGTCCTAAGTGACCCACTTTTCATTACCAGTAACTATCCGCTTCAGAAATGGATCGATATTGTTGCGATTCAGCAGCGATTTGCAGATGGAAATTCGGTCCATGAGGTTTCTTTGCGATAACTCGTGTGGCACCCATACATCGAACTTCTTTTTGTATCCAGCTTTATTTAAGTGGTTCCAAACGGTTTTTTGTGCAATGTTTAGCTCCTGGACAATCAAAACAGTGCTTACGTGACGGTCGGACTCGACGATTTCGATTATTTTATTGACATTTTCGACAATTGGCCTTCCACAGCGTGGTGCATCTTTGACGTCAAAATTTCCGGAACGGAATCGACAAAACCAAAATTGCGCGTGATTGGCTGTTACAGTATTAGGACCATAAACACTATTTACATTTTCAGCTGCCTGGCTTGCGTTTTCGCCTTTATCGAAGAAAAACTGTAAAATATGGCGTATTTTCTCTTTGTTGGTGTCCATCTTTGACGCGTGCTAAAAAAATACTGAGTCAAGCAATCACAAAACTGTATTAGAAGCTTTTTTAGTATGAAATCTTATCTTTCTAACGCCATCTAGTGTAACCCGATCGCACTTTTACAACGGGCGATACAGACTACTAAAGCCATCTATTGGCAAAATAATGGATTACTTTTTACTACACCTAATATTTTTGTAGCGTACAGTATTTAATAACATGTTTTTTTTTAATTTATTATAATTGATATTAAAAATTCAATCGAATTGTTAACATTTATATGAGATTGCCAAATGGTCGTTTTTTGATCCAACCAAACCTATACATAATCTCACGTTATTATACATCGGACTTTGGTAAATATGAGACTTTGTTTATTGCATAAATTCTTTGTAAAAATTGAGTAAATCATTAAAAAACTTAAAAAACAATTAAAATACATTAAAAATAATTTAAAAGATTTAACTGTTTGCATTGATTTTCACAAAATTAAAAATTGGCATTTAAATCAAATACGTAAAAATTAAGTAAACAAAAAAATTTCAATTATTTTAATATTTTTATAATACAATTTATCCAAAAAAAATTTTAATTCAAAACTACAAACTATCATGATATGGTTTTCAGTGTAAAAAGAAAGAGTGTAGAGAAACAGAAAGAGTGTGGAGAGAGATTGTGTTTGGTAAGTATAGAAAGTGAGAGAGAGTTAGAGAAAGAGAGAATGAGAGAGTGCGAGAGTTAGAAAGTGAGTGAGAGATTGAGAGAGTAAGAGTGAAAAAGTGAGAGTGAGAGACTAATTGTGGGAGAGCGTGAGATAGAGAGAGAAACAGAGACAGAAGGTAAGAGAGAAAGAGTGTTGGGAGAGAAAGGGTGTGAAAAGATAGAATATAAAAAAAGAGCGTGCGAAGAGAGAGAGAGAGTGTGGAGAAAGAGAGAAATTATGGAGAGAGAAAGAGTGTAGGAAAAAGGAGGTTGGGAAGAGAGAGAGTGCAAAAAGAAAGTGTGTTTGTAAAGTAAGAAAGTAAGGGTGAGAGTGAGAGAGTGCAGGAGTGAGAAAGAAACAGAAAGAGAGTGAGAGTGAAGGAGTGAGTGAGAAGTTAGAGAGTGAGAGCGAAGGAGTGAGTGAGGAGTTAGAGAGTGAGAGCGAAGGAGTGAGTGAAAAGTTAGAGAGTGAGAGAGAGTGCGAGAGTGTGAAAGTAAGAGAGTGAGAAAGTTAGAGTAAGCGCGAAAGTAAGAGAGGAAGAAAGTGAGTAAAAGTGAGAGAGCGAGAAAGTGGGATAGTAAGAGAGATGGGGAGTGAGAGTGAAAGCACGAGAGAGAGACAGAGAGAGCGAGTAAATGTGAGAGAGTGAAAAAGTTGGAGCGTGAGAGAGATTCAGAGATTGAGAGTAAGAGTGTCTAAGAGAGTGAGAGAGTGAGATAGTGAGATTAAGAGTACTGAGAGAGTGAGATGGTGAGATAGTGAGATAGTGAGATTAAGAGTACTGAGAGAGTGAGAAAGTGAGATAGTGAGATAGTGAGAGAGTGAGACAGGGAGATAGTGAGATAGTGAGATAGTGAGATAGTGAGATAGTAAGATAGTGATAGAGTGAGATAGTGAGATAGTAAGATAGTGAGAGAGTGAGATAGTGAGATAGTGAGATAGTGAGAGAGTGAGATAGTGAAATAGTGTGAGTGAGAGAGTAGGAGAGAAAGAGAGAGAGAGAGAGATAGAGATAGTAAGAATGAGAGAGTGAGAAAGAGAAAGAGAGAGAGATAGAAAGAGTAAGAGTGAGAGAGTGAGAAAGGGAGAGAGATAGAGATAGTAAGAGTGAGAGAGTGAGAAAGAGAAAGAGAGAGAGATAGAAAGAGTAAGAGTGAAAGAGTGAGAAAGGGAGAGAGATAGAGATAGTGAAATGGTAAGAAGTCTTTGAACAAACAGGTAAGTTTATACAAATTATTGCAGGAAGCTTACAAAAACCTTCATGCAACGTTTCTTTTAATATTACTGGAATCTTTTCGAAAATGTTGCCGGAAAATTATTATAATGTTTTATAAAGATTACAAATAATCTTTTAGTAAGGTTGTACATAAGGTCACTGTAATCCTTCATGGGCGATAAGTGGCCGTTTCTAAACATGGAACTTTTATTTTACAGTAATATACCATGAAAGCTTCTTAGAAGATTATTAAATCTTTTCGTAAGCTAAAATAAATCATTGCAGGAAGCATATAATAACATTAAAAAAATGTTTCATTTAATATTACTCAATTCGGTTTAAAAAGATTGCGAGAAGATTATTACAATCTTTAATAAAGGTTACAAAGAATCTTTCAGTAAGATTACACAAAAGGTTACTGTAATATTCCAAGGACAAGAACTGGCAGTTTCTAAATACGGGCACTTTCATTTTACAGTAATATACGATGAAAGCTTGCTAGAAGATTATTAAATCTTTCGGTAAGCTTAAATAAATCATTGCTGGAAGCTTACAAAAAACTTCAAACAATGTTCAATTTAATATTACTGAATTCTTTTTATAAAGATTGTAAGAAGATTATAATAACCTTTCATAAAGATTACAAATCTTGCAGTAAGATTGCATGAAAAGTTACTGTAATCTTTCATGGAAGCTAACTGACAGTTTCCAAAGCCGTGCATTTTGATCTTACAGCAATATTCCATGAAAGCTTTCCGGAAACTGTCAGTTAGCTTCCATGAAAGATTACAGCAAGCTTACAGAAAGCTTTCTTGAAGTGTGTGTAGCTTGTGGTGACAAACTAATTTTTGTAGAGATTTCAAATTATTTACCTACAAGAATCGGAAAGGGCACGTGCGTTGGAATAATTGGAATTTTAAAAGATACTGGTAATGTTATTTATTATAATATAAAGTGATAAATTATTTTACTAGAAAATTGTTTCCAATTTAATATCCAATACTTGTTTTTCATTTTGTAAATAAGCCATTAAAAATATGTTGTGCTGACATATCTGGCATTACTATTTTCAAAGATGAACTAAAAATGACAGAAGAAGAAGTGGAAAATACTTTTAGAATTGTCAAGGGGGCTCATCCAATTGAAGATGATTCAGGACGAGCTGTTTAAGTTCTTATTGTTCTTATTAGTTCTAATATTGTTCCTTGCATGAAAACTGGAAAATTTTTTTTAATTTTAAAATAAAATATAATATTATTTCGAAATAAATAATTAAGTAATTCAGTGGCTGTGATCGAATAGAAACTTTAATTATTTATGTTTAAAAAGCCTATTATGAGAAAAAAACGTACGTATAATTTTATATATTTGATGTACTAATAAAATATTTTTATACGAAGTGTGATAAAAAAAATAAGGTGACTTCTCATTTTTATAAGAAATATTCATTAATTAATCTAAAATTTTTATCCCCTTTAAAATAATCCCCCTTTAATACAATGCACTTGTGCCAGCGCTTTTTCCAGTCGTCAAAACACTTTTGAAATGCACTTTTGGGTATTGCCTTAAGCTCCTTCAGCGATGCAGCCTTAATCTCCTCAATCGTCGTAAGTCTTCGTCCTTTCATGGGCCTTTTCAATTTTGGGAAGAGAAAGAAGTCGCAGGGGGCCAAGTCTGGTGAATACGGTGGGTGAGGCATGATGGTAGTATTGTTTTTGGCCAAAAAAGTACTCACTAGTAACGATGTGTGTGGAACGAATTTGTGAACACACGTGCCATACCCAAAACATCCGTTAAAATCGATTGGCATGAGCCAAACGATATGTTAAGATCATCAGCTACTTCTTTAATCGTGATTCGACGATTTTTCAACACAATTTCTTTCACTTTCTGAACATTTTCGTCGGTTTTTGATGTGCTAGGGCGCCTGAAGCGAGGTTAATCGTTAACATTATCTCGGCCCGCTTAGAATAACTTATACCACTTATAAACATTCTTTCTGCTCGGAGTTGACTCACCGTACGATACTGTCAAAATTTCAAGAGTTTTCAAGTACTTAATACCATTTTTTACACAAAAATTAACACAAACTCTTTGCTCCATTATTTTCAACAGCAAAAAATCGCCGAGTACGCAAACACGAGTCTAACTCTTATGCCTCTCACATAAAAACAACACATGTTATATAGTCAAAACTGTGAACATATGATCGTGACAACTGTACCAACATAACAAAAAATTTTGAAATTAGAGTGTACAGAGCGTGCGAAATTCAAAAATTTACCTTACTTTTTGATCACACCTCGTATATTATTAGGTTGCTGCAGATGAAATGGCCGATTTAGCAATGACATAAAGTTGGCTGCAATTTTAGTGTATTGTGTTGGCACAAGGCGGTGCAAATGATATGACATGTTGAAGTATAAATACCGCTACCTTGGTTTATGGTGTCATTTCTTTTATGCACTTCATAGTGATCGTAAAAACAAAAAGAGAAAGTAAATATGGAAGTGAATCAAAAACGGCTACTTTTACTATACGAATTTAAATTAGAGCACAACGCAACGGAAGCAACGACGAATATCAACAACGCATTTGGGTCTGATACAGTTAGCGAACGAACCACTCAGCGGTGGTTCGAAAAATTTCGATCCGGAGATATAGACCTTGGAAATGAGCCACGTGGACACTCAGAACCATCAATCGATAACGATGAGCTGCGTGCATTAGTGGAGTCTGATCCCCGCCAAACCATAAGGAATCTTACCGAGAAATTAGGCGTTTACAATTCGACAGTTTGCCACCACTTGCAACAACTTGGAAAAGTGAAAAAGCTTGACAAATGGGTTCCGCATGATCTTACTGAGCAGAACATGATGTGTCAAATGTAGATTTCAAGTTCTCTTCTCTCCCGCAACAAAAAGGAATCGTTCTTGCATCGAATTGTGACCTGCGATAAAAAGTGGATTTTATACGATGATCGTCGCCGATCGGCCCAATGGCTAGATGCCGATGAAGCGTCAAGACACATGCCGAAACCAAGCCTTCATCCAAAGAAAATAGCACATCGTTGAATAAGTCCCGAGACTAACCCAAAGATGGTGCTAGTAGTACCAAACTGGCCACGTTTCCATAGAGTGCGAACCTTGACATGAAACGTGTAAAAATTTCACGTCGATCGGATCACAGACAGCAGAGTTATCGAGGTTAGAGTAAAGTCACTTTGTAATTTGTTTGAAAAATGGAAAAAAGCGAGTCTCGCGTGTTGATAAAACATTGTTTTTTAATGGGTAAAAACACCGTATAAGCCCAGCAATGGCTTGAAAAACATTACCTGGACTCCTCTTCATCCAAACCAACGATTTGTCGTTGGTATGCTGAGTTTAAACGTGGTCGTACGGACACAAACGATGCGGAACGTTCGGATAGGCCATTGGAAGCCGTTACACAGAAAAATGTGACTAAAGTGTTAAAAATTGTGATGAAAAATCGCAAAGTGAAGGTCCGTGAGATTGCAGAAATGACACAGATATCATCTGGGAGCAAATTTACAATCCTTCATGAAAAATTAAGCATGAAAAAGGTTTTTTCCAAGTGGGTGCCGCGATTGCTTTCAGTGGAACAAAAACAGCAACGAGACGACGATTCAGAGAGCTGTTTATCGCTATTTACTCGCAATAAAAAGGATTTCCTGCGTCGATACGTGACCATGGATGAAACATGGATACATCATATCAGTCCAGAGTCGAATCGGCAATCATCTGAGTGGCGCATGGCTGGCGAAAGCTGCCCAAAGCGTCCAAAAATGCAGCAGTCTGCTGGCAAAGTCATGGCGTCCGTTTTTTGGGATACACATGGCGTGATTTTAATTAACTACCTGAAAAAAGGTAAATCGATCAACAGTGATTATTATATTGACTTGTTGGTACGTTTGAAGGAGGAGATCGCAGCAAAACGACCGCACATGAAGAAGAAAAAAATCCTTTTTCACCAAGACAATGCACTATGCCACAAGTCCATGAAAACAATGGCAAAATTGAACGAATTGGGCTTTGATTTGCTTCCCCACCCCCGTATTTGCCAGATTTAGCCCCCAGCGACTACTGGCTCCTTGCTGATCTCAAAAAATGCTTCAGGGAAAAAAATTTGGCTCGAATGAGGAGGTCATTGCCGAAATTGAAGCCAATTTTGAAGCAAAGGATAAATCCTTCTATAAACATGGTATAGAAATGTTGAAAAGGCGTTGGAAAGATTGCATCACTCTAAAAAAAGATTATATTGATGAATAAAAATGATTTATGAAAAAAAATGTTTTCGTTGTTAGTCTCGGGACTCATTGAACCATGTGTTATACCAATCGTCTACGTATAATTCTATTATCCTAGATTACTAAGCATCTTAATAAATACGAGGTTGAATCAAATATAAACTGTAATTTAGCTATTCTGTTTAGCACGCACCTCCAATAATAGATGATATAGTATAATGGCTGCTGGTTCGTTTATAAGGAGTGGGGGAACCAGTTTAGTTAGCGGCCACGCTCAGTTCTGTCCTCATTACAGCCATGACTGAGCAAGAGGTACGACCGTCCTTCGCACAACGCGTTATCATAGTTTTGAACCAATAAAGGTGTTAAACCGTCGGAAATTTTTACTTGTTTAAAGGCGCAGTTTGGGGACCCTACATTATCTCAGAATCGAGTGTATACGTGGGCCAGGGAATTTACGGTGGGCGGGAACGTGTTGAAAACGAAAATCATGATCGACATTCAAGGACAAGTCATCCAGATGACAACATCCGTGCCGTTCGAAAACTTATTGAATATGATAGGCGCTTAACAGTTTCACAAATCTCGTGTTAGTCTCGGGACTTATTGAACGATGTGTTAATGGTAACTGTTTGGTGGTCTGAAGCTGGAGTTATCCACTATTCGTTCCTGCAACCTGGCGAAACCATCAATGCTGAGAAACACTGTGCTCCATTGGATAAAATACATCAGAAATTGATAGTCCAACGACCTAGGCTTGTCAACAAGGATAGAGTGATACTGCTTTATGATAACGCACGACCTCATGTATCGAGAACAATGGTCCAAAAATTAAACGAGTTGTGCTATAAGACTCTTCTTCACCCTTCATATTCACCAGACCTCTCACCAACAGATTACCATTTCTTTGAATATTTGGATCACTTTTTGACAGGAAAAAGATCTAATAATGAAGCTGCTGTCAAAAATGGCTTTGAGGAGCTTCTTCGAACCAGAAACACGGACTTCTACAAAACTGGAATAAATGTACTTGTATCTCGTTGGGAAAAGTGTGTTGCATATATTGGTACTTAGTTTAATTGAATAAATTGTCTTTTCAAAAAGTTACAGCTGTTTAAAAAATTTATTACTAAATCGGCCATTTCATCTGCAGCAATCTAACAAAACTACTAGAAAAGAAAGATGTTATCATTCAAACTAAAAAATGTTTTTTAATTTTAAAGTTATATTATGTCTACTAAAAATAAAAAATGTTTAATTTTAAAGTTATAATGTGTAGTATATAAATAAAAATAAATTATTAAAAATTATGTTTATTAAAAATTATAATTAAAGAGGATATATTTTAAAATAATAGAATAACAAAATAAAAATTGTGTATAAATATTATTGTCGTACATTGTCACAATCCATAATATTGGGTGTACAACTTTGCTTCCGCCGTTTTTTTCGAAATTCGAGGCTTAATTGTAAAAAACTGGTTATACATTTATGATTCAAAGTATTGTCCATCGTTGGCCACTACTTTCTCCCATCTTTCGGGCAGCATACGAATCCCGCGTTGAAAAAACTGGTCATCTTTTGAATTGATCCACGAATCGATCCAATTTTTTACTTCTTCATAAGACCGGAAGTGCTGGTCAGACAAGCCGTGTGCCATTGATCGAAACAAGTGATAGTCCGACGGAGCAACGTCTGGAGAATACGGCGGGTGGGGTAGGACTTCTTATTTAAAAGTTTTCAAGTACAGTCTGTCAAGTAAGAGCGTGGTCGTGTTAATTTATAAAAAAATTTATTTAATGAAACTTTCATATTTATATATACATTGTTCACATTACAAACAATGATGCAATTCGGTCAATAATATGTCCAGTCACCGTCGGCGTCGATAATTGCCTGGCATCTCCGAGGCATGCTTTCTACTAATTTGACAGCGTATTCTAGTGGCAAGGATCTCTAGATCCGACGAATTTCGTAAGACAACTGCTAGAAAGTGTATGTGCGTCTTCCACGGAGCTTCCGTTTAATATATGCCCACACATTTTCAATAGGGTTTGGATTGGGCGACTGCGACGGCCAATCCAATGTAACGATGCCAGATTGAGTCTTCTACTGAGTACAGAGCTTGCTGCGGTGTTTAGGATCGTTGTCCTCCTGCAGAATCCAATCTTAATTTTTTGTGATAAACCATCGTTTGGCAGATGGCAGTAAAGCCTTCTTGTAGATTTTTATCATTTTCTCGGCATTTAGGTTGTCAGTAAAGAGGTGCAAAGTGCCGAATCCCTGCTTTGAGAAGCAGCCCCAAAGATGCACCTTTATTCCATGTTTTACGGTCCGCTGAACAAGCCTATTGGTGGAAGTTGACCAGGCTCGCGTGAGGACAGAACGTGCCCATATAGAACATTCATCAGTAAAAATGACATTTTTAAAATCTCTATCAATATTCTCATGCGCCCAAGCAAGTCGCTTTGTCACATGTTTTTCAGTCAACAGAGGCTTCTTCATTGTGTTGCGCCATTTCAGATGATGAGTACGAAGATGGGTTCGGATAGTTTCGTAGGATATATCTAAACCTTTTGCCATTAATTTTGCTTGTCCTTGCCGCAGTGTTAAAGCAGGATTCCGCGAAAACAGATTCACTATTCTTTTTTCATCTTTTTTGTTCACTTTTCCTATCGAGCCACGTTCTGGTAAATCATTGACATTTTTAGCCACTTAATATTGCTGTATCTACTTCTGTACAAATGCCTTCGACTTTCCCATATATTTAGCAGCCGCTGATTGCGACATTTTGGGACCTTTCGGGTGGATGCAAAGGAACACAGCCTCGTAGCGCGACGCGTACTTAGCACTCATGGCGTTTAACGTGATTCTCTTTCAAAAGATCAACGACAACTGAATTTTTGTTAACAATGCATCAAGGACAAAGCTTTTTTCTATTGGCACGTGAAGAAATTAAAGCAAAATCTTTTATTAACTGTCGGTGAAGTCGACCACGCTCTTACTTGACAGACTGTATGTCTTGACCACTTTCGCAACATGGGGTCGAGCATTGTCATGCTGTAAAATCCCTTTATCATGTCTCTCGTTGTATTGCGGCCGTTTTTCTTTTAATGCTTGGCTCAAACGCATTAATTGCGTTTGATAACGATCGCCTGTGATTGTTTTAATCGGTTTTAACTACTCATAATACACTACGCCGAGCTGGTCCCACCGAATACTGAGCATGATTTTGAAACCGTGAATATTCGGTTTGGCCGTCGACGTGGAAGCATGGCCGGGATATCCCCATGATTTTCTGCGCTTGGGATTATCGTAGTGAACCCATTTTTCGTCCCCAGTCACAATGCGATGCAGAAATTCCTTCCGTCTTTGCCTTGCAAGCCGCTGTTCACAAACACACAAACGCCGTTCAACATCTCTCGGCTTCAACTCGTACGGCACCCAATTTCCTTGTTTCTGAATCATTTCCATGACTCTCAGGCGTTTTGAAATAGCTTGTTGCGTCACTTTCAATGATCCTGCCAATTCTTGTTGCGTTTGACACGAGTCTTGATGAAGTAATGCCTCCAATTCTACATCTTCGAAAACCTTCTTTTTTTCACCGCCATGTTGGTCTTCGACATTAAAATCGCCGTTCTTGAAGCGTTAAAACCACTCTCGGCACGTTCTCTCACTTATAGCGGCCTCACTATAGGCATTTGAGAGCATTCGATGAGCCTCAGTCGCAGATTTCTTCATATTAAAGCAGAAAATTAAAACCTCCCGCAAATGACGAGAATTTGGCTCGTAAGCTGACATGTTTAATCGAGAATAACTTGATGATGCAGACACAAATCGACTAATATTTCGATAGCGTTATGTTTACAAATACCTAAGCTTATTGTATGACATCTATGATCTATTTATTTTAACTGCCACTTACCGCTACAGCCAACTATTGCAAAACGGCGGAAGCAAAGTTGTACACCCAATAATATAATAGAAAAAAGCTGTATTTTTATACATTTGTATCTTTTTTTGATAAATATCTATTTTTATTCAAAATTTTAATATAATTTTTTTCGTATTTTTTAATAGTAATAAATTTTCATGTTCAATTAAGTAAAGTAAAACATAACTCTTTACACACAATTTTTACAACGGGATCGTATATAACCGCTGTTTTTCACAGCGCGCAGGTGCGCAGGCGTGAAAATTATAATGATATTTAGAAAATAATCATAATAATAGCGACTGAACGGGGAAAAAAAAATTGAAATAACGAAGACCAATTGGTAAAAATGCAGCTTATATCTCTGCAATGACAGAGAGTAGAAAGCTAGATTTCTTTTATATTTTAAAGAATTAGAAAAATAGTAAAATACTAAACCTAAAATTATATTTTTGTACACACAAATATATTTTTATGAATAAATTTTTGACCTTACATTTGTCAAATATAAATGATTAGGCTAACGCCGCGTGACTAAGTACCCATAATTGCCACATGGCGCTGCCGCGCCACTTGATATGCAAACAGAACATGAAAAGTCCGTGGACAGAACTCTGTAGCATGCCGAGATTGGTACTCAGCCAACCAGAGTTATCGGTTGAGGATGTTAGAATCGATTGTGCTCTATCAGAAAAGTAAGAATTAATCCATTTGAGAGTTGCTCTGCAAACTCCCATAGAGCTTAATTTTAGCAGTAGTTAGTACAAAAGCTTCACTAAAATCGAATTGAAGTAGTAGCATCACGATTTCCTTGAGTAAACCACGTCTAATGTCTTTAGTAAGCTTAAGCAAAGCTGTTTGCATTGAATGATACGGCCTGAAACCAGTCTGATAGGGATCTAGAATGCAAGAGGTCGTTAGATGCTCTTGCATTTGATCATAAGCGAGCTTCTTCAGTATCTTTGGAAGAAAGCTCACTATCACTATCGGCTAGAAATCCGATGCTGACCAAGGAACTTTATATTTCTTTAATGATATACAGTCTGTCAAGTAAGAGCGTGGTCGTGTTAATTTATAAAAAAATTTATATGATGAAACTTTCATATTTGTATATACATTGTACACGTTACAAACAATGATGCAATTTAGTCCATAATGTGTCCAGTCACCACCAGCGTCGATAATTGCCTGGCATCTCCGAGGCATGCTTTCTACTAATTTGACGGCGTATTCTAGTGGCAAAGATCTCCAGATCCGACGAATTTCGTAAGACAACTGCTTCAAAGTATATGTGCGTCTTCCACGGAGCTTCCGTTTAATATATGCTCACACATTTTCAATAGGGTTTGGATTGGGCGACTGCGACGGCCAATCCAATGTAACGATGCCAGATTGAGTCTTCTACTGAGTACAGAGCTTGCTGCGGTGTTTAGGATCGTTGTCCTCCTGCAGAATCCAATCTTAATTTTTTGTGATAAACCATCGTTTGGCAGATGGCAGTAAAGCCTTCTTGTAGATTTTTATCATTTTCTCGGCATTTAGGTTGTCAGTAAAGAGGTGCAAAGTGCCGAATCCCTGCTTTGAGAAGCAGCCCCAAAGATGCACCTTTATTCCATGTTTTACGGTCCGCTGAACAAGCCTATTGGTGGAAGTTGACCAGGCTCGCGTGAGGACAGAACGTGCCCATATAGAACATTCATCAGTAAAAATGACATTTTTAAAATCTCTATCAATATTCTCATGCGCCCAAGCAAGTCGCTTTGTCACATGTTTTTCAGTCAACAGAGGCTTCTTTATTGTGTTGCGCCATTTCAGATGATGAGTACGAAGATGGGTTCGGATAGTTTCGTAGGATATATCTAAACCTTTTGCCATTAATTTTGCTTGTCCTTGCCGCAGTGTTAAAGCAGGATTCCGCGAAAACAGATTCACTATTCTTTTTTCATCTTTTTTGTTCACTTTTCCTATCGAGCCACGTTCTGGTAAATCATCGACATTTTTAGCCACTTAATATTGCTGTATCTACTTCTGTACAAATGCCTTCGACTTTTCCATATATTTAGCAGCCGCTGATTGCGACATTTTGGGACCTTTCGGGTGGATGCAAAGGAACACAGCCTCGTAGCGCGACGCGTACTTAGCACTCATGGCGTTTAACGTGATTCTCTTTCAAAAGATCAACGACAACTGAATTTTTGTTAACAATGCATCAAGGACAAAGCTTTTTTCTATTGGCACGTGAAGAAATTAGAGCAAAATCTTTTATTAACTGTCGGTGAAGTCGACCACGCTCTTACTTGACAGGCTGTAATATGCGCCTTCTTCCAAATTGCATCAAAAACACCGCTTAGGAAAGAGTGATTAAACAACTGTACTAGGAAGACTCCAATGACCGGTAGTGCTTTAATAATGACACTCTGTGGGATGCTGTCAGCCCCCCCTCGTGCCTGTGATAAGTGAGAGATCGCGAGAATAACATCATTTAAATTAATTTGCTTGAATAAAAAGCCATTTTCCAGAGTATTTTTATTAATTTTTCTGCGCTCCGCTCCATCATCCCAGGGAGATTTCGACACACCCGCAAAGTGCCTATTATAGAGATATAGTGCCTAGATCATCGGGTGAGAAACCGTTCAATCCTTCCTTATGCTTAGGTAAAAGCCCCAGGTTTCTTAGCTTTTTCCAAGGATAGTTATTCGCAAGAGCATCGAATAGCCGATTGCGGTAGTAAAAAGTTCTCGCTTGCTGCAAGTAATTAAATTGCCATTTTTCCTACTTATTCTTTTACATTATATACAAGCTTTGGGAGCCATAGTCAATATTAGGTCAAACAAGTCGGCATATACTAAAATAGTAGTACAAAGGTAGCCGCAGGCTACTTAGACACCGCCTCTGCCGCCCACTGAAGCACCGCTATCCCCTCACCAAGATGATCTGGACAAATTCGGTATGTATTGTGTTTATTTGCAGATAACCTGCATACAATATATGTTGGATGCTTGAAAATTAAATGCGTTACGTATGTTATTAATATATTAATACAAACAGAATAAAAGGGGACCAAGAACGATCCCTGTGGCACTCTAAGATTAATATTCAATCAATCAGAATTGCAGCAGAGGTTACCACAGATTGTGCTTGTTCAGAAAGATATGCCACAAAATAGCTGATCTTGAAATCCCCATTCACTGTAGTTTGCGAAGTGGCACGCAGAACATATCGTGTCGAAAGCCCTACCGAAGTCAAATAGTATAAGTAATGTTATCATTTCATTGTTAATTCCACGTTGGATATCGCCCGTCAATTTAAGTAAAGCCGTTCAAGTTGAATGGAGTGGCCTACAACCGGTTTACATGGGGTCTAGAATGCAATATACAGTCAGATGCTCCTGCAGCTGCTCACAAGCTATCTTCGTCAACCCCTTTGAAACAAAGCATAAAAGTACAATTGGTCTAAAGTCTAATTTTGTGGAAGGAGCTTTGCAGTTTTTCAAGGGTTATATAATAGATCGGCCGAAAAGTTCATAGGCTGAAACATCTCACATAGCACAAAAGATTTTTGCAAGTTTTTGCAAAGTTTCATGAAAGGTTTGAAACTTCGCAAAAATATTACAAAAGATATTTCTGTGATTCATCTATGCCCGCGCATAATCCTCGTATAAGCATTTCCTGTAAAGTTAAGGGAAGATTGTTCGCTATGTTTATAAAAGATTTACAGAAATATTATAGAAATATTTGTTCCAGAATTTTTGCAATGTTTTTTAAAACCTCGCAAACATCTTTCAAAAATGTTTCTGTGATGTATCTATGTCCGCGCATAATCTTCGTATAAACATTTCCAGTAAAGATAAAGTAAGATTTTCGCTATGCTTTTATAAGATTAACAGAAGTATTGTAGAAACATTTCTTGCAGAATTTTCGCAATGTTTTATGAAATCTCTCAAAAATCTTACGAAATATGTTATAATGATGTTCCTGTGTCCGCGCATAATCCTCATATAAACATTTTCCGCAAAGATGAGTAACATTAAATAAAACCTTGCATAAAGCTTTTTATGAGCTTTCTGGAATGATTTTTTTAAGCTTCCCAAAAGATTAAATTATCTTCCAGGAAACTTTCACAGAATATTGACGTAATATCGAAATATCTGACTTAAGAAACTGTCAGTTATCTCCCATAAAAGATTCCAGGAACCTTATATACAATCTTTCTGGAAGATCAATTGTAACCCTCATTAACTTTTATTAAGTATTTTTTGTATTCGAGAATTTTAATATTTATTATGATTATACGTATTTTTAACATCCGCATTACATTTAATCGTTTATTTGCATTGTCGCACATGTTATTTTACACATTATTTTACAAAAAAAATGAGAAAAAATGTTTGCCCTACGGCGGGATCGAACCCAGGTCTTTCGCATCATAAAGCAGACACCCTAACCATTATGCTATGCAACGCTTGAAGAACTAAGATATAAATTTAAATAATAAGTTGCATGACAATCCATATACACTTGTATTAGGTTGTTGCAGATGAAATGACCGATTTAGCAATAAATTTTTAAACAGCTGTAACTTTTTATCAAGACAATTGATTTAATGAAAATAGGTACCAATAGATGCAACACTTTTCCCAACGAGACACAAGTACATTTATTCCAGTTTTGTAAAAGCCCGAGTTTCTGGTTCGAAGAAACTCTACCAAGGCATTTTTGACAGCAGCTTCATTATTAAATCTTTTTCCTGTCAAAAAGTGATCCAAATGTTTAAAAAAATGGTAATCTGTTGGTAAGAGGTCTGGTGAATATAGAGGGTGAGGAAGAGTCTCATAGCACAACTTGTTCAATTTTTGGATCGTTGTTCTCGATACATGAGGTCGTGCATTATCATGAAGCAGTATCACTCCATCCCTGTTGACAAGCCCAGGTCGTTGGACTATCAATTTCTGATGCATTTTATCCAGTTAAGTACAGTATTTCTCAGCATTGATGGTTTCGCCAGGTTGCAGGAACGAATAGTGGATAACTCCAGCTACAGCAGTTACCATTATTTTCTTCGGATGAAGGCTTGGTTTCAGCATGTGTCTTGGCGCTTCATCGGCATCTAGCCATTGGGCCGATCGGCGACGATTATCGTATAAAATCCACTTTTCATCGCAGGTCACAATTCGGTGCAAGAATAATTTCTTTTTGTTGCGAGAGAGAAGAGAACTTGAAATCTCCATTCAACACGTCATGTTTTGCTCGGTAAGATCATGCGGAACCCATTTGTCAAGCTTTTTTACTTTTCCAAGTTGTTGCAACTGGCGGCAAACTGTCGAATTGTGAACGCCTAATTTCTTGGTAAGATCCCTTATGGTTTGGCGGGGACCAGACTCCACTAATGCACGCAGCTCGTCGTTATCGATCGATGGTCCTGGGTGTCCACGTGGCTCATTTCCAAGGTCCATATCTCCGGATCGAAATTTTTTGAACCACCACCGAGTGGTTCGTTCGCTAACTGTATCAGGCCCAAATGCGCTGTTGATATTCCTCGTTGCTTCCGTTGCGTTGTGCTCTAATTCAAATTCGTATAGTAAAAGTAGCCGTTTTTGATTCACTTCCATGTTCACTTTCTCTTTTTGTTTTTACGATCACTATAAAGTGCAAAACAGAAATGACTTCATAAACCAAGGTAGCAGTATTTATACTTCAATATGTCATATCATTTGCGCCGCCTTGTGCCAACATAATACACTAAAATTGCAGCCAACTTTATGTTATTGCTAAATCGGCCATTTCATCTGCAGCAACCTAATATTAATTTTAGATTCAAAATTTCTTCTATTGTATAAAGTATTTTTTTAAATTGAGAAATAATTAAAAATTTAATTTATATAAATACATAATCTCGCTCTTGAGATTTTACTATATTTGGTATACAAGTATAATAAATTTCAATTTTCGATGTATTTTTATCCAAAATAAAAAAAAAATTTTGAAGATAACAAATAGCTCTGCTGCAAGATTACGACCAATATTCTATGCACTTTTCATGAAAGCTTACAACCTGCTTATATAAAATTTTCTTAAAATCTTCCCGATAAACTTTTGTGGAAGCTTACAGAAATCTTTTCTCAAAGATTTGGCTGAAGTTTACAAGCAATACTAAAGTAAAAGTTTATCGATAGCTTACAGTAACATTGCAAAATACTTTGAAGAAAGCTTTCAGGTTTTGTTTTTTGAAAGATTACAGAAGGTTGCGAAAAAAGAAATATTCTTAATTGAATATTATTAATAAAATATTTTTCTAAGAAATTTTGCAGTGATCTTGCTAAAATATTACGAGAAAATATTTCAAGAAACTTCCCTGTATTCTTACGTAAAATATTTTGCAAAATGTTCCAGCAGGTTTGCTTTAAGTCTTTGTTGAAACATTTACACAAAATCTCACAGGAATCTTTTGTGAAATGTTTTGTGATATTTTACTGCAAAGTTCCGTTAAAATCTTTAATTTGTTAAATATTTCTTTAGTGTACTTTATTGTACTCTTCTTAAAAAACAAAATAATAAAAAATAAGATGTATCACATAATTTTTTTATCATAATTATAATTCATGTAAATTATTAACTTAAACCAAAGTTACTATTTATATACAAATGATTGCTTATGGATGACAAATTCAAGTTTTAGCTTAGTTGGATAATGCTCAGTCCCACGAGCCAAGAGCTCAGGGTTCGATTCCTATGAGAAGAGAAACATTTTTTTTTTTTCTAATTATTTACTTTAATTATTTAAATTTGTTTTTTTTCAATAAAAACCATATTCCAATATATATTATAAAAAAAATTATAAAATAAATAAATTAATACTGCATTGATTTGATGAAGTATTCCAGATACATTGCAGTAAACTTTTACACATTTTTACAAGATAGATTGCTGCAAGGTTTTTAAAAACATATTTTTGAAGCATTTTTGCAAAGTTGTCGGAAGGTTTCAAAACAAGAAATATTTTACCAGGCTGTTCAACAAGTTCTGCGGTTTGATAAGAGAGTGTGTTGCTACTAGCCTAAATTTTTTTTTGTTATGGTAGTACACTCTTCATATAAACGTATGTGAAGTTTCATTTTAATCTGTCAATTCATTCTTTGTTTAAAAGCCATTTAGTATCGACATGTCACGGTATTTTTTTACAATGAAAATAATCATATCTTGCAGTGATTGAATTTTTATTTTTGCAAGGTTTAAAAGTAAAGGAAATTTATGAACAAATGTTGAAAGTGTGTAAGGACTCTTCTCCTTTAAGTAGTACAGTAGAAAGATGGGTTGCTAAATTTAAACGTGGTCGTACAAGTCTTGAAGACGATTCACGTCAAGGACGCCAAAAAACAGCAACAACACCAGAAATCGTAGAAAAAATACAGGATATCGTATTGGAAAATTGTCAAGTGACTGTAAGTGATTTAGTAAAAGCTGTAGGCATCTCATTAGACAGTGTGAGCAAT
Organism: Chalcis sispes; assembly: GCA_949987625.1. Classification (NCBI taxonomy): domain Eukaryota; kingdom Metazoa; phylum Arthropoda; class Insecta; order Hymenoptera; family Chalcididae; genus Chalcis; species Chalcis sispes. Next base: position 40,648,426 of record OX465097.1, on the reverse strand, counting down.
ATTTTGACTAAAGTATTGGGTTTCAGAAAGCTGTGTGCACAATGGGTGCCGCATTCGCTAACAATGGAACAAAAACACATTCAAATGCGACTTTCTCGGCAACATTCAGAGCGTTTTCGACAGGATAAAGTGGATTTTGCGCGTCGATTCATCACTATAGATAAGACTTGGGTCTATCATCATAATCCTGAATCCAAACATGAAGCTAAAGAGTCGTGTGAACCTGGTTTCTCGGCTCCGAAACGAGTTTGTGCCCAGAAATCGGCCAAGAAGGTGTTAGCATCAGTTTTTTTGGATGCGAAAGGAATTTTGTTTGTGGATTACTCGCAAACTGGTAAAACAATAGATTCTGAATATTATTGTTACCTTTTAGACTAACTGGAGAAAAAAATTTATGAAAAAAGATCCGGATTGCAGAAGGAAAACATCCTTTTTCATCAGGACAATGCACCGTGTCACAAGAGCATTTTGGCAATGGCTAAAATCCATGAATTAAAATTCGAATTGTTGGATCATCCACCGTATTCACCAGATTTTGCCCCCAGCGACTTCCATCTGTTTCCAGACCTAAAAAAATTCTTGCGTGAAAAGCGTTTTTCATCAAATGATGAGGTCATAACAGATGTGAAAGCGTATTTTGCAGCCCTTCCAGATTCTCACTTAAGGGATAGAATTTATAAATTGGAATCTCTTTAGAACAAGTGTATTGATGTTCAGGGAGACTATACTGAATAATTAAGTGTATTTCAAACCATAAAATTGTGTTTTTCTTATCGCACCGCAAAACTTATTGAACAGCCTGGTATTTATTAAAAATATCTACAAAAACTTGCAGCAATCTCGCTGAAATATTATAACAAAATCTTTTAAAAAACCTCGCTGCATTCGAACGTAAAATGTTTTGAAAAATGTTTCAGCAAGTTCGCTTCAAGGTTTCGTTGAGAGATTTACACGAAATCTTGTTAGACCTTTTCAAAATATTTTAACTAAATGTTTCGAAAAACCTCACAGGAATCTTTCTTGAAATGTTTTGTGAAATGTTTAAGCAATTTTTTTTCAAGGTTTCGTTAAAACATTTATACGAAATCGTGCAGCGATCTTTTTAAAATGTTTTAAATGTATGTTTTAAAAAACCTCACAGAATTCTTTCTTCAAATATTTTGTGAAATGTTCCAGCAAGTTGGCTTTAAGGTTTCGCTGAAATATTTATATGAAATCTTGCAACGACTCATTAAAAATGATTTAACTAGATGTTTCAAAAAACCTCACAGGTATCTTTCTTGAAATGTTTTGTGAAATGGTCCAGCAAGGTTGATACAAGATTATTGTTTTATTTAGATTAATTAATAAGCTCAGGATATGTAAGGATTTATAATAGCAACAACAACAGTCAGCCATGCGAGCGTTTGTTACTTAGTAACAAAAACAAAAGAAGAGACAAAAATATTTTACATCTTAAAATACCGTAGACGTAATATACATTGTGTATATAATCAAATACAGGATGCGTACGGTATTTGAGGACATGCATAAATGTGACTATAACTTCGCGAATTTTTTTTAATTTTTTTTCCTTTTCAGATAAGAAATGGCGAACTACAACATTACTCAATAAATGAAGAGACATGCTGTCATCGTCGCTATACGAGGTCTGGCTATTAAATAACGAGACTGCGCGCCCAGAGGGCGCCGTAGAGGGGTGGGAAAAAAAACGAGTAGTGCGTTAGTTATCTAGATATCTTGTCTATGCACGTACCAAAACACGTTCTCGTCACTATTATTGTATCTGTGCAGTAGCGGTTTAAAACGAACGTGTTTTTTTTTTGTGCCGAAAACCATGTGTGACGAAAAACAGGAGCAACGTATCAATCTCAAATTTCTCGTTAAATTGAAAAAAACTCTGACTGAGTGCTGTAAATTGTTGCAAGAAGCCTATGGGGACAATTCTCTATCTCGTGCGCGTGTTTTTGAGTGGTGTAAGCGCTTCAGTGAGGGCCAAGTGAGCACTGAAGATGACCAACGCCCAGGTCGCCCTGTCACTGTTTTAACTCCGGAGACAGTGACAAAAATCAACCAAATTATGCGTGCAGATCGTCGAATGAGCATCCGGATGATTGCCGAGGCTGTAAACGCCGATAAAGAAACGGTTAGACAAATTTTACACGAGGAATTACACATGACAAAAGTCTGTGCGAAGTTGGTGCCAAAAAACCTGACTCCTGACCAAAAGCTCTTGCGTCAACAGGTCTGCTCAAATTTCTTTGAAAGGTTAAAAAAAGATTCCGGACTGATGAAAAACATTATTACTTGCGACGATACGTGGATTTTTCAATACGATGTTGAAACAAAGCGGCAATCGATGCATTGGAAGACACCTGAATCGCCCAGAATCAAAAAAGCAAGGATGTCCAAATCAAAATTCAAGGCAATGTTGAACGTTTTTTTCGACATTAACTGTATCGTGATGACTGAATGGGTTCTAGAGGGTCAAACTGTCAACCAGACTTACTATTTGTCAGTTTTGGCAACACTGCGAGAACGAGTTCGTAAGAAATGGCCCGAGTTGTGGAAGAACAACTCGTGGATTTTGCACCAAAAAAACGCACCTGCCAATAACGCGCTATCTGTTAAGCAGTATTTGGCCGGTATGCGCACTCCAGTGCTCGAACACGCGCTGTACTCGCCAGATTTGGCACCGTGCAACTTTTTTTTGTTTCCGAAGATAAAATCTGCTTTGAAAGAGATACGATTTGAGTCTATGAAAGCGGTAAAGCAAAAAACGGCAGATCTCCTAAAGGCCCTCACCAAAGAAGACTTCCAGCACTGCTTCGATTAATGGAAAAAACGTATAGAAAGGTGTGTGGCGAGGGAAGGGGGGTATATTGAAGGGGAGCATTCGAATGTTAAATAATTTTTATAATAAAACCCTTTTTCGTAACCAGTCTCGTTATTTAATAGCCAGACCTCGTATGTGCGAACCATTCAGATTTAGAGATCTCTAATTCTCTTAATTGCGCCTGTTTATTCGTGCATGAGGTTCGCCGTGAATTGGAAGCATCAGGAGGCGATACAGAATCGGTTGCAAAACGCAAAAAGCACGAACAACGTTCTGACACTATCCGATCTGCAGAATTTTTAGAGCAAGGTCAAGCGATCATAGACGAAGACCCTTCAAACCAATGAGGGTCCTTGCGAGTAAGCTTCATGTTTCTAAGCGCATTATTCTTAGAGTTGTCCACGAAGACCTTCAGTATAAGTCTTACGTGATGCGCAGAGGACAGTTCAAGTCGGAACGAACACGGAAGCAGAGAGTTCTCCAATCAAAACGTCTTTTAAACAAAATCAAACACCCTGAGGCGCCCAAAATGTTATGGTTTTTTTCCGACAAAAAAAATTTTGACCAAGATCAAAAGACCAATCGCAGAAATGACAGATGGCTATGCTCAAATCCTACGGAGGTTCCTGTTGTTATGCACACAAAATTTCCAGCCACTGTTATGGTTTTAGGTGTTGTCAGCAACGAAGGACATGTTATGCCACCACACTTTTTTACTCAAGGACTTCGAGTAAACTCTGCTGCATACATCGAGGTTTTGGAGACGGTAGTGAAACCCTGGATAGACAATGTAAGCGGAGGCAGACTATACATTTTTGAACAAGACTCTGCTCCTTCACATAAAGCGATAGCGACACAAGATTGGATGGCCGAAAATTTTCATGATCACATAACACCGAATCTATGGCCACCTAGCTCCCTAGACCTTAATCCTTTGGATTATTACGTATGGGGCGTAGTTGAGCGTGAGACCAATAAGCGCCCTTATAACACCATTTCTTCGCTAAAGACTGCTATGAATGCCGTTATGGTCAATATGAACAAGGAGCATTTGATTCGGGCATGTAATTGTTTTCGGACCCGGATCGAAGAGGTTATTGCTGCTAATGGCGATTTTATTGAATAAATTTATAGCCATATATTAATTTAACGTTATATAAAAAATTCCTAAAATTTCATTAAATTTTATTAAAAATACTAACTAATTAATTTTACCCTCAAGTTGTCCTTAAATACCGTACGCACCCTGTATACATGAATAAATTCAAACTATGTCAATCCTAACATATACTTTTATTTTATTTATTTAACACTCCCACTCAGGATTGACACTTACAAAATATAAACCTTATCTAAATTTTAATTATATAACATTTGGCTTCATAAAAATTCAAATCTATTTTTGTTAATACCTTTGGTGCATATATCTGCAAGTTGATCCACTGTTGGAATGTAATGAAGTTTAAAAACTTTTTCTTCATAGTGCTGTCTAATAAAATGATACTTAACATCCATATGTTTTGTGCGTTGATGTGGTTCTGGATTTTTGAGTAACTTAATGGCACTTTGATTATCCACCAAAAGAATTGTTTTCTTCGGTGGAAATAAATCACTTAACAATCTTTTAATCCAAATCAGTTCTCCCACGGTTTCACTAGCAGCAATATATTCTGAGTCTGTTGTTGACGTTGCAACTACCTTTTGTTTTCTTGAACCCCACACAATTGGAGTGATCCTAATTTTATGATGAATCCAGAAGTTGATTTTTTATCAAATTTATCTTCTGCAAAATCTGTATTACTATAAGCAGTCAGTACTAAATTTTTGTTGCTTTCAATAAACAGGCCATAGTTTATAATACCTTTTGAGTACCTAATTATGCATTTGACTACATTCCAGTGCACTTTTTGGGGGTTTCCAGCATACCTGCTGACCGGACTTAGACAACGGCTTCCTTGTAGGGTACATTTAGTTTCTTATTCTTGTTTTTATTATTCAAAGTTTAATCTTAGTGATGATCGGTTGGAATTGCAACAATGTGTGCATCATTCATTCTAAATCTACTTACGATTTTTTGAATGTACCTCGATTGATTAACAAATAATCCTGAACCATTTCGCTGTTGATAAATTTGAATACCCAAAAACATTTTCAGTTGATTTGATGTAATTTGAAAATTGGTTTCGAGATACTTTATAAACTACTGAATTGAAACAAAATCAGTGGATGCTACTAATCCATCATCGATACACAAAGCAACTATCAATTTTTTATCTTAATTATCATTAATGATAACACACGGATCTGCATCTGTGGGCTTTAAGTTGAACCCCTTTAAACAATCAGCAAATTTCGCATTCCAGTTTCTTGCTGACGGCTTCAAACCATCTAATGATCTCTAAAGTTTATAAACTTGCACATTGTTAATTTTATATCCTGGTAGTTGATCCATGTAAATATTTTCAGAAAGGTTGCCATACAAAAAAGCCGTTTTTACATCAAACTGCATAAGATGCATATTATGTGCTGCATCAACTGTTGAAATTGCTCTTACTGAAGCATACTTAACTACAGGACTAAAAGTTTCTTTATAATCAATCGCTGGTCTTTGCGAACATTCTTGTATAACCAGTCTAGCTTTAAATCTAGTTTTTATATTTTTTGATGGTGGTTTGTATTTAAAAATCCATCTGCTTATTAATAATTTTGATCCTTCAAAAGGTGATACAAGTTTTAATACACCATTTTCCTTTAACGAATGCAATTCTTTATTCATTGCTTTTATCCAAAATTTTTAAAACTCACTATGCATAGCCTCTTCATAGGTCTCTAGCTCGTTGTACATAAAGTTAGGCTGGCTAGATAGACAATAATCATCATATCTTTCTGGTCTTCTGACATTCTGTCTGTCTCTAAGCATACGCTCTTGTTTATGAACTAAGGATTTTTTTGCTCTTCATCTCGTAGATTAGGTCCCTTTTCTTGATAAATGATTGGATCTCCCTCTTGATTAAAGTTTCTGCATTGAACTAAATCTCGATCATGTTTTTTAAATATAACCTTTTGAAAATCATACTCCAATTCTTCACTGTGGTTTTGAGACGAGTTGAGCACACTCTGAGGTTTTTCTTGGTCAAAAACTACGTTTCTATGAACTTCAACTTTACCTCTTTTTGATAACCATTCTCTATAGCCTTTACTCGACTTATCGTAGCCAACAAAAATACCGTTTCTAGCTTTTGAACCCCACTTGTTTCTTTTCGGGTCAGGAATATAACAGTACACTTCTGTGCCAAAAATTTTGTAGTCCGGTTCCAATAGAGTCTTCTTATGCCAAAGTTCATACAGAGTTTTCTTAGGTATGCTGCTTGTGCCAGATCTGTTCAACACATAAACAGCTGTGTTTACTGCCTTTGCCCATAAATTTAGACCTTAACCTTGTGCGTGAGTCATACTGCGTGTAGCTTCCACGACAGTGCGGTTTTCTCTCTCGATAGCACCATTTTGTTCTGGACAATAGGGAACGCTTGTTTCACGTTTCACACCTTCATCTTGTAACAATTTTCGAACTTCTTTGTTAATAAATTCCATTGTCTGTGCGGAAACTTTGTAATTTTATTCCAAATTGTGTATTCACCATACTAATAAAAGATATAATGCATTCTGGTGCATCTGATTTTTGCTTCAGAAAATACACATATTTGTAATGCGAAAAATCGTCCTTGATCAATATAAAATACTTGGAACCTCCCAATGATAAATGTTTCATTGGGCCACATAGATCGGCATGCACTAGTTCACCTACATCGCTTGTTCTTGATTTAATATTAAGTTGCTGCAGATAAAATGTCCAATTTAGTAATAAATTTTTAAACAGCTGTAACTTTTTATAAAGACAATTTATTTAATCAAAATAGGTACGAATAGATGCAACACACTTTTCCCAACGAGATACAAGTACATTTATTCCAGTTTTGTAGAAGTCCGAGTTTCTGGTTCGAAGAAACTCCTCGAAGGCATTTTTGACAGCAGCTTCATTATTAAATCTTTTTCCTGTCAAAAAGTGATCCAAATGTTTGAAGAAATAGTAATCTGTTGGTGAAAGGTCTGGTGAATATGGAGAGAGGAAGAGTCTCATAGCACAACTTGTTTAATTTTTGGATCGTTGTTCTCGATACATGAGGTCGTGCATTATCATGAAGCAGTATCACTCCATCCCTGTTGACAAGCCCAGGTCGTTGGACTATCAATTTCTGATGCATTTAATCCAGTTAAGTACAGTATTTCTCAGCATTGATGGTTTCGCAAGGTTGCAGGAACGAATAGTGGATAACTCCAGCTACAGCAGTTACCATTATTTTCTTTGGATGAAGGCTTGGTTTCGGCATGTGTCTTGGCGCTTCATCGGCATTTAGCTATTGGGCCGATCGGCGACGATTATTGTATAAAATCCACTTTTTATCGCAGGTCACAATTCGGTGCAAGAATGATTCCTTTTTGTTGCGGGAGAGAAGAGAACTTGAAATCTCTATTCGACACGTCATGTTTTGCTCGGTAAGATCATGCGGAACCCATTTGTCAAGCTTTTTCACTTTTCCAAGTTGTTGCAACTGGCGGCAAACTGTCGAATTGTGAACGCCTAATTTCTCGGTAAGATCCCTTATGGTTTGGCGGGGACCAGACTCCACTAATGCACGCAGCTCGTCGTTATCGATCGATGGTCCTGGGTGTCCACGTGGCTCATTTCCAAGGTCCATATCTCCGGATCGAAATTTTTTGAACCACCGCCGAGTGGTTCGTTCGCTAACAGTATCAGGCCCAAATGCGCTGTTGATATTCCTCGTTGCGTCTGTTGCGTTGTTCTCTAATTTAAATTCGTATAGTAAAAGTAGCCGTTTTTGATTCACTTCCATGTTCACTTTCTCTTTTTGTTTTTATGATCACTATGAAGTGCAAAACAGAAATGACTCCAAAAACCAAGGTAGCAGTATTTATACTCCAATATGTCATATCATTTGCGCCGCCTTGTGCCAACATAATACACTAAAATTGCAGCCAACTTTATGTCATTGCTAAATCGGCCATTTCATCTGCAGCAATCTAATACATAGAAATGGCTTTCTACTCATTTTTCTTAATGTGCAGTCTTTACAAACATCATTTACATTAAGCGTATAATTTACTTGCCATTGTTCAATATGGATTTCACATTTAAAATATTCTGATGCACAAGCCTCTTGTGCCAAGTCTGCAACGTTTTAGGTTGAGTACTACTGATCAGAGCTTGCTCGACACTTTTATTGTTGCAACGGTCAATCACTTCAAAAAGCATATGAAACAGCTTTGCTTGCCTCTGTCCTACTGCTAATATTTTATCCTTTTGTATGAAACTACACGTATCACTGTCTTCTTTTATATACATACTTTTGTCTAGTGCAGCAGTAAGTGAAAAAAATTATATTTTAAGCGAGGTACGTGTAACACTTTGATCAGATGACATCTCTTCCATTCTGAACCATTAAAAACTTTCACGTCTATTTCACCTTCTCCCACTGCATAAATGATTTACCCATCTCCTAGACGTATAGAAATTTGTGCTGTAAGACTCTTATAGTTAACAAAATAATTTTTCTTTGGAGACATATGCTGTGTTGCCCCTGAGTCTAAATGCCAATCATTAGAATTTTCTTCCAAGACTCAAGTGTTCAGTGCAACATTTAGTCGAACAAAAGCTGAATCTCTGTCTTCTTGATCACTTTTATCATAAGACTTTTGCTCGACTTCATTGTCTTTGTTTGTAACATTTTATTTACTATATTTTTCTTGATTTAACTTAACTTTACAGTCCTTTTTCCATTGACCTGTTTTACCACACTTAAAACACTTTCCTGGGTTTTTCCCTGACCCTTTTGTATTTGTGTGTCCTTTGGTTATTGCTGAAAAAGCCTTTTGTGTCTCTTGTGTTTTATACGAATCTACTCGCATTTCTTCAATCATAGGCCTTGTTTTTAACTCAGTTAATGTTCTCTTATCCGCTGCAGTTGACTCCTATGCGGTATTGAAATGTGTGTATGCACATCTTGGCAAAATTATAAGTATCTTGGCAATCATCACACTTGGCAAAATCATAAGTATCTTGGTTATGACCATATTGTCAGACACATTCGCTTCTGCCATTTTAAGCTTGTGCGCCAAGTCTTCTATTTTTTCTATATGCATAGAGAGAGTATCAGATACAACCTTATTTAATATATACCAACGTTGCAGCAAGAAATGCTACAAAGTCCCATTCTTGCTTTCGAAAATTTGATGCAGCTTATCCCACACCTCCTTAGCTGAAACGCAATTTATGATGTGTAGCATGACTTGCTCACTTACTGTCGTAACTATGTACTTTTGTGCTATGCCGTCACATTTATTCCATTTCTTATAATCGGTTTGTGCTTGCTTAGTAGCATTTTCTTCCAGTTCAGGTTTTTTAGTACTACCGCCAGTTACATCCATCGTTTCGCTTAAAAGAAACATAACTTTAACCTGGATCTTCCATGTTTCTCAGTTATCTGCTCCTCGAAACTTCTCAATTTTAACAAATTTGCCTTTCATTTGAGTTTTTTTTTTTGCACGTGGCTAAACTCAAAAAACGATACTGACTTTTCGCCGTGTAGACTTTCTTAAAAACCAAAACTATTAGGTTTGCAACTATGAAACCGGCGTTTTTTGTTTAGTAAAAGACTTTGAATTGTTTATGAACTCTAAAAATTAAGATTTTTTTCAAAAAGGCATATATGATTTGCCCAATCGTTAGCAAAAAGTCGTAGATACCAATGGAAATTATTTCAATTGAATATAATAAATAATGTGAAAAATTGCGCTTTTCGTGTTTTATTTTTATTCAACGCCCGTTCCATAGTTTCCAACCTAATACTACTCAAAAAACCGTAGTGCCAACGTGGCTTGGGCCCATAACCTATTGTTTTATTTAGATTAATTAATAAACTCAGCATATGTAAGGATTTGTAAGTAATAGCAACAACGGCAGTTAGCCACGCGAGCGTTTTTTACCTAGTAACAAAAACAAAAAAAGAGACAAAAATATTTTACATCTTAAAATGCCGTAGACGTAATATACATTGTATATATAATAAAATATACATGAATAAATTCAAACTATGTCAATCCTTACATAAGCTTTTATTTTATTTATTCGACAAAGATTTACTTGTAAGATTTCAATGTAATGTTTTTATTATCTTAAAACGATGTTTCAATGTTATGTTTCTTTAAAAGATATCTGCAAGGTTTTAATATAACCTTTCTACAAGTTTTCACTGAAACCTTACATCGAATCTTTCACTAAAATCTTTTATGCTATGCGGGATAGATGGCGTTAGAATTAAAGTTAGAATCAAATCCATATGATTTTTAGTTAGTATCAACCTTCAAAAGATACGTGTATAAATTTGACAAACAATACGTCTATAGCTTTCGGACAATTGGTTGGTAAAATATAGCATTGTGAGTGAAGCAACTTTCGCAATCGAGATAGCTAGGGAAGATTTTAAGAAAATTTTGTAAAAGTATGTTATAAGCTTCCATGAAAAGTGCATAGAATATTAATCGTAATTTTGCAGTAGAGCTATTTGTTATCTTAAAAATTTATATTTATTTTGGATAAAAATACATCGAAAATTTAAATTTATTATGCTTGTATGTATAGTAAAATCTCTAGAGCGAGATTATGTATTTGAATAAATTAAATTTTTAATTATTTCTTAATTTTAAAAAATACTTTATGCTATAGAAAAAATTTTAAATCTAAAATTAATACAAGTGTATATGGATTGCCATGCAACTTATGATTCAAATTTAAATCTTAGTTCTACAAGCGTTGAATTTTTTTTGTAAAATAATGTGTAAAATAACATGTGCGACAATGCAAATAAACGATTAAATGTAATGCGGATGTTAAAAATACGTATAATCATAATAAATACTAAAATTCTCGAATACAAAAAATACTTAATAAAAGTTAATGAGGGTTACAATTGATCTTCCAGAAAGATTGTATATAAGGTTCCTGGAATCTTTTATGGGAGATAACTGACAGTTTCTTAAGTCAGATATTTCGATATTACGTCAATATTCTGTGAAAGCTTCCTAGAAGATAATTAAATCTTTTAAGAAGCTTAACATATCGTTCCAGAAAGCTCATAAGAAGCTTCACGTAAGGTTTTATTCAATGTTACTCATCTTTGCGGAAAATGTTTATATGAGGATTATGCGCGGACACAGGAACATCACTATATCATATTTCGTAAGATTTTTGCGAGATTTTATAAAACATTGCTAAAATTCTGCAAGAAATGTTTCTATAATATTCCCTTAAATCTTTTAAAAACATAGCGTAAAATCTTACTCCATCTTTAGGGGAAATGTTTATACGAGGATTATACGCGGACACAGATGCATTATCGAAACGTTTTTCAAAAGATTTTTGTGAGGTTTCAAAAAACATTGCAGAAATTCTGCACAAAATATTTCTGCGATTATCCTGTCAATCTTTTGTAAGCTTAGCGAAAAATCTTACCTCAACTTTACAGGAAATGTTTATACGAGGATTATGCACGGACATAGATACATCACAGAAATATTTTTCCTAAGATTTTTGCGAGGTTTCAAACCTTTCATGAAAACTTGCAAAAACCTTGCAAAAATCTTTGGTGCTATGTGGGGAAGATAGAGCGATGTATAAAATGTAGCATATTGATATGTTTTGTAAAAACTCAGAAATTTTACTGTATATATAAAAAATATCTGTGCAGAAGTCACGAAAATAATCACTTATAATTTTACCTATGCCTCTAATAATTCATTTATTTATACGATTTTTACATTAACAATTTGAAGTCTGGCACAAAACATCACGAAGGTTTTCATATTGACTCCCCGTAGAATCGATTGCCGCTTGTAGTTTTCCAAAATTACAAATTTTTCATTTATTTGTTTTAAATTTTTTTATAAACAATTGCAAATGATAAAAGAAAAAATACGGGTACTTTTTTCGGCTGTGTTGCTAATCAAATAGATAGTTTAATGCTCTATAGCCCAGATTCGGCTCAACTGTTGCCATTTAAACGGTTTATCTTTAAATATTAAAAAGTGTTTTACTAGATCTTTTGGAAAAAATCGATTGGGTTTTGCTTCACATTTTATTAAAAATTTTATGATTGAATATGTGTCGGAGTTATAGGATTTGGGTGTTATAATAGATTTTAATTTGACTTTTAATCTTTATTTGGATAACATTAAAATTGCAGCTATTTGAAAAAAAAACTTTGTAAAAAGGTTCGCTAAAAATTTTAAAAACGAAGATATTTTCAGATCATCATACTTTGCGACTATTTATTTTACTTCAACTTACTGCTCAGTTATTTGACATCCTTATTTAAAATATCAAATTAAGTAGAAGGTTTAAATCATATCTTTCTCAGATATGTGGCTTTTAGAATAAACAAACCAAAGCGTTTTAATCATCCTGATAACACAAATATAATGGATGTTATGAACTTATATGACATCGAAAAATCATTTGACTCTATTCACTTCATCTTTTTGCATCAATTGTTAAATAACCTACTTGATTGCCCACAGTTACTTACAAGGAAACTACCCCAGGTGTAACTCACTAATATTTTTCATTTTGTAATATACTATTGTAGTATAGTAGTATAGTAGTATAGTAACATAGTATAGTAGTATTCACAAAAATCTTATACACGTGTTTTTTTCAAGTACTAATTCGTCGATTTCAGGAGTGAAAATTACCCTTGAAGTTCGACCCCAAAAACAGTTTTCTTTTAATATCTCAAAAAGTTTTAAGAGTTTTTAAATAAAAACGGCAAATTCACACATCGTTCAATAAGTCCCGAGACTAACCCAGAGATGGTGCTAGTAGTACCAAACTGGTCACGTTTCCATAGAGTGCGAACCTTTAGATGAAACGTGTAAAAATTTCACGTCGATCGGATCACAGACAGCAGAGTTGTCGAGGTTAGAGTAAAGTCACTTTGTAATTTGTTTGAAAAATGGAAAAAAACGAGTTTCGCGTGTTAATAAAACATTGTTTTTTAATAGGTAAAAACACCGTAGAAGCCCAGCAATAGCTTGAAAAACATTACCCGGACTCCTCTTCATCCAAACCAACGATTTGTCGCTGGTATGCTGAGTTTAAACGTCGTCGTACGGACACAAACGATGCGGAACGTTCGAGTAGGCCATTGAAAGCCGTTACACAGGAAAATGTGAGTGAAGTGTTAAAAATTGTAATGAAAAATCGCAAAGTGAAGATCCGTGAAATTGCAGAAATGACACAGATATCATCTGGAAGCTTATTTACAATCCTTAATGAACAATTGAGCATGAAAAAGGTTTTTTCCAAATGGGTGCCGCGATTGCTTTCAGTGGAACAAAAAACAGCAACGAGTCGACGATTCAGAGAGCTGTTTATCGCTATTTACTCGCAATAAAAAAGATTTTCTGCGTCGATACGTGACCATGGATGAAACATGGATACATCATTTCACTCCGGAGTCGAATCGGCAATCATCTGAGTAGCGCATGGCTGGCGAAAGCCGCTCAAAGCGTCCAAAAACGCAGCAGTCTGCTGGCAAAGTCATGGCGTCTGTTTTTTGGGATACACATGGCGTGATTTTCATTGACTACCTGGAAAAAGGTAAATTGATTAACAGTGATTATTATATTGATTTTTTGGTACGTTTGAAGGAGGAGATCGCAGCAAAACAACCGCACATGAAGAAGAAAAAAATCCTTTTTCACCAAGACAATGCACCATGCCACAAGTCCATGAAAACAATGGCAAAATTGAACGAATTGAGCTTTCATTTGCTTCCCCACCCCCCATATTCGCCAGATTAAGCCCACAGCGACTACTGGCTCTTTGCTGATCTCAAAAAAATGCTCCAGGGAAAAAAATTTGGCTCGAATGAGGAGGTCATTGCCGAAACTGAAGCCTATTTTATAGCAAAGGATAAATCCTTCTATAAACATGGTATAGAAATGTTGGAAAAGGCGTTGGAAAGATTATATCACTCTAAAAGGAGATTATATTGACGAATAAAAATGATTTTTAAAAAAAAATGTTGTTTTCGTTGTTAGTCTCGGGACTTATTGAACCATATGTTATGTCTCGTAAGAAGACGCTTCTGTAGGCATAACTTTAATGCCAAAGGGTTGCAACTCCAATTTTTTTAGGGATAAACGTGCAATTTTTATGCTTGTTTTTCGTATAAACTGTATTTAATTGGCTGGATTAGGTTATAAATTGCACTGTCATGTAGAAAATAACATGATTAAGTTGACGTGTTTCGAATTTTTTTATGAATTATAGATTAAATTTTGGCTCAAAAAACGCGAAATATATTGAAGTTTTTTGTATTATTTTTTTAAAAAGAAACAAGCATAAATAACAAAGTTATGGCGAGTTAAAGTGGAAAAAGTTATAATTTGTTTAGTCAAAAATACTTTTTTTTGTAAATATTTAAAAAACTACGAAAAATATTGATATAGTTTATTAAAAGAAAAAAATGCGCTACAAAATTATCTATTGTAATAAACTTTGTGAATTTATTTTTGAATAAGTTGAAAAAAAATGATTTGGACAATAGTTGATCGGCGAAATTCGTTAGTACTGTTTCTGTTCCGGGACCCTCAAATATGCTATAGAACTAGATCTTAATTGTGCACAGAAAAATTTAAGCCCTGGGTTTTTTCAATAAAGAATAACTAAATCTATTCTGTTTTTGATAGTAAGTTATAAATAAATACAGAACACAATATATTTAGGTTCATACAATATTAGTATAGTTTGTTTTATAAAGTGAACATAAGTAAACAACAAAATAGTCTACACTATTTAAAAACTATATACTAAAATCAATTAACTAATTAAGAAAGTTAAATTTTTTTTCCAGATATATCCATATTCTTACCGATAGAATGATATATTAAAATAATCTTAAAATAAAATAAAATAAAAATAATATTTCACAATTTTATGTATAAAGTTAGTAAATGTCAGGGATGAAATCATTGCCTGAAACGCGGAAGTACATGTGGAAGTAAAACGCGGAAGTGCAAACGTGGAAATACAAGCACCCGCCGCGAGGCTTGGCCTCGAGTTATATGGGTCCAGCGGTAAGAAAAAACCGTAAGGTGGAATCCAGTCCGTCAGGGAGCTAGGTATGCAGTGAGCACCCACCCTTTCAAACAAAACAATGAAAATTTAGGATTAAGATGGTAAATTGTATAAAAATAATAAATTATAATTGTTTGATAAAAATGCTATGTATTGCGGTGCCTTGCCTTTAGTCCTTGGTCGAAGCTAATTGGCCGCGAGAAATATAGAGGGGGAAGTTTCAGCAGAGCTCCCCGCGAAGCAATAAAAAGCGCGCGCTTGAGTCGCGCAGCAGCATTTCGGCAAAGCATTGTAGCATTGCATTGCACAGCATAGCATAGCATATCATTTTGGCACTTCGGCATAGCGTCAAGAGTTTCGGTACTTGCATTTTTGTATCGTTTCGGTTCTTATATTAAAGTTTGTAAACGTCAATAAATTAATTTTATATAAAAGAAATAAAATGTGTTTAAATTATTTGCCTAACTATTTGCCCCGATTATTTCATATTCGTGTTTATATTATACACATATTGTTAAAAAGTTTTGCCTTTTTAAAGAAAATTTTTAACAAGTTTCACAATTAGCTTAAATACTTAAATAATTCATAAACAACTTTTGCTGTGAAGAAGTGAATATATTAAACAGAGTTGTACTTACCAAAAGATTAAAAGGATTGTTATGTATATATAAAAGTGCAAAACTATAAAAAAATTATAGATTTGCGTACACTTCTGAACTCAAAGTCCCGTTAGGTATAACTGACAAAATATTGGGTTGTTCGATAATTAATGTCGTTTTTTTCATGTTTCTCAAAGTGAATTTATTTATATTAACAACAAACATTAATTAATGATCTATTGACCGTTTTGTTGGATGACCTTTTGCCATCTTGCGGTAAGTTGAAAAATTCCTTGTTCGAAGAAGCCTTGATTTTTAGAAGCGAAGAACTGGTCCAACTCATTTTCAACAGCCTAATCGGAATCGAAAGTTTTACCATTCAAATGGTTTTTAAGGGAGCAAAACAAATGATAGTTTGATGGTGCTAAGTTAGGGCTATAGGGTGGATGTGGCATCAGTTCCCAATATAGCTGCATTAATTTTTGATGGGTTATCAAAGAGGTGTGAGGTCTAGCGTTATCATGATGGAACATCACACCCTTGCGATTAGCCAGTTCAGGGCGTTTTTTCTTGATTGCTTTGTTCAATTTCGATAGTTGACGACAGTAGACATTCGTATCAATAGTTTGGTTTCTTGGAAGCAGCTCAAAGTAGACTATTCCCTTGTAATCCCACCACACGGGAAGAATAATCTTCTTTTGGTGAATATTGGCTTTGGATGCCGTCCGTGGGGGCTTATGTTGCTTGATGATCGTTTTTGGACTACATTATCATACACAAGCCATGTTTCATCACCCGTTATGATTCTTTTTAGAAATGGCTCGTTTTCGTTACGATGCAGCTAAGAGTCGCATATGTTAATGCATTTGGTGAGGTGGATTTCCTTTAATTCGTGAGGAACCCAAACATCCAGTTTGTTTACGCAACCAAGCTGTTGTAAGTGCAAGTAAACGGTTGAATTCGATATGCCGAGCTTCCCTGCTATCTCTCGAGTTGTCATATGCCAGTTAGTTTCGATTAACGCCTGTATTTTGTCGTCATCAGTTGTGGTTGAACGAACAGTATGTGGTGCATCTTGCACATTAAAATTTCCAAAACAAGAAAATCTCCACCTGCGAGTGCCATTGCACGACGGCTAACATCCGTTGGCACTCAAGGCAGCATCGAAGGGTAGCCTGCGTCCACAGCAGTGCGCACGTATAAGGGAGAGTCCCGCAAGTGCACTAACGGAAAAATACTGTTACAATAAATATAAAATTTGTATCAAGAAAAACATAACAGTTTCAATTAATTTGTTTAATTTCAATTAGTACATTTTATCCAAAAAAAAAAAAAAAAATGATTTAATATACTTTGTTATAGATAAAGGTACAACTTCAAATAAGTTAAAATCCAACATTTAAAATAAATAGTTAATGTAACAGAAACAATTTAAAATTAATCTTTATAATTTAAAAAAATAAAGATTATGCTGTATAATCGGTATAACTTATACTGACTGTATAAGCAAGATTACTGCCGTCGGGTCGCGTTAAATTACTCAATTGTCATGCGAAGGTTATTGTCGCATCAAATGATTATTCAAATTATCAAAATTTCAGAATTCCACATGCAAACATGTTAAACGGATGACCCTGTGCGCACAACAAAATCAACCTGCAAACTGCTAATTAATTTTTAAATATAGTTATTTAAAAATTCAAGAATTATTATATTTTATCTATCAACCAGAATTCTAAATATAATTTATTTAAAATTATTAGACTTTATGCCTAAGAAAAGTATATGTTAGCATGCATTCGATTGTTCACTCAAGAGGGGTCCCATAAATTTTATCTTAATCATAATAAGTTATTATTATAGGTTATTATTAAAGTTTCCGTTTATCGCGAAGGGCTGTTTTAAAGGCGATTTGTTTTTCGGCAAGTATCGCGTTTTTTACGATGTCCAAGATGTTGTTTGTCGTCTTCATCCTATTCCCTATTTCTGGTTTCAGACCCTAGTTAAAACATTCTATTATGTGTGTTTCTATCTGCATTTTAAATTCGGGATCGAGGGCGCCGGTGGCTATTTTATGAGTCTTGTTAATCTGCGCTCCTAAACCCCGCATGCGGTTCGCAAAAGAAATTACGTATTCGTTATCCCGCTGGTATTCGTTACCGAGTTCTCCTAGCAGCTATTGATCAGTTTTCGTCGAAGAATAGATGTCTTTTAGAATATCTTTTAATTTATCTATCGTGTGAAACACGGTTCCAAGGATTGCGGCGCGGGCTTCTCCACGGATCTTGCTCCTTATTATTTTGACTAAGTTAACCTCATCGTTAAGGGCTATCATTTTCCTTGCCTCATCGCATCTTTCTAGGAATCTTTTAATGTTATCAGTTGAGCCGTGCCTTCTATAGGACTAGCCTACAAAAATGGAAACAGAGATTTTTGGTCGTGGGCGGGGGCGGTGTCTCGTGAGATCAGGGGTTGGTTTGGGAGTGCAGCGGGTAGTTGGATGTCTGTTCCCTTTTTATTCCCTGATTTCCTTTTGCTTTCAATATCTTTCCTTATATTCTTTTTCTAAATCTTCCCTTTATCTTCGTTGTATAAGGGCGGTGTCGCTAAAGGCCTCAGTCGGGGTAACCGTAAAGGATCCTAGCTTCTGATATGTGTCGTGAGGTATAAGGGGCCTCCGGTCAAAAGGATCTATTACGCCGATCTCGTTCCTCAATTCAGGATTGTTTGCGACTCGTAATCGCGTGACTTCTTTCTCGCCCATATATTATTTTATGTAATGTTCCTGTTCAATTTACGTAGGTGAGGTAATATAATTATGAAATTTAATATTTACTATATTTATAATATAATATAGTATTAGTTACGTTAATTGCTAGATTATTTAGTAACACCAATTGTTAAATTACTTTATTGGTTGTTAATTTTAATTCTTGTTGGCGCGATACGCTCTCTTTATTGCATAAGCTTATGTTTTATCAATTTGCGCAATATTATGAGCAGATGTATACCTTAACTGTATTGTTTTCAATAAGTAATTCAGAGGCGAAATTCAATGCCACGACGTAGAGTCTGTCTACCGTGATTAGTGATAAATTCATTTACTCTCCTTTTCTTGCTGCTTTTGCCTATTTTCCTGAATACGAAAGCGTATTATTATCGATTTTGGGGCAATGTTTTTTATTATTTACTATAACATTAATTCATTTGCGAATTTAAGTGTCGTCGAAAATATATTAAGTCGCAGCTTTCAACAGGTTTATGGAAGACTTAAGCGCAATCGAGCTTATCACACGCGAGGAATGTGCAAGCATGCAGGCAACGAACATTACAATCATGTGAAGAAAAGATACTTCACTCTTTAAAATAAGAAATTATTAAATTCGAATCTCCCTAGAGTACAAAGATACTATACCTAGTAACTTTAAATGCACTTTAAGTTTTACAATAACCATTAAGATAATGATATAATATGTAATTTAATATTAATTATAATTATATATACATGCATACATACATATATATACACAGTGTGTCCCATGGAAAACGAAACTTTTTCAAAATAAAGACAAAAACTTAATATTCCGGCAAATCTCATTTATTTTATTCAAAATAGTCTCCTTCCGCATCAATACAACGTTTTGCACGATCAATTAACATATCGAATGAGTGTTTGAGATTATTTTCATCCATCGACTTTAGTATGTCGGTCGTCGCTCTTTGGATGGCCTCTACGTCGGCATAACGTTTTCCTTTCATAGGCAAGTGCAATTTGGAGAACAAGTAGAAGTCGCACGGAGCCAAATCCGGCGAGTACGGTGAATCGTTGATGGTTAATATGAAATTTTTAATAAAAAAATCCGTGATCAAGTTCGATTGATGAGACGGGGCATTATCATGCAACAAACGCCAGCTCCCTTTTTCACGGCATTGTGGCCGCACACGACGAATACGGCTGAGCAAACGCTTCATAACACCAAGATAAAACACAGCAGTAATCGTTTGACCAGGTGGAACGAATTCACGATGAATAATACCCTCCGAATCGTAGAAACAAATCAACATTATCTTCACTTTTGACTTTTCAAGACGACTTTTTTTCGGATTGGGCTCGGTTGGGTGCTTCCATTCAGCACTTTGACGCTTGGTTTCGGGATCATATTGAAAACACCATGTCTCGTCACCAGTCACAATTGAATATTTCAAGTTTGGATCCTTTTTTGACTCTTTAATTAAATCCTTACAATGTTAAATTCGGAGCAATTTTTCGTAGTCGGTCAATTTGTGTGGAACAAAGCGTTCACACACCTTCCGTAGATTTAAATGATCGGTCAAAATGCGATGAATTAAATTTTTGAACATATTCAATTCCATTTCCATGTATCGCAATGAAGATTTTAGCTCATTTTTTATAAATTCATGCACTTTTTCAACGTTACTTTGAGTAACCACGGTATTCGAAGGACCTGGATGTTCGTCGTCCTAAATGTTTTCACGACCTTTCTGGAACCGCTTGTACCACTCATACACTCTGGTACGGGATAGACAATTATCGCCATAAACTTGTTTCAGCAAATTATACGTCTCAGTAAAGGATTTACCGAGTTTAAAACAGAACTTAATATTTGCTCTTTGTTCGAAGTTTATTTTTCGACCAATGCCACAAACACACTGTCACTTTGAGCGCGATATTTTGGTTTCCATTAAATCAAATGTCATACAATTTTGACAGGATGTCAGTTAAGAATGGACCTTTCCATTGCTAACATCCACCAATAGGTGGCGCCAATATAAGTCAATGTTTTGAAAAAGTTCCGTTTTCCATGGGACACACTGTGTGTATGTATATATATATATATATATATATATATATATATATACATATATATATAGATATACACAAATAACTAACTATATAATCCAAGTAAGTAATAGGATTTCTCACTTGGTTAAGGATATAATCTGTTTAAAGTGTTAATGTATTTAAGCTCAGTTACCCTTATATTTTCTACATATACATATACAGGGTGACAAATGGGAAGTTGCCTAAAGTAATCACATAATTTTGAGATGAGTGCAGGGAAAAAAATAATAAAAATACATATTAAATCAGTGAAGTGGTAATTTTTATTTAAAATAGGTTTCAGTTTAATCGAACATTTTTAACAGACACATATTACGTTTTTGAAAAAATGACAAAACCTGGCTAGGAAATAACTATTAATGGTAAATATTTTCGAAGTGATCCCCATCTGAACTTGCACAATAATCAAGCCGTTTTTGGAAACTATGAAAAATTTGTTCGATTTTAGATGAAGAAATACTAGAAATTCCTTTTCTAATAGCTTCTCTCAAATCATCTTTGGTCTTGGATTTTTCCGCATAACAGTAATCTTTCCGATAGCCCTATAAGAAGAAATCACACAGGCTTAAGTCTGGTGAATAAGGAGAACATTCTATACCTGCGTGTGCAAACTTGGAATATCCTAAACCGATGACGCGTTCACCATAAACTTCGTAAATAGCTTTAAATACCTCTTGAGTTCTATGCGGCGTAGCACCATCTTGCATAAAATAATAGTTCCTGACTAATCCACGTTTTTTAGCGAAAAGAAAAAATTTTGTAAGGATGTAACTTAATGAAATTTTTTATTATTAATCTTAGTGTCTCTCGATTCAGTTTTAAAGCTGCTGCAGCTTTTCTTATTGAATCCGTTGGATTATTTTTAAAATGTTCCTTGACCTCGGCAACCTTATCTTCTGTTGTAACTGTGTACGAAGGACCAGGAAGATCATGACGACGATCGTCAAGAGTATAATAATTGATGAAGTTATCAATTACTCTAAGAAAAAAGTAAAAAAAATTTTTAAACTTTATTAAAAAATGCAGTCATACGATAAAGTCAAGCATAATTTTTTTGATTCTTACCTTCTAAGAATATTTTAACTGGCTACTCTTTTACTCCTAAACTTAGTAAGAAAACCTCTAAACGCTTCAGTATAGTTTTTACCTCTAGAATAAAAGCACTCGATGAGATAGATACATCTATTCTTCGTTCGTAAGGTCACTCATTTTAAAGTAAACGTATTGCTCTTAACAGTGTCTCAATAGAAACTGACAACATTCTAGAATGTACCAACGTGGGCCCAGCCTTATATAATACAGTAGAGGGGGAAAGAGATGCATATACTTTAGGCAACTTCCCATTTGTTTCCCTACATTAATTATTAATAATTATCTATTAATAAAAGTTAAAAAATATACATAATATATATTATAGCCTTTGACAAATGTTTTCCAGCACTCGTACATTCACCTTATTGGTTTGAAATAGAATCCCTGCTGGAAATGCTTGATTAGAATCGATTAGAATACTATCGATTGTAATCGCTATTAATCGATTGTTGTCAATGTAATCAATTCTAAGACAGTTGCAGATGAAAAACTAATCCGTAATAATCAAGTTTAATTATTATTATTTTTCCTATTATAGATATAAATTTTAATCCTAACATAATTTTAATCTTAATATAAATTTTAATTCCTATTATGGATATAAATTTTAATCAAGATTAATTGGTTCTAATGCGTAAGTAACATTATTATAAATTAATCGAATATATTACAATAAACTTTTAAAAAATTTAATCAGTTTTAATCATTGTCAAGTTTAATACCTCTTAATATTTAAGTTTCCGATAAAATATGAATCGATTATTATCCACTTTTATTGACCCACATATTTATTGTTTTTAATGTGCTAGAGTATCATCAGATATCATTCATTTTAAATCGATTCTAAAAAGATTGACTTTCATCGGTTATTATTAACTAATTTGAAATAGACAATAAATCAACTGTTATTTACTTTTATCTACACATTAAGTTATCATTTTCAATGCTTTGAAATACAATTGTACTGTCAGTGACGATGCTTCATTCTTCTTTTTCCTTATAAGGAGAAGGTGGTTAAGTGCAGGAGTAAGTAACGTTTTAGCCGAAACTCAGGCCAGTTACATCACTCTGGACTAGTTCCTAAACAGTAATTTAAGGTAAGAGGTAGTTAGCTGAAACTCCGGCTAACGCTACCTTTTGGAGGAAATAGGATAGATAGGAGTATAGAAAATCAATACAAAATTTTAATTTAAACTTACTGTTTATTGTTGTAGAAATTTGCCAAAACTCTTGCTCTCTTGGAGCGAGACTTTCTCTATCTCTCTCTCTCTCTCTTTCTCTCTTTCTCTCTCACTCTCTCTCTCTCTTCGTCTCCGTCTTCTATCTCTATCTTTATCTCTTTCTCTCTCTCTGTGTCTATCTCTAACTCTATCTCTCTCTATCTCTATCTCTATCTATCTCTATTTCTTTTTATCTCTATCTCTATTTCTTTTTATCTCTATCTCTATTTCTTTTTATCTCTATCTCTATTTCTTTTTATCTCTATCTCTATTTCTTTTTATCTCTATCTCTATCTCTCTCTTGTTCGCTGGTAGCTTGATGTCCTTTCCTTCTTGTTTTCTGGAAAAAGAACAGACGAAGAAACAGTTTGAACGTTTAAAGAAAAATCTATATATATAAGTGTAGTGGCTCTCGAACTGACGACTGGCGACTCGTTGACTCGTTGACCGCTTGCTGATTGGCGAAGTGCTTTGTCTCTGCGAAGTTTTTGCTTGTCTCTATGATCCGAGCTTGTTGCGCTTCCTTCGAGTGCTGCCTAAGGTCTGCTGCTTGCCGAACATTTTGTGCTGTATTTAAGCACACTGGTGAAGCCGTCCCGCGATTTTCATATTGGCCGGAAAATTCGGGGAAAGGGCAAGTTTTTTGGGTTCCCTCTTCTCGGCGGGTCTCTTGAAGAAGGCTTCGAAATCCTTTGCGAGGGTGTGTCGTGTTAATGGCGGAGTGAGAGAGAGATCGAGAGGGGTTGTTTATTTTTACAAAATTATTTGCCAACTTATAAACTAATATTGATATTTATTTGAATATAAATTTTTATTTTTATCAATAATCTATGTAAAATTTGAACTAGGCTGCGAAAAAGAATCAATTTCGTAGCTTAGGTCTAATTATAATTACAATTAGTTAATTTATTTTTACTATATTATTTAGTTTGATAAAATTTTTTATTTAGATCTAATTTGTATTATAATGCTGAAAATTTTTTCGTTATTATTATGTTATCAACTATATAATATTTTCATTTTTTAATGATAATTGTTTTTTTTTTTTGTTGAATGAATATGAAATAAGTTTTTAGTAAAATATCATAGGAATAGTTTATCTGATGACTTGCATTGAAATATTTAACTTTGCGTTTTAGATATACGAGGGTGGTCTGAAAAGTTTCCGACCTAACACAGATACAAGCCATTTTTTTTAAAATTTTTTTTTTATTTCTCAACATAGTCTCTTTAAAATTCTGCACACTTCTCCTAGCGATGCTCCCATCTCTTTAACCCATCCAAATAGTACTCGGCGTTTTTCTCTGCAAAATGACTGTTCACGAAGGTGATTACCTCCTCATTTGACGAAAATCTCTGTCCTCCGAGTGCAATTTTCAGATGAGGGAACAAAAAGAAGTCGCTTGGGGCTAGGTCTGGTGAGTTAGGCGGATGGTCAAGCAGCTGGAACCGTAATTCGTGGATTTTCGCCCTAGCAACCGCTGAGGTGCGAGACGGCGGGTTGTCTTGGTGAAACAGGATTTTCTTTTTCTGCAAATGTGGACGTTTTTCCGCAAGTTCTACCTTCAGCTTGTCAAGTAATGATGCGTAGTATGCTCCTGTAATGGTTTTACCTTTTTGAAGATAATCGATTAAAATAACTCCATGACTATCCCAAAAAACAGTCGCCATCACTTTCCCAGCCGAAAAAACAGTTTTTTCTTTTTTTGGAGCCGGTTCCCCCTTTGCAGTCCACTGTTTTGACTGTATTTTTGTTTCAAGCGTATAATGGTGTATCCAAGTTTCATCTACAGTAATTAATCGGCGCTAAAACTCGGATTTATTGCGCCTGAACTGCGCCAATAGAGCGTTGGAAATGTTCATTCGAACACGTTTTTGGTCTAACGTGAGCAAACGCGGCACCCAACGTGCGGACTGCTTTCTCATGCCTAAATCTTGATTTAATATGTAGCAAACACGTTCTTTAGACATGTTCACAACTCTGCTATCTCTCTCACTTTAATTCGGCGGTCGTCTAGCACCATTTGGTGAACTTCGGCGATGTTATCGTCAGCGGTTGCAGTTTTTGGACGTCCCGAACGTTTATAGTCTCCCAAGCTCTCACGGCCATGTTTGAATTCAGCTGCGCAAAATTTCACTGCAGTAAATGATGGTGCAAAATCTCCATACACAGAGTTCAACTCATTTTTGATTTGCGTAGGCGTATTGCCTTTCAAAAACAAAAATTTAATGACAGATCGATACTTAGTTTTGTCCATTTTCATAACAACACTCATATCGACTCACTCAAACGACTGTCAACTAACAACTGCGCATCCAAAATGGCTAAAACTTTGGCGAGCAACTGTCAACAGATGAACAACGAAAGTCGCTAGCTTTTATTGACGAGTGCCGCTATCTTCACGTTGAGGTCAAAAACTTTTCAGACCACCCTCGTAATTCGATTTTGAATTTGCATTTTTATTACATAAAATCAAGACAATTATAAAAGTGACTTAGAATTTGAATTTCATTACTTTACTTCAACATGAGTATAACCTTAATTATTAATTTTAAAATATTAGGCGTAGTAAAAAGAAATCCATTATTTTTGCATCAAATTGAAGGTTTTATTTAGCATAGATAGAATGATACGATTTAGGTCAAATATGCACCGTTTTGTTCGATAACTTGTTGCCATTTTTGAGGTAATTTCATAATGCTTCTCTCGTAGACACCCTCGTCCCTATTGTCGAAAAACTGGGACAGTTGATTTTCACAATCTTCTCTTGAGGCGAATTTTTCACCTGCAAAATCATTCGTCATAGACAGGAACAGGTGATAATCACTTGGTGCCAGGTCCGGACTATAAAGTGGATGCATAAGAACTTCCCAACCAAGCTCCCGGAGCTTCTGGCGAGTCACTATCGATGTATGCGGCCTGGCGTTGTCCTGATGGAACACAATTCCTCTCCTATTGGCCAAAGCTGGCCGCTTATGGGCGATTGCTTCTTTCAGATGGTCCAATTGTTGACAGTACAGTTCTGAATTAAGAGTTCGGCCGTAGGGAAGCAGCTCATAGTAGATGATTCCCTGCCAGTCCCACCAAACACACAGCAAAACCTTCCTGACTGTCAATCCTGGCTTGGCCACCATTTGCGCCGGCTCACCGCGATTTGACCACGACCGTTGTCGCTTGACGTTGTCGTAAGTGACCCACTTATCACTAGTAACCATCCGCTTCAGAAATGGATCGATATTGTTGCGATTCAGCAGCGATTCGCAGATAAAAGTTCGGTCCATGAGGTTTCTTTGCGATAACTCGTGTGGCACTCATACATCGAACTTCTTTTTGTATCCAGCCTCATTTAAGTGGTTCCAAACGGTTTTTTGTACAATGTTTAGCTCCTGAGCAATCGAAACAGTGCTTACGTGATGGTCGGACTCGACGATTTCCATTATTTTATCGACATTTTCGACAATTGACCTTCCAGAGAATGGTGCATCTTTGACGTCAAAATTACCGGAACGGAATCGACGAAACCAAAATTGCGCGTGATTGGCTGTTACAGTATCAGGACCATAAACACTATTAACATTTTTAGCTGCCTGGCTTGCGTTTTCGCCTCTATCGAAGAAAAAATGTAAAATATGGCGTATTTTCTCTTTGTTGGTGTCTATCTTTGACGCGTGCTAAAAAAATACTGAGTCAAGCAATCACAAAACTGTATCAGAAGCTTTTTTAGTACGAAATCTTATCTTTCTAACGCCGTCTAGTGTGACCCGTTCGCACTTTTACAACGGGAGATTCAGACTACTAAAGCCATTTATTGGCAAAATAATGGATTACTTTTTACTACACCTAATATAATTTAAAATAATTTTGAGACTAATTAATTTTAAATTTGAAAATTTTTAAGCTGGTGCATTTCAAAATATAATCTTAAAATAATTCTTAAAATAATTAATTCTAATATAAATTTAAAATCTAAGTATAATTTAAGCTTGGAAGTAAAATATAAAAAAAAAATATTCTTACTAGGAGTTTCCATTCTAAACATTTTTTAGTGTTTTGGTATAAAAATTCACATTCATAAGTAAATGCTAAAAACAGAAACCTTAGGTGTTATTTAGAACTATATAATATATATAGTTCTAAGCTATATACATAGTTCTAAACTTTCTAACTATATATATAATATATATAGTTCTAATATATAGTATAATATAATTCACACAATTTCTTCCGAGCTTGCACCGCATTTTTGCCCTTTTGGAAGTAAAATAATAAAATATGCCGATAATGCTCACTTTGATTGTCCATTTTCAACTTAATTTTTAACCAACTTGCTATTTACTAATGACTCTCAGTTTTTGACAGAAGATAGTGTACAGTCTAACCTTTATAATAGTATATAATAATGTACGCCACGCAATTGCTACTACATGAAATATGCAGCTCACGCCATCTATGAGAAAAAAGGGACATTAATTATTGAACAATTCAATAAATATTATTCAGTATATTGTTAGTTTAAAAACAGTTATACAATTTATTTACCGAGGTCTTCCTAGTGACCTACTTATTATTTTATGACGCTACCTATACGGTGTATCGGTAAGCGGAGGTTACCGATATATTTTGCGATAGTATTCGCAATAAAATAATTTAAGAATATTTGTCATTTTTTGCATAATGTTACAGTGTATTACGAAGGGAAAGTATGAGTAAGAAAAGATACATTTTAAATGGGAAAACCACGTGTAGAAAAACGAGTATTTATGGGACATTTTTGTTGTTTTAGGCACCGAGTTGGCGTGCACGTGTTCAGCCTGGCATTCTTTTACTAGAGTCAAGCGCATGTACCATTTTTTCTATGTTCCGGGAAAACACATAAACTCTTGGCCCGCGCTTAGGCTAGGTTTCACATCGGTCTGGGTCAGTATAGAGTGCGTCGAGTAGCTTGTGGAGGGAGGCTTTTTCGTGGTGGAGTGCTTGAGTATAGATCCATGCGAGCGGTCGATACGATCGATGCGCATCTCTCCCATTGACGAGCGAGGACAGGAAAAGCAGAGAGAAAACTTATTGGCTGACACAGTAAAAAAAAAACGGAGATCATGTACCGATGTTACACAATAAAGTACTAATTGTTTTCTAGCTGGTATATATGCCGCATGATCGGCACTTATATTTAATAAGAAAAAAAAGTACTCTCTGTATAATTAAAGAATGTAAAAATCTAGTCAAATAATATTTGTTTTTGCATGTGTCTATTTTCTTTCTTTTTGTAAATTAAAGACTTTCCAATAATAAAGTATTTCAATTTTGCCGGTTCGCATACGAATTGTGCGACAACACATGCACGCAGAAGGTCGCAATAAATAATCTTTTTTAATTGAATAATTGCACTCTGAGTTTATTAACAAACTTATTCTAAATTAACAATAACTGTACTTGATTTAATTTTCTATTAAGATCTATTCGTAATTTTAAAAACAATCTTGAAGCGTAACAGGCGCGTTAAATTTAGTTCGTGAACAGAAGTGCGGATACGTGTGCTCGGCGGCTTACTCAAGCAAGGACTGACCACGAGGCGTCAAGAAAAATATTAATTGCCGTAAAGTCTACGGGTCTGACAAAAGTTAATACACGGGCTATCGCGAGAACAATTGCGTCGAACTGCTCGCGAGCTCTCGAGAGCACGCTATCGGCTCGAACAATATTTTTGAATTCTTATCTAGGAATAAGTAATATACTTCTTGTTAGAAGATAAAAAAAATATTTCATATTTATTCAATGTTTTTGGGAATATAAATTAAAATTCTAGAACGAATTATTATAATTATGTACACTTTAATAATAAAAACATTTTTTGCAAAAGTTTCAATATAAATGTATTTTATATTTATAAATTATAAAATTTTTTACAAGAATGTATTAAATTTTTAACATATTTACAATGAAAATCGCTTGACATGAATAATTATGTATGTGCATATGTTCCTTTTACATTTCTGATAAAACATCCTCAAAGCTACAGTAGGTGTAAAAATTGTTATTTAGATTCTCTATTTAGATAGATTAATTTTTCGCACGGTTATTTTCATGCATGATAATAAAGTTCAATAATTCGAAATATAAATAAGCAATGCAAGGGGTTGAAACAAGATAAAGTACAGAAAATAACAATAAAGCATATTTTGATCATGATAATATTTTCAGTAAAATAGCATTTTTTTCGCGTTCTTATATTTTTTTAGCAAAATTATTCTTATAGAGTAACTTTTAAAATAAATTATTATTTTAATTATTTTTATATTTTTCTTAATTTTTCTAAAGCTTCGGAAAAAGTGTTAATAGAGAAAATTAAGATATGTCAAAAAAGATAAACACCTGCAAAACATTTGGAAACAGCGAGTGAAGATGGTGAGAAGTCACCTACACTTACAAAAGCGAAGAATTACTGTAAGCAGGTAAATTCTTACAATAATACTTTTAATAGCATAACTGATTCTCACTCTCAGTAATTCTCTCTCTCTCTCATTCTCTCTCTTTCTCTCTCTCATTGTCTCTCTCTCTCTCTTTCTCTCTCTCTATCTCTCTCTCTCCCTCTGGTGAGTAGAACTGACGCTTTGATTACTTTCTCCTCTTTTTAAACTTCTTACTGCTTTCTACCTCTAGGCGTTTTCTATTGTAGATCATTGCATGCTACTTTTTGCAAACTACTGCTTTTTTATTTATTGCACTACTGCCTGCTGATCTACTAGCTGGATTTCTTATTTTTCTCTGTTGCTGCTACTTTGAGGTTAACTTGCTGTCAACAATTTTGGCGCGCTCACAAGGCAAAAGCTATATACCTGTGCTACCATCTTCCATCTGAAATTGAACATATTGATTGATCGATTGATTATACATCACGCCAGTAACGAAGCTCTCTGCCTAGTGCTGCCATTTGTAAGCGCCTATAGCTACTACCTCTATGCTCTTGTCAATAAGTCGATAAGCATTGTTCCAGTTGGTGCTGCCATCTCTTGCCTGTGGATTACACTACTTATTTTTCCTAATAGAATAACTTACCGGCGCTTCCTATCAATTACCGTCTAGCTTTACTTACATTTATTTTATTTTACTTATACTTATTCAATCTCACTGGTTTATATTATTTGGTACATTATAACTTTAAACTTCTTCAGTATGTCCGGCTCTTGTTACTCGTGTACTAAAGAATTTACTGCTGCATCCAAGCCGCAGCAATATATGAAATGTTTTAACATCCACCATACCACGTGCACCAAACTTACATCGGTGAGAGATAGTAGCAATAAGACGATAAAGATATGCGGTCCGTGCCTTGCTGACGCAAACATGGCTGGTGGACGCTCTCGCACCAGTTCCGTTGGCTTCTCCAGCAATTTCAGTAATGTTTCTAAGACACCAGGTAATAGTAGGCCATCCACTCCTGCCACTCTTGCACCATCCAACGATCTCTTAACCGCGCTTATTTCAAAAATTGATAAAATTGATTTAACAATCACTATCATAGGCTCACAGATGAACACGCTGGTAACTGAGTTCAACTCTCTAGAAACCAAAATGCTGAACTTGTCAATGACTTTGAACCTTCGTATGGATGCTGGTGAGCAACGTCTAGATAAACTACAGCAAGATCATTTGAATCTCCAGGCAAAAGTTGACAGCTTAATGGCAGCGGCTACCAACAATGCAGAGCCATCGTTGGCCTTAGATAACCTGCAACTATTTGACAATGCTAATCGTAAGTTGACTGCTGAAGTATCACAGTTATCTCTACAACAAGAGCGTATGGAGCATGCGTCTGAGGTTGTCCTCAGTGGCATACTACCGAATAAATTCGATAATTTACAGCTAGCAGCTTCGGCAATATTCCAGTCTATGAATGCAACCATCACTGATGGAGACATTCTATTAGTGCATCCTTTACGTAAGCCTCCAACTGTTACGTCGCAAACGGGACCATCGACCACTGCTACTTCGAACACTGTAGCTCTATCTACACGCACTGTTTCACTCTTAGTTACTTTCAAAAGTGCCAATATCGCTCGTGCTGCTATCACCGCTATAATACGCATAAGGAAATTTCATACTTCGCAGATCTGTCCCACATTACTTAGTAAGGCTCTACCAATTGGGAAAATAACACCAGCACTTATCAATGTCAATGAATTCCTGTCGCCTGCCCTCTATCAGTTGAAGCTGCGTGTGTCGGAGAAATCCAGGGACAGACAGTACAATTTCCTTACGTTTATTCCCAATGGCAATATATATGTCAGAAGAAAGAAGAATGACTCACCGCACCTCATCACCTCTGAAGACGACCTTAACGCTTTTTTAACAGCAATTAACCCTCTATGCAACACCCCGACATCCAACAACAACTGAATCTTGTCAACCAGGTATGTTCTCTCTCCCTCTCTCCTTTACTATCTCCTTCTACTCATACAAACTCACTCCAACCATCCGCTTCTTCTCTCTCTATTACGAGGCTCGGTGTGGGTGATGGGGGTCTTCGTGTCTATCATTTCAATGCCAACTCTCTTCGTGCGCACGTTCAGATGATAAGATTTTTTCTGGCTTCTCGCTCCTACTTTCACGTAATAGCTGTAACAAAGACTAAACTTGGTCCCATTGTGGGTGACTTTCTTGTGGCCCTTGATGATTATACCCTCTTTCGTCATGATCGCAATACAAGAGGGGGCGGTATTGCAATTTTTGTGCATAATTCACTATCCTGCACTGTTCTGTGCTCTTCGACACATGTCTGGAGTAGTAAACCTGGTTTACCTGAATACTTACTTTGTGAACTTACATCCCTGACCTCCCCCCCTATCTTCGTCGGTGTTGTATACAGGCCACCTCATGCACCTTTCTTAGCGAACTATGACTTCATACCAACTGTTTCCATCATCATGCATGGCTATAGTACGAAAATCCTACTCGGCGACTTCAATGCTGATCAGCTATCTAATAGTAATGATGCAAACTTTCTAAAATGTTTTATCGATGAGTTCTCCCTCTTTTCTATACCGTATGGTAGTACTCATCATACTTCTACGACTGACACATGGCTCGACCTATGCTTAGTTGATGCTAACGATACTGTACTGGACTACTGGAAGACTAGCACCCCCTTTATTGACGGACATGACTCACTTATTGCTACTGTTAAATGCTCAATCTCACGACCGACGCCTTTCCATAGCTTTACTTTCCGTGATTACAGCTCCATAAACACTGCAGCTCTCCTCGATTACTTTCGCTTCTTGAATTGTCCTACATGTACGAGTGACTCTCTTCTGGATGCACGCCTCCACTGTTTATACGATCATCTACAACACGCTATAACTACATTTGTGCCACTTATGGTTGTCACTTGGAGGAGAGCACATCGCCCTTGTTTTACCTCCTCCCTTACTAAACTCTTACAAAACAAAGACAGACTATATACAAGCTATAAACGTACTAAACTGTCCTCAGACCTTCGACAGTAGTAGTAGTAGTTTATTTATGTTCAATTTAATTACAAAATTATACATAAAGAGTTGAGCGCTTGTCCTTAATTATTCTAAAGTTACATAAAAGTATTTTTATATTATTGTTCATACTTAATATATGATTATTTTCATTTATTCGTTGCTTATTTCAATTTCTTTATTTTCTATTTAGAATTAAAAAGATAAAAATGACCAAGTTTCGAATTTTGCATTCATTTAAATTATTCAAATAGTTCTAAAAAACTTAAATTTTCTGATCTTCAATTTTTGCAATTTCGTTTAAATAGTTGTTTCTCTCTTTTCCAAAGTATTTACAATAAATTATTGAGTAAAATAGACTATTTTGATCGTTACAATATTCACAGTAACTTTGACAATTCGTTATGTGCTTTTTATTCTTTATCATTATTCTCGGGGAGTATTGATTATGCATTCTTACTTATGCTATTATTTTTTTAACTGTAAAAGGCACCTTTAAGTCAAGATAATTTATTTTACTTCTATCTTGAATAAGCGCCGGGAGAATAGTTAACGAGGTAGATATTTTACACGAATCTACGTCTTGTTTATATAAATGCTGGCTAAGGGCCTCTACGAGGTTGTCCTTTTCTAGCTTTAATGTTTCAAATGTAATATTTTCCCAAAAATCCGTTCTTCCAAGAATTTCAAAAAAATTAGTTTTTATCTGATTTGCCCAATTGTATTTACCATTTGAACTATCGTATTGATCTAAAGCTCGTATACGATTAAAACATATTTTTGAATATCGATTATCTTCCATTTAAAGTATTAGGTGTAGTTAAAAGAAATCCATTATTTTTGCATTAAATTAAAGGTTTTATTTAGCATAGATAGAATGATACAATTTAAGTCAAATATGCACCGTTTTGTTCGATAACTTGTTGCTATTTTGGAGATAATTTTATCATGCCTCTCTCGTAGAAACCCTTGTCCCTATTGTCAAAAAACTGGGACAGCCGATTTTCACAATCTTCTCTTGAGGCGAATTTTTCACCTGCAAAATCATTTGTCATAGACAGGAATAGGTATTAATTACTTGGTGCTAGGTCTGGACTATAAGGTGGATGCATAAGAACTTCCCAACCAAGCTCCCGGAGCTTCTGGCGAGTCACTATCGATGTATGCGACCTGGCGTTGTCCTGATGGAACACAATTCCTCTCCTATTGGTCAAGGCTGGCCGCTTCTGGGCGATTGCTTCTTTTAGACGGTCCAATTGTTGACAGTACAGGTCCGAATTAAGAGTTCGGCCGTAGGGGAGCAGCTCATAGTAGATGATTCCCTGCCAGTCCCACCAAACACACAGCAAAACCTTCCTGACTGTCAATCCTGGCTTGGCCACCGTTTGCGCTGGTTCACCGCGATTTAACCACGACCGTTGTCGCTTGACATTGTCGTAAGTGACCCACTTTTCATCACCAGTAACCATCCGCTTCAGAAATGGATCGATATTGTTGCGATTCAGCAGCGATTCGCAGATGGAAATTCGGTCCATGAGGTTTCTTTGCGATAACTCGTGTGGCACTCATACATCGAACTTCTTTTTGTATACAGCCTTATTTAAGTGGTTCCAAACGGTTTTTTGTGCAATGTTTAGCTCCTTGGCAATCGAAACAGTGCTTCTGTGACGGTCGGACTCGACAATTTCCATTATTTTATCGACATTTTCGACAATTGGCCTTCCAGAGCGTGGTGCATCTTTGACGTCAAAATTACCGGAACTGAATCGACGAAACCAAAATTGCGCGTGATTGGCTGTAACAGTATCAGGACCATAAACCCTATTCACATTTTCAGCTCCCTGGCTTGCGTTTTCGCCTTTATCGAAGAAAAATTGTAAAATATGGCGTATTTTCTCTTTGTTGGTGTCTATCTTTGACGCGTGCTAAAAAAATACTAAGTCAAGCAATCACAAAACTGTATGAGAAACTTTTTTAGTACGAAATCTTATCTTTCTAACGCCATCTAGTGTAACCCGATCGCACTTTTACAACGGGAGATACAGACTACTAACGCCATCTATTGGCAAAATAATGGATTACTTTTTACTACACCTAATATTTTGTGCGCGTAATTTAGCATATTTTTAAAAATAATTACTTCTATTCTCTCGACGCCCGTTTTGACTTTAATTGAGTATCCTGGCGTATTTAATGGCATACAAAGTAATTTTTTATAGTAACTATTTTGTTCTATGTCTAAATTGTTCATGTGTCTTGCACTCTAGACTGGTGCTGCATATAGGACGGTCGAAATTACTTATGCTCTAAAAAGCTTATTAATAACATTATTGTCCGTAATTTGCATTTTATTTATTATATTTACCGTCGGTTAAATCGCGTTTTTGCCTTTTAATATGAAGTGTTTCGATGCCATTTCATGCGTATCAGATTGAGTAAACGGGACCCCTAAGTACACATACGACTTAACAAACTTAATTTCTTTTTCTCCATACACTATCGGTGGTAATTTTGTTTTATGGCCATGAATTTCTTTTTGAAAAAGCACTATATTTGTTTTCTGGATGTTTGACTCTAATTCTTTTAAGGTAAAGTATTCCTGTAAATATTTAACTATATTTAATTGTATATAAGAGTCAGAGAGAAACACTATATCATCAGCAAATGCCAATAATATTGCCTCTACTAAATGATTTAGGGATACCCCCCTGGTTCCCTTGCTAATAAGAAATTGTGCAATGTCGGTAATGAATAAAGCATATCATATGGGGCTTAATGTTTCTCCTTGCAAAACACCTTGGTTTATTTTACAATTATCTGATAATCCTTCGGGCTCTTTTACGGCCATATTAGCATTTTTGTACAAACTTGCAATTATATTAGTTATCTTACTACTCATTCCTAATTTGCTCAATTTTTTATAGAGGAGATCATGTGATACTAAGTCAAAAGCTCGTTTCAGGTCTACGAATAAACCGTAAAGTTTCCCACTTTTTATCCTAAGCTGCATCTGCAAAATGCAGTTTAAAGCAAAGATATGATCAGCTGTACTTCGTTTAGACCTGAAACCAGCTTGCCACTCTGAAAGTTTACCATTGCCTTCAGCCCATATTGCTATTCTATTAAATAAAATTATTGTAAATAATTTAACTATCGTATTGACGAATAAAATTGGTCTATAATTTTCTGGGTTTAGTATATCTCCCTTTTTGAACAACATTTTAGTTATAATTTCACCGGAGGATCCAGGTACTTTTTCTTCTTTTGAAATTCTATTAAACAACAGTAGTACAGGGTGCGTACGGTATTTAAGGACAACTTAAGAGTAAAATTAATTAGCTTGTATTTTTAATAAAATTTAATGAAATTTTAGGAATTTTTTATACAACGCTAAATTAATATATGGCTATAAAGTTATTCAATAAAATCGCCATTAGCAGCAATAACCTCTTCGATCTGGGTCCGGAAACGATTACATGCCCGAATCAAATGCTCCTTGTTCATATTGACCATAACGGCATTAATAGCAGTCTTCAGCGAAGAAGTGGTGTTATGAGGGCGCTTATTGGTCTCACGCTCAACTACGCCCCATACGTAATAATCCAAAGGATTAAGGTCTAGGGAGCTAGGTGGCCATAGATTCGGTGTTATGTGGTCATGAAAATTTACGGCCATCCAATCTTGTGTCGCCATCGCTTTATGTGAAGGAGCAGTCTTGTTGAAAAATGTATGGTCTGCTGTCGCTTACATTGTCTATCCAGGGTTTCACTACCGTCTCCAAAACCTCGATGTTTGCAGCAGAGTTCACTCAAAGTCCTTGAGTAAAAAAGTGTGGTGGCATAACATGTCCTTCGTTGCTGACAACACCTAAAACCATAAAAGTGGCTGGAAATTTTGTGTGCATAACAACAGGAACCTCCGTAGGATTTGAACATAGCCATCTGTCATTTCTGCGATTGGTCTTTTAATCTTGGTCAAAATTTTTCGTCGGAAAAAAACCATAACATTTTGGACGCCTCTGGGTGTTTGATTTTGTTTAAAAGACGTTTCGATCGGAGAACTCTCTGTTCCCGTGTTCGTTCCGACATGAACTGTCCTCTGCGCATCATGTAAGACTTATACCGAAAGTCTTCGTGGACAACTCTACGAATAAGGCGCTCAGAAACATGAAGCTCACTCGCAAGGACCCTCATTGATTTTGAAGCGTCCTCGTCTATGATCGCTTGCACTTGCTCTAAAAATTCTGCAGATTGGACAGTGTCAGAACGTTGTTCGTGCTTTTTGCGTTTTGCAACCGATTCTGTATCGCCTCCTGATGCTTCCAGTTTACGGCAAACCTTATACACAAATGAACGGGCGCAATTAAGAAAATTAGAGATCTCTAAATCTGTATGGTTCGCACATATAGCGACGATGACAGCATGTCTCTTCATTTCTTGAATGATGTTGTAGTCCGCCATTTCTTATCTGAAAAGAAAAAAAAATAAAAAAAAAAATTTGCGAAGTTATAGTCACACTTATGTATGTCCATAAATACTGTACGCACCCTGTATATATAAAATCCAATTAATAGGTAAATTTTTAAGGAATTCATTCAAGATTTCATTAATCCCAGGGGCTTTCCCAGATTTGCACTTTTTTAAAGCTAAATTTAATTTATCTTATGTTATTTCCCCGTCCAAAGCTGGGTCGGTTATATTTGTTTGTAAAACAAGTTCTCTCCTGCTAAGCTTAAGGCTATAAAGATTTTGAAAGAATTGAGACCAAGTAGGTAAACCAATACAGTTTATGTCAGCTTTTCTTACCGACCTGAAAGAATTTACGATTTCCCAGAATATTTTTGATTCTCTACTATCACACAAACGAGTAACCTTATTGTTTAGAAAGTTTACTTTTTTATCATTTATAAATTTATAATAATTATTTCTAATTAAGTGCAAATTTGCGACTAGCTCCTTGGGAAATTTTAATTTTTTTACTTCTTTGAATTTATTATCTAGCAATTCTCTATATTCTTTGCACGAATTATCATACCACGCTTGAGATTTTTTTTAAATTTTATTGCTGCACTCTTTTATGCACATATTTACTTCTTTTGCTACCAATTTTATCGAGTTTGTTACGTTTAATGCCATATCATTCAATTCCAAATTAATATTCGCTACATTGCTTGAGTATTGCATTTTATTTATAAAATCGTTACAGTTATTTTCTTTCCATTTTAATCTTTCTTTTTTCTCAAAATTTGGTTTTTAATTTAAGTCTAAAAATATCGAGATTGGTAAATGATCGGATTTAGTTAAATATTGAATTTCATTAAAGTCTTTAATCATATACAAGGCTTTAATATTACAAACTGCTATATCGATGACTGATGAACCTTGAACCCCAACATAGGTAATCTGAGACGGATAATCACTGGGAAATCTGCCATTTATTATGAACAGCTCGTTTCTCTCACAGAAGACAATTAAGTCGTGGCCTTTGCTGTTAAATACTTTATCGAAACTTTTTCTCCTGTTTGCAAAATGTCCTCTTACTGATAACTGATCTTCGTCGCATACACCTTTATCGGCTATTCTCGCATTATAATCGCCACCAATTATGATACTGGCTTCTGTATATTATTCTCTGTATATTTAGAGCAATTCATCCAACTTATTAAAGATTTCTTGCGTATCTGTTGACTGGTTGATGTAAACATTCCTTATTATGAATATTTGGTCACATGTACTTATTTTGATAAAAATTTAATTTTTGTGTTTGGCTATAGAGTCGACGTTCGGGTATGTTTCACGTCATATGTTATGAGCAATCCCCCACTTGCTCTCCCCTTACTTGCATACTTGACCGCCTTGATATCGATGGTGCGGTGATTCGGAGAAAACTTAGATAGTATTTCACTTGTATGCCAAGTCTCACACATACAAATAATATCGTCACTATTAATTGAGCTTAAAATATTGTGCATATTTGAGATGCCTGAGACATTCCAATATATTATTCGGGGGGCAAGGGGGAGTTTTATTTGCTATTCCTCTTCGTCCAATTTAATATTATTTATACCTGCCTCGCTACTTTTTTTCTTATAGCTTTTATTTTTTGAACGTTTTTGCTTTTGTTCCGTTAAGGGGTCTGTTGGGGATGAGCTAGAGTCTCTCTCTCTCTTTTTTTTAAAGACGTTGTTAATGTAGAATCCATAGTTTCCACACTAGTATCAGATTCGTCGCCTAGATCCTCTTCGTTCGTTAGTTTTAGTTTCTTAACCAATTCAGTAGCTTGCAGGATATTATATTTTTTGCCATTGTATAAAATTTTACCTTTGGAAGTAAAAGTTTCCTTTCCCGTGCTCGATATTTCTGCTAGAAGTGCTTTGAGCTTGCTATATTTTTCTCTCTCTTTTTTTGAGGTATAGCTAGTAACTATTATTCCATATTTATCTTTCAGCATCGCACGATTATCAAAAAACAGCTGCCTCGAAGATACCGCTATTAGGTGGATAATCACTGGCCTGCCTCCAACCTTAAATCCAATTCTTTTGATATTGTTTATCTGATTTTCACTTATACCTATTTCTCTCACTTTTTCCGAGATATTAGAGAACAGATTCTTATTGAATTCAGTATTATCGTCTATGCCGTGTAAAACAACACTTTTTTTCTTTTAATTTTTTTTTAAAGTTTTTACCTCTTTCTTTAGTTGCCCTATCTCTTTTCTTAGTTCGACATTGGTTTCTTTTAACTTTGCGTTTTCTGTCTTTATTCCTCTTATGTCTTTAGTATGACGATTTAACACCTGTACGACCTTAATATTAGATAGAGCAAGCTTACTCACTTGTTTTGATAAATCAATAATTAATTTTTTTAGTTTGTCATTAGTCGTTTAATCATTTATTTTAATTTTGATTTTGCTTTTGACTTACAATAAATTTACGTTTTACATATTTTTTCTCTCTTTTCTTTTTGATTATTTCCCGAAAGCGAACCGACACGAGGTAAAAACACGTCCACTCACTTTCGCGACTTAAAAAGTTTATAAATTGAGATACACATTCTCTATATCTCAATTCAAGAAAAACATCTATTCACTCGCAAAATATTGCTTCTATACAGTTCAATAATACTTATATTTACATTATGCGTAATTTATGTATAACGGTGCTCTTGTTAGTAAATACGTCTTACTTTGACGAGAGCTTGCTCAAGACTCCGACCTTTGACAGTATAGAATAGCACGCGACGACTTCCACAAACAAACTGAATCAGCCCGGCTACTTTACTTTCAGGACCGACTTACTAGACTTACTGACCCTAATCACCTATGGAAGGAACTACGCCACTTGGGTCTCTGCTCTTCCCCTAGTGACTCTCTCCATAATTTTCCTCATGATAATCTAAATAATTTTTTCGGTAGTGTTGCATTTGACTCTAGCGTACCTACTGTTAACTCCTTCCTGGACTCTCTTAATACTGGCATAACATTCAATCCTCAGTTTCATTTTTGTCCTGTTACCATCGACGAGGCGAAAAGTGCTGTACATCATTCTTCCTCTTAGGCGCGGGGCTATGATGGAGTCCCACAGTCCATAATCATTGCTGCCTTTCCAGTGATAGGCCCTTTACTGTGTCGACTATTTAATAACTCTTTACGTTAGTCCTACGTACCCCCTGATTGGAAGATAGCAGTGGTAACAACCATCAACAAAGTTGCCTTCCCTCGTGATATGGGTGACATGCGACCAATCTTCCTTCTTTCATT
This sequence comes from Chalcis sispes, assembly GCA_949987625.1. Lineage (NCBI taxonomy): Eukaryota > Metazoa > Arthropoda > Insecta > Hymenoptera > Chalcididae > Chalcis > Chalcis sispes. Next base: position 40,608,354 of record OX465097.1, on the reverse strand, counting down.
CCTGTCAAAAGTTTTAGAGCGCTTGGTTCATCAACAAGTATACAATTATCTTCATACTCGCTAACTCATCGACCCTTTTCAGACTGGTTTCCGACAATTCCGTAGTACTCAGACTGCGCTTATCAAACTCACAGATAAAGGAGAGGAATGGACATACGCTTGGTAACCCTACTCTCGCTATTTGATTTCAATAAAGCATTCGATAAGGTCTGTCATGTCATACTACTGCAAAAACTATTAAATTACAATTTTTTACCTGCTATTATTCGGTGGTTCGCCTTTTACCTTACTGGTAGGAAACAAGCAGTGCTGGATCGAAATGGCAACTCATCGTCGTTAGTGAGTCTTAACACCGGTGTTCTTCAGGGGTCAGTGCTTGGGCCATTATTATTCCTAATCTACATAAATGATGTAACCAGCAAGCTTGATACTACTATCATTTAACATAGGCTGATGACCTCCAGATTCATGTCCAATTTCCCCTGGCCAACCTCGAAACATATGTTGAACTAATCTACATGTTAATGTAGCTAAGGCAAAAGCCATAATTTTTGGCTCTTATTTCTACATAAATAAGCTTACGGTCATGCCAATCAAGGGTGTTCAGATAAATAATACTCTCGTGCCATTTGAGAAATCTGTGCGTAACCTTGGTGTCTACCTTGATGTCTACCTTGATGCTAAGCTTAACTGGAAGGAACATATTATTTACACCTGTCGTTTTAAGCTAATTCTCTGCTTTACGGACTTAACTTTTTCCGTCAGAGCACTAACTTCGCCCTCCGTAAGCACTTAATTAAGACTCTCATGTTTCCTATAGTAGACTACTGCTGCGTCGCTTATTGTGATATTTCTGGTGAACTTGATCTCAAGCTGCTCTATGGTGTAACTAGGTGCGAGCATATTGCTCCGTATAAGGTTTCTCTTGACTGGCTTACCTCCTCGGATAGGCGTAAATACTTTATCATCACTCTGCTTCATAAAATATTTAAACATCATGATCCACAGTACCTATTCGAACAGTTCATATGGAACCAGTCTAAAAGACCCTCTCGGGGTGATGTGAGGCCGTTGGCTATACCGTCATCTACTACTGAGTTCCGTGATAGAACTTTTTTTTTTTATTCGTCTCGACTCTGGAACTGTCTACATTCTTCTTACTATACTATATCCTCTATTTCCCGCTTTAAATCCACTATTTTCACCTACCTTCTTTCCGTTGAGAGAGAGCATACAATATCTTTCTTATCGAGGCTATAATTTAATTATAATTTTAGCTCTTTGCTCACATTGTATCTCATTATATCTTATTTATTTTATAATTAGTTTATATCTGTTGCATACTGTTATACTACTTTTATTATAGTGTTAATTATTATGTACTGTTCATTTAATTTTACTTTTTGTTGATGTTTATTTGTTAATTTTACTGTATCTGTTAATTTACTGTACTTTCCTTGTACACTATTTTTGTACAATAAAAAATTTTATCTATCTCTCTCTCTCTCTCTCTCTCTCCGGTAAGTAGCATTGTTTACTATTTTACGCTCCTCTAATATTTATCAATTTTACATAATTACTCACGTTTTTTTCTGTGAGTTTTACGTTACAGCAAAAAGATATTTTTCAGGGCATTAATTTTATGCATATATTTTATACATTAAATCTATTTGACTGCCTTGAAAATACCGTGAAAAATTCAAAATCGAACTTGAAAATTTGAGGTTATCTGTTCTACATGGCGTTTCTTCGCTAAATTTTGAAAATTTATTCCATTGCCGTTATTATTTCACGGAAATCTGCCTTAAGTTAAAGATAACGATATTTAACGATTATATCCATAATGGAGTCCGTAAAAAAAAGATTCCATGACTCCAAAGGAGTGGTTACATTCATTGCTCCAGCTTTTGGAGTAGCGAAGTGCATTACCAAAGGTTCAGATCGTCGACCTCGGGTTTCCGGTGGCTTCTTTGACCACTTTGTCTTGTCTTTGCCGTAAAGATATTTCCGTCCACTTCTCTGTTCATTGATGGAATCTTCTTGCTCGGGCTCCGCTTCATCGGAATCATTATTGTCACTACCGTCGACACTGCTATACTCTTCACAAGAACCGACACTACTGCACTCCTCCTCGTCTAGGACATTATCAATTTCGTCGTCCGATGCTTCACCACCAAAATAATCGATTGGCTCACGATTTCGGAGTGAATAAACCTCCTCCGCTCTTCTAACTCCTGTAGTACTCTCCTAAAATTAAATATATAAGTTAGGATTTTTTTTACGGTTTATAATGCAAAAATATGCATATTTGATGAAAAAAACAAAAAAAAAAAATTGTCATTTTTACTTACGTCATCCATGTCGTGGGTCGAAAACGTCCCTTCTGATATTTGCACTGCTTGGCGTTTCGCGTATAACTGACTGCCACACCTGGGCCCGCGCGGTCGCAGACCCTCAAACCTAAACTTTTTTTCAGTAACACTCAAATGGCGCCACCGTCGCCGGTGTCCGAGAAATTTCAGGTAGAAATTTTCGCCCGGACGAAAAAGACCCACGACATGGACGGAGGGTTAATTGACTTCTGTCTGAATAGTATTTAGTTTTACTACTTATCTGCTATTGAGTCATTCTACTTGTCTGACAATACGTAGACTTGTTAGACAAAATATTGACTCTTTACTGACTCTGCATTATGGCTCCGTCAGCCTGTCTTAAATGCAGGAAAATAAATCGAAAAGTCGGTATTCTTCATACCTGCTATAAATGTAATAAAAATTATCACGATATTTGCAACAAATTAATATCTCGCAGTATTTTAATTAACAAAAAACTGACTATTACTTATATATGCGAGAATCGTTATGCAACTGGAAATCGGAAGAACGGAGACTCTATACTTAAAAATGTTAATATTAACACGACACCGAACGGTAGTGTACTTATATCAAATTCCACTCCAGTATTATCGAAACAGAAGAGTATCACCACGCTTGACACGCCAACAGGTAAAAATGAAAATCAACTTCCTTGCAATAATACTTCTTTGACTGACTCCGGACAATTAACTTTAAATAAATAACCTGATTTAGTTGAGCCAATTAACAAATTAACTAACCTGGAAATGCAAATACAACAATTAATACTAGGAGTCAAAAATATTGAAAATACTATTGAAAATCAAAATGTTATACTAAATGAGTTTCAAGAAAATCAATTAATGCTACTTAAATTCAATTCTTCTTTGGATGAGCAAATAACAAAATTAGAAAATAGTCTTGTAACTAATTTTAATATCAAATTCTTGAAAATTGAATAAATGTCGCTGAAATCATGAAAACACAACACAATAACCTTTTACAACAAATTAATAATGAATTTTATGACATACAAAAAAATTTTAATAATCTGACTGTTGGCGTGGCGACCGTGGTGCAGACCGTCTCTGATCTGACACAAGCTGACCTAGACTCCGAATCGAGCACAGAAGCGAATGATTGTATAGCAAGCCCTGAAATAACAGCTGTAACTCCGAAGATTGCAAATGGTGGTAGATTTTCTCTGCAGGATGGGGACAAGTGTCGTGTTGGGTTCAGTTGCATCGTGATCTCTAGCACAATAGACTGTACGATGGCTAACATTGATCCTATAGACTACGTGGTGGCTGTTCTTAGCATGGTACTTTCCTCTATCACCTCGGAGAATGTTCTATCAGCTTATATAATTTCTCGGGGAAAGGTCGGAGATGGTTCGAGAAGTGTCGTCTCTTCCTTGCTTATTACACTCTCCAATTGCAACCTTATTACACAAATAAAGGCGGCAAAACACAAAGTCACTGCTTTTAGCACAACCGATCTAGAACTCTCATTTCTTGACAGGTTTCCTGCATTGGCGAATTGCAAGATCTTTATCAATAAATATCTGAATAAAAATCAATATAACGAATTTAAACAAATTAAATTTCTAGCCAAAAATCTTGGTTTCAAGTATATTTGGCATCGTCAAGGCAGATCTCTTGTCAGGAGAAGAGAGGGTGACCGAGTGCATTCTGTCACCTCTATTAATGAATTGCAAGCATTACATTTAACTTTAGATGCTATAAACAATAATAATATAAACGAATATAAAAATAAAATTAAAAACAAAGATGAGATTAGCGAAGAAGCTGTAGAGAATGTAATTAACAAAAATAAACAAAACGAAAGTACTGCGTCTAGTGAAATTATCCCGATCAACAATAAAAATAAAAAGAGAAGTAAGAAAAATAACAAAGAAACTGGAATTAAATCAAAAGCATCTAAAAAGGAAAATATAACAAGCAGAGCAGATTGACTATTGCACAATGGCGCAACTTGAGAGTTAAACGGAGTTAAAGGGGAGTTGCGAGCGGGACTTCTTAATGTGAGCTTTCTGCGAGCTCACATTGAGGGTGTCCGTCAATTCCTACGAGAGGATCCCTCCTATGACCTTTTCGGAGGGGCTGAGACCTGGCTGAACTCAGATGTACCTGACGACGTCATTCAGATTGGTGGCTTTAATCTATTTAGGCAAGATAGAAATGTCAGGGGTGGAGGTGTTGCTCTCTATGTTAAAAATCACCTAAAGTGTGAGATTCTCTCTGTGTCGAACACTGAACAAAAGAGCAAACCTTGCACTCCAAAATTTATTTTTTGTAATATACAAATTGTTAAATCTTCTCCTTTATAAGTAGGAGTTATTTACAGACCACCTAAAATACCATTTCAAAAAAATGAAAATTTTTTGAACGATCTTCGCACATTCTGTTTTAACTACAGTCATAAAATCATTATGGGATACCTGAATGCCGATCTTCTCCGGGAGAGTGATGATGCTAAATTTGTTCGCAAATTATTAGCGGAACTCTCTCTACAGCTGGTTCAGCATGGTCCTACTCATTACACTCGCACGTCTCGTACCTGGATTGACTTGATTTTCGTGGACGACAACGATACTGTCACCGACGCTGCCAGTATTCCAGCGAACTTTCACAGTAAGCACAATATTATTACTGTTACTACAAACTGCAATATACAAACTCAATCTCTCAATTCTTTTATGTACCGTGATTTCAAAAATATTTCTCCGGCTGACCTTAATTCTGTTTTAACTTACTGTGATTGGTCGTCTTTTACTGACATAAACTTTGACATCGACGTTGCGCTGAGCAGTATCTGCAACAACTTAATGGCAGCAATTGAGGTACTAGCTCCTATTAAAACTGTTACTCCTAAAAAAGGTAAGCTTTCATGGGTTGATGCGGATCTGTTTCGGTTGTACAAAAAACGGGAAGCTCTGTACCGTCGATTTAGAACAACTGACGATAAGTCACTATTTGATAAATTTTGTAAAATGAGACTAATAGCAGACGAACGGACGGAGAATGCGAGAACTAATTACTATAACAACAGACTGTTTGATGCCCTTGCAAACAATAATACGCGGAAAGAATTACGTAGCCTCGGATTTTTACCTGGGCATGGAGTGGATTTGAATGGCATTACACCTGACGAGTTAAACCAACATTTTGTGGGGGTATCGGCATCCTCGTGTGGCGATAATGTGACAATGCGTGAGAGGATTATTAATGATGCAACGACAGAAGGCTTTGCCTTCAATCAAATTAACCTAAACGATGTAATTCTCGCAATTTCTCACTTTTCATCGCGGGCTCGGGGAGCTGATGGTATTCCACAGTCGGTTGTAATTAAATCTCTTCCAATAATAGGACAATTCCTTGTGTGGCTGTTCAATTGCTCTTTTGCAAAAGGTATGTTTTTGGTGGCTTGGAAAAGAGCACAAATTATTCCATTAAAAAAATGCAAATACCCTTCTTCAGCATCGGACTTTAGACCGAATGCGATCTTGTGCTTTCTTTCAAAGGTTCTGGAGAAGTTAGCATATAAGCAGTTGCAGGGGCATCTGACAACTTCTCGCACTCTCGATCCTATACAGACAGGTTTCAGACCATTTCATTCTACCCAAACGGCCGTACTGAAACTCACTGACGATATTAGACTAGGTATCGACAAAAAAATGGTGACGTTACTTCTTCTATTCGACTTCAGCAAGGCTTTTGACACAACATTACCGACACGACTACTTGAAAAATTGCAGTCTATAGGGATTTCCAGGGCAGCTCTCAAGTTGTTCAATTCTTATTTATCAGATAGAAGGCAAGCAGTTAGCACTACCTCAGCTGGCAACTCCGAATGGCTGAGTACGAATCTTGGTGTGCCACAGGGATCTGTCTTGGGACCCCTACTCTTCTGCTTACATATTAACGACTTACGTGACGCACTTGACACTAGAAGCATTCAGCATATATTGTATGCAGATGACCTTTAAATATATATTCAAACTTCTATAGACTGTCTTGATGGGGGAATATTAGAGCTTCAGCGGGCAGCCAAAGCAGTTTCGGATTGGGCCGTGGATGCCCCTTTAAGACTCAATACAAGTAAAACTAAGGCTATTTATTTTGGTTGCCAAAAATTCGTTAACGAACTTTGTGAAAAGCTAACCTTTATTGATCTTGGAGATGGCGTCTGCATCCCCTTTTCCGACATTGTAACCAGCCTTGGGATGATTTTAGACTCAAGATTATCATGGAAACCCCATGTTAATAATTTAACGAAAAAATTGAATAGAGTGTTATATAATCTTTGTTTCTTTTGGAAATATACCTCCCAAGAGCTGCGTAAGATGCTTGCTGAGGCGCTGCTATTTTCTCACCTGGACTACTGTTTGGTGGTCTTGCTGGATGCTTCTCAAGAACAACGTAATCGACTGCAAGTCTTACAAAATTCCTGTGTTCGATACGTGAAGGGTCTAAGGGGGGACGACCATGTTTCTCTTCATCGGGACTCTCTGAGTTGGCTGCGTACTGATATGAAGAGACACTATTGTATGGCTGTACTTATGTACAAAATCATACGCATGCGTGTTCCTGACTATCTAGAGAGTCTCTTCTCTAGATTTGTGCCCAGGGGACCTCTTAGGGGTGAAACTAAGGAACTCGTTGCTCCTCTGATGCGCACTGAGACTGGAAAGCACTCTTTCCAAGTTCAAGGTGCGCATTTATGGAACTCTCTGCCTACTGACATACGAAACATCTCGTCTCTCGGTAGGTTTAAAAAAGCGATCAAGAGACACTACCTTGAACTCAATCAGTAGCGTCTCTGTGTTATTTTATTTATATTTCATTTATGTTGATTTATTTATTTATTGTGCGTTGTATGTTTGTGATTGTTTTTAATTAGAATTGTATGTATATCTGTTGTATTTAATTATCTGTGATATCACTTGTTTTATTGACAAAATTTATTTTAGCTTTATTAGTTTTAGTTTCCTTGACTGTGATATCACGTGCAATATTTTCTTTTATAAATATTAAAAAAAATTTTTTTTTTTGGTATTAATTTTGTATACACATACGAATAAACATTCAATCTTTCTATCTATCTCTCTCTCTCTCTCTCTCTCTCTCTCTCTCTCTCTTTCTCATTCTCTTTTTTATTTTTTATCTTATTTTGAAGTTTATGTATCATTTTCTCTCTTAATTTTAGTCTGCAAAAAACAAAAATTTTAATAAATTAGCTTCATTATTGTAAAAGTATATGTCAATTAATGAAACTATACTCAAGAATACATGCACTGCAGCTCCTGCATAAATTTCACATACGATAATGGTAAGATCGGAATCAATTAAGTCTATTGAATCAACAAGTCAGGTATGGTATGCAGAGATGAAGACTTAACCCACACAGCACAAAAGGTTTCAAAAAAACTTTCTTAAAAAGATTTCACTGAAACCTTTAAAAAATGTTTTCATATGCATTGTAAAACCTTTCAAAAACCTTTCACAAAAGAATTTTTCATAAGATTTTAAAAACCATCCTGAAACATTTCAAAAAAAGTAAAAGACAAGATATTACAGGGACTTTACAAAAACCTTTCCTGAAACCTTTCACAAAAGGTTTCTAAATCATTGTATGGAAAGCTTTATAAAAAGGATTTTGAAACATTCGTGGAATATTTAAATGAAACCTTTCTATGAATTCTTTAAAAGCATTTCTAAAATGTTTTAAGAAAACTTTCAAAAAATGTTTCTAAAAGATTTAACGAAACATTTTTGAAAAAATTATGAGAATGTTCCTGAAAAGATTTTTTGAATTAATATTACAATAGCATCCCGCATAACGCGAAAGATTTCAGTAAAAGATTCAATGTAAGGTTTCAGTGGAAACTTGTAGAGAGGTTATATTAAAACCATGCAGATATCTTTCAACATAACATTGAAACATCGTTTTAAGATAATAAAAACATTACACTGAAATCTTACAAAGAAATCTTGCATCAACCTTGCTGGAGCATTTCACAAAACATTTTAAGAAAGATTCTTGTGAGGTTTTCTGAAACATATAGTTAAAACATTTTAAATAGATCGCTGCAAGATTTCGTATAAATGTTTTTACGAAACCTTCAAGCAAACTTGCTGGAACATTTTACAAAGCATTTTATAAAAGGATACAGGGAAGTTTCTTAAAATATTTTCTCGTAATATTTTAATGAGGTCGCTGCAAAGTATCTGGTAAATGTTTCAATAAAAACTTGAAACAAAGTGGCTGAAACATTTTACAAAATATTTTACGTAAGAATACAGGGAAGTTGTTTGAAATATTTTGTCGTAATATTTTAGCTAGGTCACTGCGAAATTTCCTAAAAAAATATTTAATTAATAATATTCAATTAAAAATATTTCTTTTTTCGAAACCTTCTGTAATCTTAAAAAAAAAAAAACTGGAAGCTTTCTTGAAAGTATTTTGCCATGTTACTGTGAGCTATCGATAAACTTCCGCGTTAATATTGCATGTAAACTTTGGCCAAATCTTTAAAAAAAAATTTCTGTAAGCTTCCAAAAAAGTTTATCGGAAAGATTTTGAGCAAATTTCATAGAAGCATGTTGTAAGCTTCCTTGAAAAGTGCGTAGAATATTAATCGTAATCTTGCAGCAGAGCTAACACGTCGTTCAATAAGTCCCGAGACTAACAATGAAAACAACATTTTTTATCAAAAATCATTTTTATTCATCAATATAATCTCCTTTTAGAGTGATAAAATCTTTCCAACGCCTTTCCAACATTTCTATACCATGTTTATAGAAGGATTTATTCTTTGCTTCAAAAAAGGCTTCAGTTTCAGCAATGACCTCCTCATTCGAGCCAAATTTTTTTCCCTGGAGCATTTTTTTGAGTTCAGCAAAGAGCCAGTAGTCGCTGGGGGCTAAATCTGGCGAATACGGGGGGGTCGGGCAGCAAATCAAAGCCCAATTCGTTCAATTTAGCCATTGTTTTCATGGACTTGTGGCATGGTGCATTGTCTTGGTGAAAAAGGATTTTTTTCTTCTTCATGTGCGGTCGTTTTGCTGCGATCTCCTTCTTCGAACGTACCAACAAGTCAATATAATAATCACTGTTGATCGATTTACCTTTTTCCAGGTAGTCAATGAAAATCACGCCATGTGTATCCCAAAAAACAGACGCCATGACTTTGCCAGCAGGCTGCTGCGTTTTTGGACGCTTTGGGCGGCTTTCGCCAGCCATGCGCCACACAGATGATTGCCGATTCGACTCCGGAGTGAAATGATGTATCCATGTTCCATCCATGGTCACGTATCAATGCAGGAAATCCTTTTTATTGCGAGTAAATAGCGATAAACAGCTCTCTGAATCGTCGACTCGTTGCTGTTTTTGTTCCACTGAAAGCAATCGCGGCACCCACTTGGAAAAAACCTTTTTCATGCTCAATTTTTCATGAAGAATTGTAAATACGCTTCCAGATGATATCTGTGTCATTTCTGCAATCTCACGGAACTTCACTTTGCGATTTTTCATTACAAATTTTAATACTTCACTCACATTTTCCTGTGTAACGGCTTCCAATGGCCTACCCGAACGTTCCGCATCGTTTGTGTCCGTACGACCACGTTTAAACTCAGCATACCAACGACAAATCGTTGGTTTGGATAGAGAGGAGTCTGGGTAATGTTTTCAAGCCATTGCTGGCCCCTACGGTATTTTTACCCATTAAAAAACAATGTTTTATCAACACGCGAAACTCGCTTTTTTTCATTTTTTAAACAAATTACAAAGTGACTTTACTCTAACCTCGATAACTCTGCCGTCTGTGATCTGATCGACGTGAAATTTTTACACGTTTCATGTAAAGGTTCGCACTTTATGGAAACGTGGCCAGTTTGGTACTACTAGCACTATCTCTGGGTTAGTCTCGGGACTTATTGAACGATGTGTTATTTGTTATCTTAAAAATTTATTTTTTATTTTAGATAAAAATACATCGACAATTAAAATTTATTATACTTGTATGTGTAGTAAAATCTCCAGAGCGGAATTATGTATTTAAATATATTAAATTTTTAATTATATTTTAATTTTAAAAAATACTTTACACTATAGAAGAAATTTAAAATGTTAAATTGATACAAGTGTGTTGCTACGATATGCTCCCCAAAATTTTCATCAAGTCGCTCTTCAAGCATTTCGTCTAATATCTAGATTCATATTAAGATAAGATAATCTGAACATAATCCTTGTTTTTATCTCATCATCTCTTGATATGTATATATATATACTAACTATACTAAAATAAAATATATATAGTATATTTGTAATAAATGTTTATATATATATTATACATACATACTATATTTAAAAATAATTTTAAATGAAGCTATTTGTGTGTATATATATACTATTCGTATTTTAGAGGTTATTTGTGTATTGATTTGATTTATATATACCATTTTAGAGGTTATATTTTTTAAAGATTTTAACGAACCTATATATATATATATATATATATATATATATATATATATATATATATATAATGTGTTGATAGTATTAAAAAAAATTAAATACGTATTGATACTATTTACAAATTAAAAATGTTATACTTTTACTTAAAAGTGTTTATTGTTGGCATTATTCAAGTAAATAATAAATAAACATGTAATAATTGTGCTTAAAACGAAAACAATCAAGGGGTTATTAATTATGTTTACTATTTCTTCTATAGTGTAAAGTATTTTTTTAAATTAAGGTATTATTACAATTTTAATATATTGAATTTTTAATTGTTTCTTAATTTAAAAAAATACTTTACACTATGGAAGAAATTTTAAATGTAAAATTAATACAAGTGTAAATGAATTGCCATGCAAATTATGATTTAAATTTAAATCTTAGTTCTACAGGCGTTGCATAGCGTAATAGTTAAGGCGTCTGCTTTATAATGCGAAGGACCCAGGTTCGATCCCACCGTAGGTCAAACATTTTTCTGCGTTTTTTTCCGTAAAATAATGTGTAATATAACATGTGCGACAATGCGAATAAACGATTAAATGTAATGTGGATGTTAAAAATATGTATAATCATAATAAATAATAAAATTCTTAAATATATAAAATACTTAATAAAAGTTTTTAAAAAGGTTTTAAAAAAGTATTTTAAAAGATTTCATCAACTACTTTAAAAAATGTTTTTTTAAATATTTCTATAACTTTTATAGAAATGTTTTTAAAACTTGTATCAAAAGGTTTATAAAAGAATTTAGGAAACGTTGCTGAAGGGTGAAGGGTTTAAAAACGGACATAAACTTATTTTAAAAATATTTTTTGAAAGCTTTTAAAAAGATTTTTATCCTTTCATGAAACCTTCTGAAAACATTTTAAAAACCTGTCGTGCTGTGTGGGAAGTTTTATATATAATATTAGAACAGTCATAACTGTATAAAATTACTGTATAAAACGAATCTGACCGTTATAATAAAATTATTATATATAAACTAAAAATGAACTTAAAAATTCAAAAGCTGAATTATTTTTTGTAGAAATCGTCATTTGGTATCGATGAGACTAACATAAAACGTACTGGAAAGTATGAAAAAATAAAAAGAAAAGTAATCGAGAAATTCGAAGAAAAACAAAGTGAGATCTTGTTTATTAATTATATTTTTCCATGTATTAAGGTTCTTCACTCGCGTCAATCAAATTCCTAAGAAATGTAGTTATGAGAGTGAACTACCTTAATAAAATATTATACAATTAGAATAGTGAATATTAACAACAATTTTCTTATATTATTTATAATAAAAATAAACATATTTATATATGAACCGAAAAATTAATAAAATTTCAAAATCATTATTAATTGTTGATATTAAAAAATAATCGTATTTAATTTAATTCTATCGGTTCTTATATGAATGTAATTGAAATTACCATAAATTTGTAAACTGCTATTGAGATTTATTTGCTTTTTTTTAAGAGTTATATGTACAAAATAGAGTTTTTGCTTTATTTAAAAAATTAAAATATGATTTAAAATTTTTGTGATACATTGCTATATAAAAACACTCGCGCAATATACAAAAAATTCTTTTGCAAAATATATTTTGAGTATATTTAAAAATGTTCACAAATAAAATTATAAAAAGCTTGATTAATTAAATAATCAGTAGATGAACAAACGATTTTAATCAAAAAATGTATTAATTCAAAATTATTTGTTATAGCTTATTACTTTTATTATGTAGTAACCTTCATATTTGTATAATACAACTTTATAATTTTCAATTTGCTTTAATTATATTTTAGAGATTATAATTTCAATAGTTTTTCTTATTTATAATGGCATATTTTTATAAGAAAACTTAACTATTCGGCTGGTGTTGTCGTCGAGCCATTCTTCCTTCTCGCGTGCTCCCATGCGCTCTTGCGTCGGAGATCATCACACGCTCTGCGTCCTCTTTGTCGACATAAGCATGAGCTGGGGTGTCTAATGAAACCCCTAATGCACTCATAAAGTACAATAATAATTTCGTACTTTCATTAAACATTCGAGCTGCAATGTGAGCCGCTACTTCAACAACTTTACCGCCACATGGAACAATTTTTGGAGTTATTTTCCATATTAACTGATATAACTCTCATTATTGTTTTGTGTAAATCCACCAACACACCTTTCCAATAATTTTATGTTGCTAAGGTCTTCATAAATTGGATATATAGCTTCAGAAACATCAGCTGGTAAAGTTGGATAATCATGGGTGTAAGAAGATAATGTGTCTGTTGCTAGCGCTTGCTGCCATGAACCTTCTCCACCTAGGCACATTTCGTGTTGAGGCTTCTCAACAGTCGAACAATAGTGTTAATATGTTCCCCGAATTTCATTATACATATTATCCACAGAATCACAATTTCTCCTTATTGCCAAACCATAGTAAACTGTCAGCTTATCTATTAGCTTAGCCGTGAGTTTACCTTTCGCTGAAAGTACTTCTATTGCAATTTTTTTCCACCTTTTTCAACTGTTTCTGTATTTTTTTTTTACTAGCTCGCGGAGTCGTGAACCCATTCTCTTCTAAACATGTCCGATATATTCTTTTTTGACAACTTCAACTTCACCGTAAGAAGCAGCTTTCAGAATTCCAGAATATGTTTTTGAAACGCCATCACCTATATACACAGTGTGTCCCATAGAAAACGGAACTTTTTCAAAATAAAGACAAAAACTCAATATTCCAAAAAATCTCATTTATTTTATTCAAAATAGTCTCCTTTCGCATCAATACAACGTTTTGCACGATCAATTAACATATCGAATGAGTTTTTGAGATCATTTTTATCCATCGACTTTAGTATGTCGGTCGTCGCTCTTTGGATGGCCTCTACGTCGGCATAACGTTTTCCTTTCATAGGCAAGTGCAATTTGGAGAACAAGTAGAAGTTGCACGGAGCCAAATCCAGCGAGTACGGTGAATGGTTGATGGTTAAAATAGAATTTTTGATCAAAAAATCCGTGATCAAGTTCGATCGATGAGACAGGGCATTATCATGCAACAAATGCCAGCTCCCTTTTTCACGGTATTGTGGCCGCACACGACGAATACGGCTGAGCAAACGCTTCATAACACCAAGATAAAACACAGCAGTAACCAGGTGGAACGAATTCACGATGAATAATACCCTCCGAATCGTAGAAACAAATCGACATTGTCTTCACTTTTGACTTTTCAAGACGACTTTTTTTCGGATTGGGCTCGGTTGGGTGCTTCCATTTAGCACTTTGACGCTTGGTTTCGGGATCATATTAAAAACACCATGTCTCGTCACCAGACACAATTAAATATTTTAAGTTTGGGCCCTTTTTTGACTCTTTAATCAAATCCTTACAATGTTGAATTCGGAGCAATTTTTCGTAGTCGGTCAATTTGTGTGGAACAAAGCGTGCACACACCTTCCGTAGATTCAAATGATCGGTCAAAATGCGATAAATTGAATTTTTGAACATATTCAATTCCATTTCCATGTATCGCAATGGAGATTTTGGGTCATGTTTTATAAATTCATGCACTTTTACAATGTTACTTTAAGTAACCACGGTATTCGAAGGACCTGGATATTCGTCGTCCTGAATGTCTTCACGACCTTCCTGGAACCGCTTATACCACTCATACACTCTGGTACGGGATAGACAATTATCGCCATAAACTTGTTTCAGCAAATTATGCATCTCAGTAAAGGATTTACCGAGTTTAAAACAGAACTTAATATTTGCTCTTTGTTCGAAGTTCATTTTTCGACCGATGCCACAAACACACTGTCACTTTAAGCGCGATATTTTAGTTTCCATTGAACCAAATGTCATACAATTTTGACCGGATGTCAGTTAAAAATGGACCTTTCCATTGCCAACATCCACCAATAGGTGGCGCCAATATAAATCGATGTTTTGAAAAAGTTCCGTTTTCCATAACGAACTTTAAATTTTCCTATTGAACGCTTAAACATTTCAATAACCGCATCGACTTCCATTTTACCTGAAGAGCCCTGGTGATTTGCTGAAAAAGCATCTTTGTGTTCATTATAGCAATCATTATACTCTTCAATATCTCTTTTAGGTTTCCAAACCTCACACGGTTTACAGTATGAACTTTTTACAATTATATCAATGATTTTTCCAGTGTAATATCCAATTAACGATGTCACTCCATGCAAAGAATTAAACCCTCGCTTCTTCCAGGTTCCGTCTCACGAAACTATTAATTCTTCATTATTTTCATCACCTTGGTTTTCAGCAGTCGCTTCTTTTTCCTCGGTACAGGCTTTTTCAAACAGTTTCTCAGCTGCTACTTTCACACAAGAGTAAATGTTGTCAACAATCAAGTCATAAGTGTTTTGCGTTAAAAAAGCAGGCATGTCCATCAAGCCATAAAACTTAGCTGCGCCTTTTAACCCTAGTCCCAGGATTCTTATCACAAATATAAATCGTCTGTTTATTTCGTAAGAATGCTTCACAAAAGGACTGGAGTTTCTAACACGATTTTTACACTTATCACACACTACAACAATTTTAAAACCAAGTCCACGGGGAGAAGCAGTTTCAAATTTTATTTTCCCCTCACAAGAGTTACATTTCACATAATCACTTATCGCAGCAAATACAGTAATGAAATTTAAAATTCTATATTTCATTTAAGGTTTACGTGAAACTAAAATCTCTTCCTGCATTTTGAATTTTTTAGCCGATGCACTAAAACTACTCTTATCCGTCTCAGCAGTCTTTGAATCAAAAGCCTATGTTCTCTTTTTAACTTCAGATATTTATATTTTTTTGGTACTTCTACGTAATTTTGGACATTTACGGGGCATTTTTAAAACTTTTAAATAAAATTTACTCCAATATAAAACAAAAAATCACGAAAAACAAGTTTGAACTGAACGCACGACTTTACCACGTGGCAGAACTCTTTAGACTGACGAAATACTTTTATTTTCTGTTATAATAGTCAAATGTGACCTTAAAGTAGTAAGTGGACTTATTATACTCGTTTTCTACGAAAAAACACAATAGAAAAAGGAACCTCAGGTAGCGCGTGCAGTGAGTGCAGCTGTGACTCCGGTTCTTTCTCTACCTGCTTTCTAGCACTCTGACGTAGTCAGAGTCTAGCTTTAGTCTAGCTTTCTACATGTGGTCTTACAAATGTAGGTATATCTCCGAAAATATTTATCGAATTGGCTTAAAATTTTCAAAGAATATACTTAAATATAACACATCGTTCAATAAGTCCCGAGACTAACAACGAAAACAACATTTTTTTTCCAAAATCGATTTTATTCATCAATATAATCTCCTTTTAGAGTGATACAATTTTTCCAACGCCTTCCTAACATATCTATACCATGTTTATAAAAGGATTTATCCTTTGCTTCAAAATAGGCTTCAGTTTCGGCAATGACCTCCTCATTCGAGCCAAATTTTTTTCCCTGGAGCATTTTTTTGAGATCAGCAAAAAGCCAGTAGTCGCTGGGGGCTAAATCTGGCAAATACGGGGGTTGGGGAAGCAAATCAAAGCCCAATTCGTTCAATTTTGCCATTGTTTTCATGGACTTGTGGCATGGTGCATTGGTGCAATCGCGGCACCCACTTGGAAAAAACCTTTTTCATGCTCAATTTTTCATGAAGAATTGTAAATACGCTTCCAGATGATATCTGTGTCATTTCTGCAATCTCATGGACCTTCACTTTGCGATTTTTCATTACAATTTTTAACACTTCACTTACATTTTCCTGTGTAACGGCTTCCAATGGCCTACCTGAACGTTCCGCATCATTATTGTCCGTACGACCACGTTTAAACTCAGCATACCAACGACAAATCGTTGGTTTGGATAGAGAGGAGTCCGGGTAATGTTTTTTAAGCCATTGCTGGGCTTATACGGTATTTTTACCTATTAAAAAACAATTTTTTATCAACACGCGAAACTCGCTTTTTTCCATTTTTCAAACAAATTACAAAGTGGCTTTACTCTAACCTCGATAACTCTGCTGTCTGTGATCCGATCGACGTAAAATTTTTACACGTTTAATGTAAAGGTTCGCACTCTATGGAAACGTGGCCAGTTTGGTACTACTAGCACCATCTCTGGGTTAGTCTCAGGACTTATTGAACGATGTGTTATGTACAATCCGAAAATGCAAATCAAAAAAAAAAAAATAATTTTTTGAAAATTCTAACTGAGTATAATCCCTTGTTTTTTTTTTTGATTGTAGTAAAGTTAAGATTTTTAAGTGCACTGAGTGTTTAACTGTGTTTGTATTGTGTTATTCTCATGGCAGTCAGAAATAAAAATTAGTGTGTTCGTCGCGGATGAATCTAAATGCTAAGAGTATGAGAATGTATCTCCACGAGTGTATGAATGTCACTCCGACTATCTTAATGTATGCATCTTGTTGTTCGAATTCAAGTTCACTCATAAGTACGGTTTTAAAAAGGGGAGGGTGTGTAGGTGTGGCAAAGAAAAGTAAAATTCTTATTGGTTGCCTTCTTGATGCATTTAATGTATGAGAGATATACCTAAAGTGGATATCTGAGCGTTATGCGTTTTTGAGAAGTTCCGAACAGTTACAATAGAGGTAATATTATAAAAGAAGGTTAAGCAATTAGACTGCAAATGTGTTTTTACGTGACTAATTGTTCTGGAAAAGATAAACGTCTTTACGGATGTCTTTGTCCTTGCACGTTTTTCATTCTGTCAAAAAAGTACCGGGAATTGTCGATTTAAATTTAGCGGGGCAATTTAGGCAGGTAAAATTTTTTTTTCTAGGTTGGTACAGTCTGTCAAGTAAGAGCGTGGTCGTGTTAATTTAAAAAAAAATTTATTTGACGAAACTTTCATATTTATATATACATTGTACACATTACAAACAATGATGCAATTCGGTCAATAATGTGTCCAGTCACCACCAGCGTCGATAATTGCCTGGCATCTCGGAGGCATGCTTTCTACTAATTTGACGGCGTATTCTAGTGGCAAGGATCTCCAGATCCGACGAATTTCGTAAGACAACTGCTTTAAAGTGTATGTGCGTCTTCCACGAAGCTTTCGTTTAATATATGCCCACACATTTTCAATGGCGTTTGCATCGGGCGACTGCGACGGCCAATCCAATGTAACGATGCTAGATTGAGTCTTCCACTGAGTACAGAGCTTGCTGCGGTGTTTAGAATCGTTGTCCTCCTGCAGAATCCAATCTTCATTTTTTGTGATGAATCATCGTTTGGCAGATGGCAGTAAAGCCTTATTGTAGATTTTTATCATTTTCTCGGCATTTAGGTTGTCAGTAAAGAGGTGCAAAGTGCCGAATCCCTGCTTTGAGAAGCAGCCCAAAAGATGCACCTTTATTCCATGTTTTACGGTCCACTGAACAAGCCTATTGGTGGAAGTTGACCAGGCTTGCGTAAGGACAGAACGTGCCCATATAGAACATTCATCAGTAAAAATGACATTCTCAAAATCTCTATCAATATTCTCATGCGCCCAAGCGAGTCGCTTTGTCACATGTTTTTCAGTCAACAGAGGCTTCTTCATTGTGTTGCGCCATTTCAGATGATGAGTACGAAGATGGGTTCGGATAGTTTTGTAGAATATATCTAAACCTTTTGCCATTAATTTTGCTTGTCCTTACCGCAGTGTTAAAGCAGGATTTCGCGAAAACAGATTCACTATTCTTTTTTCATCTTTTTTGTTCACTTTTCCTATCGAGCCACGTTCTGGTAAATCATCGACATTTTCAGCCACTTTATATCGCTGTCTCCACTTCTGTACAAATGCCTTCGACTTTCTCATATATTTAGCAGCCGCTGATTGCGACATTTTGGGGCCTTTCGGGTGGATGCAAAGGAACACAGCCTCGTAGCGCGACGCGTACTTAGCACTCATGGCGTTTAACGTGATTCTCTTTCAAAAGATCAACGACAACTGAATCTTTGTTGACAATGAATCAAGGACAAAGCTTCCTCCTATCGGCTCGCGAATAAATTAGAGCAAAATCTGTCATTACCTGTCAATGAAGTCGACCACGCTCTTACTTGACAGACTGTAAAACTGTCCTTAATGACTATGGCAAGTTTGAGCAGAATGTATCAACGAGTTTGTTGACAGTAGCTGTTTAAGTTAGTTGATATCAATAGTGCATGCCGGTTTCTTACAATGGGTAATTACGTTAAACAAAGAATTGGTCTAAAATTTTGTGTTGCGAATAAAATTTTGTGTGCTGATGCATGGAAAATGTTGCAAAAGGTTTTTGGTGATAAAGAACTATCGAGAACCCGTGCGTATGATTGGCACAAAGCCTTCAAGGAGGGTCGTGAAGACGTCGAAGACTTGCCTCGTTCCGGACGCCCATCGACGGCTTCGACCGCAGATAACGTCGATAAAATTAAGGAAATGGTGCTTGAAAACCGTCATACCAGCTTGAGAGAGATAGCACATGAACTTAAGATATCCCACGAGTCCACACGTACGATTTTAATTGATATTTTGGGCATGAGAAAGGTGGCCACAAGACTCGTTCCAAAAGAGCTTGATTTTCTTCAAAAACGCTATCGCGAACAGGTCGCTTCGGACATGCTAGATCGCGACAATTCCGATCCCGCATTCATGGAATGCATCATAACTGGTGATGAAACGTGGATGTACGAGTACGATATGCAAACAAGCCAGCAAGCATCGGAATGGGTGGGAAAAAACGAGCTGAAACCGAAAAAACCACGTCAAAGCCGCTCAAAAGTAAAGGTAATGCTCATTGTTTTCTTCGATATCCGTGGCGTGGTGTACTACGAATTCGTTCCAGAGGGTCAGACGGTAAACAAAAAGTATTACCCAGGCGTTATGAAACGTTTGCGTCAGCGTATCCGTAAGAAGCGGCCAAATTTGTGGGCGAACAACTCGTGGATTTTGCACGACGATTACGCGCCGTCTTACCGAGCTACGATTGTGACCGACTTTCTCGCCAAAAACTCAACGAACACGCTTGAACAACCACCGTATTCGCCGGATTTGGCTCCTTGTGACTTCTTTTTCTTCCCAAAACTAAAATTGCCGCTCCGTGGCACCCGTCTTCAGTTAATTGAAGCCATAAAACAAAATTCGGCGCGAGCTAAAAGCCATCCCGGGCAGCGCCTATGAAAAATGTTTCGATGATTGGAAGTGCCGTTGGCATAGATGTATCGGAGCAAATAGAGCCTATTTTGAAGGCGACCCAATAAATTTTGATTATTAAACGTAAAAATGTTGTTTTAATTTAAAGTTCCGGGTTCTTTTTTGACAGACAGTATAGCAAGTTATCCCTAATAAACTTGTAGAAAGGAAAAATTAGGAAAATACGTCTGTAGAAAATCTGTTTTTTCTCATTTAACGAAGCTGTTGTATTGGGTCTTGCACTAATAGTGATACGTTATAAAAAATAAATGACAAAATGTTAAAAATACAAACTTATTTATTTAGTTTATTATATAACACTAGTTAGGAGTGTATTCTACGCAATAAAATACAGCAACAAAGAAAACAAAAGACGAAAGGCAAACTTGTCAGAACATGTTCAGTGATAGTACGATCGTATCATGACTTATGCAATGACCCAATACATATGTGTTTGTTGTGGTCTTATATTTTGAAGCTGTAAAGAGTAAATGCGTTCTCAGTCACGTACATGTTGAAAGTACAATAGTAAAATTCCTATAACAGAAAATCTTTTGTAATTTACTATGAATTTCAATTTTTCTAAATGTGTGTTTTACGACGTAACATGCCGCCCGCCTTGAACCAACAAGTTCAACGAATATTCTTACAGTAAATAAAATATCTTAATACAACCTTTTTAATAAAAAGAAAATTATAGTAAGTATTGACTGTCGTTTAAACATATTTTTCTGTGCCTTCTTCATGTATTATCAATTTATCGAATATTAGTATGGCACCTGTGAGTAACTTATCAAAAAGAATATTTAAAATCAGCATTTTTGACTCTCGAAAGTTGTGAAATCAAATAATTTTGCTAAGTATTTTCTTTTTTATCAACACATTTTTTTTTAACGATAGCTGATCATCAATGTTATTATATATAATATGCTAATGAATATCTCCATGTAAATACAACAATCTTTTCAATACAAAAAAATTATCGTTTTCGTTTTTATTAAAAAATATGAAAAAATATAATTAATAATTAATTTTCATACACATACTTTTAAATTTTCTTTAATTTTAAAATATTTTAGACTAAAGAAAGCAATAAAATATAATAATATTGCTAAATATCATCTTTCTTTTTATTAATGTATTTTTTGACCGCTACCTGGTCATCATTTACTTATCGGATTAATAAGTCATTACCCAAATTTCTATGCACGAAAGTTGTAAAATCTATTTAATGTTGTTAAGTATTTTAATATTTGTGTCGAACACATTTATTTTATAATCTTAGTTAATACTAAAAAATATTATTTTATATTTTATACAATTTTCTTTTGAAATGTTACTTTGAATTGAAATATCAAAGTATACAAAGTATCAATGATGTAAAATGATTCTTTTTACTCTAACATTTATTTAGGTTTTATTTTATTTTAATTCAATAATTTACATATAATTTCATATTGTTTTCGTACGATAGTAGGAAGTTGCTTCGGATGAAACCACTGAAATCAAATAATTCTTTTAACTATATTTTTCTATATCTTTTATGCTATATTCTTTTACAATTTATATGTTTTATAAAAAGTTACTTGTGACATGTACGAGGGTCGTTTAAAAAGTCCGTGCAAAGTCTGAGAGATGGCACCACCGGCGCGTATCGAGGTCATGTTTATTTAGTAGCATCTCTTGAATGAACACACACTAAGTTGCAGCCATATTGGTCTATTTATTTATGTGCCATAACCTTTCCGGCCGAAGGAACGGTCTTCGTTTTTTTTGGTGCAGATTCCCCCTTGGTAACCCATTGTTTAGATTGTTGTTTGGTCTCAGGAGTATAGGAATGTATCCATGTTTCATCCACAGTGATGAAACGACGCTTCAAGTCCTCCGGATTTTTCTGGAAAAGCTGCAAACCATCCTTGCAACACTTCACACGATTCCGTTTATGGTCAAGCGTGAGCAATCGCGGCACCCATCTTGCGGATAGCTTTCTCATGTCCAAATGTTTATGCAAAATATTATGTACCCATTCAGTCGAGATGCCCACAGCACTAGTAATCTCACACACCTTAACTTTTTTGTCATCCATCACCATATCATGGATTTAATCAATGATTTCTGGAGTTGTAACCTCCACAGGCCGTCCAGAACGTTCAGCGTCACTTGTGCCCATATGGTTAGTCCGAAAATTTTGATACCACTTATAAGCTGTTTTAATCAAAGGTGCAGAGTCACCATAATGTTTATCAAGCTTCTTTTTAGTCTCCTGAGGCGTTTTGCCTTTCATAAAGTAATGTTTAATCAGTACGCGAAATTCTTTTTCATCCATTTCTTGAAAATCACTCGACTTCCTTGATGCACTCGAATGCCAAACACAAAAAAATAGACCAATATGGCTGCAACTTGGTGTGTGTTCATTCAAAAGATTCTACTAACTTAACATGACCTCGATACGCGCCGGTCGTGCCATCTCTCGGACTTTGCACGGACTTCTCAAACAAGCCTCGTAAAACCATACTTGCCAGACACTTGTAGAGTGTAATGGTGGAGAATATAAATAATACCAACAACTGTAGGTGGATATCCAAGACCAGTACAAACTCCATCAATACAATTAAATACTTTACAATTAAATATAGTATAACATTATCAGCTCTAGCACTGACAACAGAACGACCAATTTTTAAAGATTGTTCTAAAAAAATGTTCTTTCTTGAAATAGATAAGAATCTTCATGACAAATTACAATTCTAGTTGCAGACATTTCTTCTTTAGTAAAATTTGAGGCATTTTGCATCGAACCTCCACTAGCTATTACTATATTCACAAAATTGAAACTGTTTTACAATTTCACGCAGAAATAATAAATATTTTTTTACAATATCACTTAGAAGTATTAGGTTGCTGCAGATGAAATGGCCGATTCAGCAATGACATAAAGTTGGCTGCAATTTTAGTGTATTATGTTGGCACAAGGCGGCGCAAATGATATGACATATTAAAGTATAAATACTGCTACCTTGGTTTATGGAGTCATTTCTGTTTTGCACTTCATAGTGATCGTAAAAACAAAACGAGAAAGTGAACATGGAAGTGAATCAAAAACGGCTACTTTTTCTATACGAATTCAAATAAGAGCACAACGCAACGGAAGCAACGAGGAATATCAACAGCGCATTTGGGCCTGACACAGTTAGCAAACGAACCACTTTGCGGTAGTTCGAAACAAATCGATCCGGAGACATAGACCTTGGAAATGAGCCACGTGGACACCCAGGACCATCGATCGATAACGACGAGCTGCGTGCATTAGTGGAGTCTGACCCCCGCCAAACCATAAGGGATCTTGCCGAGAAATTAGGCGTTCACAATTCGACAGTTTGCCGCCACTTGCAACAACTTGGAAAAGTGAAAAAGCTTGACCAATGGGTTCCACATGATCTTACCGAGCAAAACATGACGTGTCGAATGGAGATTTCAAGTTCTCTTCTCTCCCGCAACAAAAAGGAACCGTTCTTGCACCGAATTGTGACTTGCCATGAAAAGTGGATTTTATACGATAATTGTCGTCGATCGGCCCAATGGCTAGATGCCGATGAAGCGCCAAGACACATGCCGAAACCAAGCCTTCGTCCAAAGAAAATAATGGTAACTGTTTGGTGGTCTGTAGCTGGAGATATCCACTATTCGTTCCTGCAACCTGGCCAAACCAACAATGCTGAGAAATACTGTGCTCAACTGGATGAAATGCATCAAAAATTGATAGTCCAACGACCTAGGCTTGTCAACAGGGATAAAGTGATACTGCTTCATGATAACGCACGACCTCATGTATCGAGAACAACGGTCCAAAAATTAAACAAGTTGTGCTATGAGATTCTTTCTCACCCTCCATATTCACCAGACCTCTCACCAATAGATAACCATTTCTTTAAACATTTTGATCACTTTTTGACAGGAAAAAGATTTAATAATGAAGCTGCTGCCAAAAATGCCTTTGAGGAGTTTCTTCGAACCAGAAACTCGGGCTTCAACAAAACTGGAATAGATATAATTGTATCTCGTTCGGAAAAGTGTGTTGCATCTATTGGCACCTATTTTGATTAAATAAATTGTCTTTATAAAAAGTTACAGCTGTTAGAAAATTTATTACTAAATCGGCCATTTCATCTGCAGCAACCTAATATATCATCTATTTCGCGTTTTGCCTCTACAAAATTAGTACAGTCTGTCAAGTAAGAGCGTGGTCGACTTTACCGACAGGTAATGAAAGATTTCGCTCTAATTCTTTCGCAAGCCGATAGAAAAAAACTTTGTCCTTGATGCATTGTCAACAAAGATTCAGTTGTCGTTGATCTTTTGAAAGTGAATCACGTTAAACGCCATGAGTGCTAAGTACGCGTCGCGCTACGAGGCTGTGTTCCTTTGCATCCACCCGAAAGGTCCCAAAATGTCGCAATCAGCGGCTGCTAAATATATGAGAA
Organism: Chalcis sispes; assembly: GCA_949987625.1. NCBI lineage: Eukaryota > Metazoa > Arthropoda > Insecta > Hymenoptera > Chalcididae > Chalcis > Chalcis sispes. The sequence continues at coordinate 40,583,790 of OX465097.1, read as the reverse complement.
AGTCGAAGGCATTTGTACAAAGTGGATACAGCGATATAAAGTGGCTAAAAATGTCGATGATTTACCAGAACGTGGCTCGATAGGAAAAGTGAACAAAAAAGATGAAAAAAGAATAGTGAATCTGTTTTCGCGGAATCCTGCTTTAACACTGCGGCAAGGACAAGCAAAATTAATGGCAAAAGGTTTAGATATATCCTACGAAACTATCCGAACCCATCTTCGTACTCATCATCTGAAATGGCGCAACACAATGAAGAAGCCTCTGTTGACTGAAAAACATGTGACAAAGCGACTCGCTTGGGCGCATGAGAATATTGATAGAGATTTTGATAATGTCATTTTTACTAATGAATGTTCTATATGGGCACGTTCTGTCCTCACGCGAGCCTGGTCAACTTCCACCAATAGGCTTGTTCAGCGGACCGTAAAACATGGAATAAAGGTGCATCTTTGGGGCTGCTTCTCAAAGCAGGGATTCGGCACTTTGCACCTCTTTACTGACAACCTAAATGCCGAGAAAATGATAAAAATCTACAAAAAGGCTTTACTGCCATCTGCCAAACGATGATTCATCACAAAAAATAAAGATTGGATTCTGCAGGAGGACAACGATCCTAAACACCGCAGCAAGCTCTGTACTTAGTGGAAGACTCAATCTGGCATCGTTACATTGGATTGGTCGTCGCAGTCGCCCGATGCAAACCCTATTAAAAATGTGTGGGCATATATTAAACGGAAGCTTCGTGGAAGACGCACATACACTTTGAAGCAGTTGTCTTACGAAATTCGTCGGATCTGGAGATCCTTGCCACTAGAATACGCCGTCAAATTAGTAAAAAGCATGCCTCGGAGATGCCAGGCAATTATCGACGCCGGTGGTGACTGGACACATTATTGACCAAATTGCATCATTGTTTGTAATGTGTACAATGTATATATAAATATGAAAGTTTCATCAAATAAATTTTTTTATAAATTAACACGACCACGCTCTTACTTGACAGACTGTAGCATTATCTAAGTATATTGTACTCGGATTTCCGCGTCGAGCACAAAATCTACGTAGAGCTGGTAAAAATGCTTCTCTAGTGAGATCGCTCACTACTTCGATATGCACTGCCTTTGTCGAAAAGCATACGAATATTGCTACGTGTACCTTGACCTTATTGCGATTTTAGTGTTTTCTTTCTTTTATGAAGAATGAACCGCAATAATCTATACCTGTTATAGTAAAAGGTCGTTGTACTTGTAGTCTATCTTTGGGTAAATTATCCATAAGATAATTAGCTTCCTTTGGTTTCGCACGAAAACATTTAATGCACTTATAAATAATCTTCCGTGTGATATTTTTTCCGTCTATTGGCCAATATCTTTTTCTAACAGCAGAGAGCGTAGCTTCTGCGCCAGCGTGCCAATTTTTTATATGTGCATTTTTGAATAATTAAATACGTGACGTGGCACCTAGGTAATAAAATGAGATGTTTATATGAATAATTTAATTGTGCATTGTTTAAACGTCCTCCAACGCGTAAAATTCCTTTATCGTCAAGAAATGGACATAAATTATTTAATTTACTAGATTTAATTGTTTTATTTATTTGCAGTGCCTTTATTTCATCGCAAAAAGTTTTTTGTGTCAATTTAATAATTTTGTCATGTGCATATTGTAATTCTATTCTTGAAAGAGGTCCAGATATTTTTGATTTTTTTGTTTTAATGTTAATAAATCTAATACAATATGCTATAACTCTTATAAATTTTCTCAAAGTTATAAACTCTCAAAAATTTTGAAGGAAATTGTTCAAAATGATTAGTAAAGTCTGTTGTAGTAGTAATAAGAGCAATTTCTATTTCTTGTTCTGGAACAACCATTTGTTGTAATTGATATGCAGGCCAACTGGTTTCTTCGTTTGACAGCCAATAAGGTCCATGCAGCCATAAATTATTTTCTAGAAATTCGATTAGTTGCTGTCCTCTAGATAAATAATCTGCAGGATTATTTTGTGTAGGAACGTGTCTCCAATTTTTGATTGTCGTGATTTTTTGTATTTCAGCTACTCTATTAGCTACAAATGTTTTTAAACTATTCGACGGCGTATTTATCCAATGTAATGTTATTGCAGAGTCCGACCAAAAAATGATTTTATTAAAATTTATGTTTAGTGTTTTTGCAGTGGCTTCGTAGAGCCTTGCTAACAATAATGCTGCACACAACTCTAATCTCGGCAATGTAGTTGCCTTTAATGGCGCAACTCGAGATTTTGCATATATCAAATGAACAATATGTACACTTTTATAAGTCGATCGTATAAATATGCAAGCGCCGTAGGCTGTTTTACTTGCATCGCAGAAGCCGTGTAACTGAATATTTGTAGATTTATCAACTATGATTTTTCGAGGGATTTTAAAGTTATGTAGATATTGTAACTGTTTTTTGAATTCTGTACATGTTTTATAAATATTAAGCGAAATTGATTTATCCCAGCTGATCTTAAGCTTCCATATTTGTTGCATAAGAGTTTTAGCCGTGACAGTCACTTGACCAAATAATCCAAGAGGGTCAAATAAAGAAGCAATTTGTGAGAGTATGACTCTCTTTGTGATTTTAGAATTGGTGCAATTAACCTTACCCTGATTACTTATTTCGTCTTGCTGGGGGTTCCAATATATTCGAGAGTTTTAATGAGTGTATTTAAATCTAATCATTAATGTGTATCTTGATTGTTTTCAAGATTGTTCAATAATGAAATATGATTAGACGACCATTGTCTTAGATTGAATCCAGCACGCTTAGTTATTTCTATTAATTCATCTCAAAGTTTATTGGCTTGTGTTGTTTCTGTACCAGAAAGAAAATTTTCTACATAAACATCATTTAATAATGCCCTTGCCGCTAAAGGATATATGCCATACGTAGCTGTGTTGAGTTTATATGTTATTATTAATCTATTGCTATTTTTCCGCCACAAAATTTTTTGACATGCCGTATCCTCTTTATCTATTGGGTGTACAACTTTGCTTCCGCCGTTTTTTTCCGAAATTCAAGGCTTCATTGTAAAAAACTGGTTATACATTTATGATTCAAAGTATTGTCCATCGCTGGCCACTACTTTCTCTTATCTTTCGGGCAGCATACGAATCCTGCGTTAAAAAAACTGGTCATCTTTTGAATCGATCCACGAATCGATCCAATTTTTTACTTCTTTATAAGACCGGAAGTGCTGGTGAGCCAGGCTGTGTGCCATTAATCGAAACCAGTGATAGTCTGAGGGAGCAACGTCTGGAGAATACGGCGGGTGGGGTAGGACTTCCCATTTCAAAGTTTTCAAGTATGTCTTGACCACTTTCGCAATATAGGATTGAGCATTGTCATGCTGTAAAATCACTTTATCATGTCTCTCGTTGTATTAAGGCCGTTTGTCTTTCAATGCTTGGCTCAAACGCATTAATTGCGTTTGATAACGATCGCCTGTGATTGTTTCAGTCGGTTTTAACAACTCATAATACACTACGCCGAGCTGGTCCCACCAAATACTGAGCATGACCTTGGAACCGTGAATATTCGGTTTGGCCGTCGACGTAGAAGCATGGCCAGGATATCCCCATGATTTTCTGCACTTGGTATTATCGTAGTTAACCCATTTTTCGTCCCCAGTCACAATGCGATGCAGAAATCCCTTCCGTCTTTGCCTTGCAAGCAGCTGTTCACAAACACACAAACGCCGTTCAACATCTCTCGGCTTCAACTTGTACGGCACCCAATTTCCTTGTTTCTGAATCATTTCCATGACTCTCAGGCGTTTTGAAATGGCTTGGTGCGTCACTCCCAATGATCCTGCCAATTTTTGTTGCGTTTGACACGAGTCTTGATCGATAATGCCTCCAATTCAGCATCTTCGAAAACCTTCTTTCTTCCACCGCCATGCTGGTCTTCGACGTTAAAATCGCCGTTCTTAAAGCGTTGAAACCACTCTCGGCACGTTCTTTCACTAATAGCGGCCTCACCAAAGGTATTTGAGAGCATTCGATGAGCCTCAGTCGCAGATTTCTTCATATTAAAGCAGAAAATTAAAACCTCCAGTAATGACGAGAATTTGGCTCGAAAGCTGACATGTTTAATCGAGAATAACTTTATGATGCAGACACAAATCGACTAATATTTTGATGGCGTTATATTTACAAATACCTAAGCTTATTGTATGACATCTATGATCTATTTATTTCAACTACCACTTACCGCTACAGCCATCTATTGCAAAACGGCGGAAGCAAATTTGTACACCCAATATAATAATTTGTCTATACATTTTTTCAATGTCTGCTGACAAAACAAAATTATATAATCGATATCTTAAAATAAGTGAATAAATATCGTCTTGCAAAGTAGCGCCAATCATTAAAGTGTCATTCAAAGATAAACCTGTAGTATTTTTTGCCGATCCGTCACACACTACTCTTAATTTAGTCGTAATACTATCTTGTTTTACGACTGCATGATGAGGCAGGTAATAACCTTCATAGGAATTATCCTGTAAAACTTGTTTGATGTGGCCTAATTGTTCATATTCTTCTAAAAACGTTGAATATTCTTGTTTTAATGTAAAATTAAAGTTTAATTTTTTTCCAGCGTAGAAAATCTTTTTAGTGCTGAATCATGTGAATTGCCTAATTTAATTTTATTTTCGTTGAATAGAAGTTTTACTATGTATCTGCCTTCAGAATCGCGTCAAACATTTTTATAAAATGTTGTTCACAAGCCATTTCTTCTGTTAATAACTGTTTTTTATCTGGAATTTCTTCTATCAACCAAAATTTTTCTAATTGTTGCTGCGAATTATTAGAAAAATAACATTACAGCTTTCTTGTCTGATGAGGTGTATCGTAGATTTTTCCTGCAATAATCCAACCAAGATGTGTTTTTTGTAATACAGCACCATGATTATTTAACCTTATTCGACCTGTACATAATAAAGTGTAGAATAATTCAGCACCAATTAATGCGTCAATGCTTGGAGGTTTATGAAAATCTGGATCAGCCAAACGAATATTTTGCGGTATCTGAATTGCCTTACGATGAATTTGCTGTGATGGTAGAGCATTCGTAATTTTTGGCAGAATAAGAAATTTTAACTTGGTATTGAAATTTGAATTTTGTGATTTTATTGTAGCTATGATTGATTTCTTTAAATGTGTCTGCATTTGATTTATTGCTACGACCGGTATGTTTACTGAAGTTTTACATATGTTACACTTAAATACATTTTCCTACACATTGATCGCTTTCACACTTTATTGGTACATTTTGGAATACATTAATGCACTTGATACATTTTGATGCATTAAAAAATTTCTAGTGGGGTGCATTGAAAGAATCTCTAAATTTTTGTTGTTATTGTATAAATTATTTGGTAACAATCAGAGTAATTTTAAATACCGAGTTCATTACGAACGATACATGAAAAGTGCCTGTTACACATGTTTTATAATTTGCACAAGTTGCTAAAATGTATTCGTAGTTAAATGGTAAATCTTTATACAAATTTTAACAGATAATTTCGAATAGATTTACATATGAACCAATAGAAGTAGATTAAAACCGATAAAATTCAAAAATAATTCATCTTAAATATAAAAATGTAATATACACATTCATGTGTATTCATATTAAATCATACTTATATATGTTTAAAATCATATTAAACTGATATTGATCGGTATGAATCTAATTAAAATTGTATATAAAAATTAACCATTGAAACAATTTGTGTTTTTAGTCGTTTTTGATAGTCTTTTACTAACAGGGTGAATATGTAAAATGATAGAGTACGTGAACCAACCGTGACCGACCGTGCTAAAAACATATAATAAAAAACGATTAAATGCAATCAGAAGTACTAATCTTATCAGTTTTAATAGATGGCAGTAGAATAACATTTCAATTATTTTAGGTGATTTCATGTTCTATATATATCATACTTATCAACAAACAATTATGAGTATATGTGAATTAATTTTGCTGTTCATAAAAAATTTATAATCGCATGTATGCATTACCGATTTTCGGTAAAAGTATCGATTTTCCGTACCACAGTAAATATTATGTATTAAAATGATTAATATTCAAAATTATTTATAAACCACATATGTGCACATTATAACGAAATGATAATCTGCATTTTAGCTTCCAGTTAATCGTTTCAAATTTCACATTTTAGAAATGATACGATTTTTGTAAATTGTGTTGTATGTAGTGTGAATTACTCGGATTGTGTGTTAATTCATTATTTCATTACTAAACTTTGTAACGGGGTAGATTTATTTACACCCGTTAACAACGCAGGACCTTCTTCTGGTCCTGCTTTATTCTCTATGTGTGTAAGGGGCCTTGCCTAAGGCCCCACGACCGGTGCAGCTCCTACCGGGCTCGGCTGCTCAGTATGTGTGCCAACGATCAGTTGGCACACCTGCGGAGGCGGCGGTATTCGGGATAGGGACGCTATAGGGAAGATAAAAAAATAACGCACCGGCTCTGTGCAAAATAGCTGCTTTAATAAATAAAAATAACAAAAACAATACAAAGGGTAACGAATTATTGCGGAGAGGTCTATTGGTGCGAAGAGCAATTAGTATTGCCTCACGCACAATACTAATTCTCAAGGTGCGCACTGCGCATGCACACCCTCTTCGCTTCGCGCAGCTACACACACGTGTAGTCTATGGACGGCAGATATAAAGAGAGCAGTTCCCCCTCTATACTGCCGAAGTTCGTGACTGCTCGAGTGAGAGCGGCTCTTACTCTCACTCGATGCTGTAGTATATGGTTGAGCGAGAGAGCTCGTTCCTCTCGCTCAACTGCGTGCTCGCAGGTTGCCCGAGTAAGAGTAACTTTCTCTTACTCGAACGCCTACTCTATGATAGTGCGAAAGAGAGATCGATCCTCTCACTCGCACTCGCGCGGTCTAATCGAGTTTGAGTTACGCGGGCTCGCGCGTAACTCTACTATATCTATATATACGCCTGACGCGATCGCACACGCGTCAGGAAAAAGACTGCATATAATCGCTCGCGGACTAATTACGAAGATGAAGTGGCCACTTACTTTATCGGGTCCTTGGTCCGTTCTCTAGACAACAGCGGCGGTGACTCGCGGAAAAATCCTCACAAATAAAACTCGCGTATATCCTAATGACTCGAAACACGTGCGGCGCCTCGGACCGAAGAAACGAGAAGAAGGCTTGAGGGGAGGGCTCCTCCTTCCCCTCTCGCCTATCGGTTTTCCCGCGTAGCGCTATCGGTTCTTGATCGATAGCACCGCGTTTCGGTACGCCGCGGCTTTTCCCGCGTCAAGCCACCGATCGCTTGATCGATGGCGCCGCGTATCGTCTTGCTGCGAACTCTATTTCTTTCGCCTATGGCAGGTGGCTTAACCTCTCTAAGCCACCCGACACACCCCTCCCCCAGTCGCTGCTAGGCCTCGGCTAGCAGCTACTGTACTAATGCCTCCCCTCGGTTCCAGTTGAGATGAGGAGTGGAAGGGTCGTGAAATGATATACCGTCATATTAGAAAAATAGAAAGAAAAAAATAGCTCTTACTTTATTTTACTCTTATCAGTTACATGACTAGAACATCACAGGGTGGAGGCCCTGGCTTTTCTCTGCCAGGGCTCCTATGGCACGAGGGTGGGACGCCCTGGCTCTTCATTGCCAGGGCTCCTTAAACTTCCAATGCTCGTGCAGCCTGGGGCATTTCTTACTTCTTTTTACGCCCTCCAGGCCGCACACGAAGCATCGGGGCGACTCCCCTTTAGCGCGCCGGGCTTCCTCGACCCGGCTCGCCCTCGCAGCTTCTAGCTTCGCCCTGGCGCTCTGGGCAGCTGCGGCTCGTATACGCTCAGCGTCGCGGGCCGCCTCCGCTTGCAGCTCTTGCTGCATCCGTCGCAGCTTTTCTTCGCGGGCCCGCTGACGCCGTGCTGCTTCCTCCTGTACTTGCTTGTCGGCCTCCTCTACCGCCCGCCGGCGTTCCTCCTCCTTCTTGCGCCGATCTTCCCGCTGCTGTCGGCGCCGCTCCTGCTCTAGGTCCCCCGCCTCATACGCCGCCCGCCACGAGAACATCTCTATCGCCTCGTCCTCGGCGGCGATCTTCTTCTTCAACTCTTCGCCGGCGGCGGCATAGCATCGGTCGCCCCGGCGGTAAATGGAATCGAGGCGCCTTTGCAGCGCCCCGAAGGAGCTTTTGCCCTTGCGCACTAGCTCCTTCACCTCTTCCCAGTCGGCCTCCGTGCCGACTGGTGGTGGTTGTTTGGGTGAGCGCGGAATTTCCCCGCGCTCATCCTGCTTGTCCGGATGCGGTCCGTCCGACGGGGCCTCTTGCTGATGATCGGAGGCGTGCGGTGTCTCCCCGCACGCTTCCTTCGTCTCTGACTCCGCCTTGGGGCGGCGGGGCCTTGGTGGGGCGTTGGAAGAGGCGCTCGGGTCTTCCGCGCGCGCGCCCTCTTCTTGCGGCGAGTCTTCTACCCCCTCGATTTGAATGGTCGACGAGGCACCGTCGGCGTGCCTTGGGTCGGCTGTCAGCTTTCTGACCAGCCGCAGCATGCCGACGATAAACTGGCCGGCCTCCTGGCTGACTCCCAGAATCCTTAGATGGGCCAATGACGTGGCCAAGGCGTCTATTGCCTTTTCATGGGTGTTCTTGGCTTCCATGATCTGTAACAGAAAGGGAGGAAGGAGGGTTAGGGTTAGGGTTTTTGGCGAATAAGAGTTCGCGCGTGTTCGTCGAGGCGAAGCCGGGGCGTTCTCGCTCACGCCCTTTGCCTTCCTACTACCCGGTGGCCTTCCCGGGCCTCGCTTAGCGCGCGCACCTACCGCTGGTCGCTCCCCGGTCGACGGTGGCTCCCTTACATTCACTACGGGACGCCTCACGACGCAGACCGTCTTCCGGGGGTGACCGCGCTTCCTGGCCGGCACAGTGGCTGCGCACTCGCCTGGCGAGGGTCCCCCGCTGGGGATCGGGCCTGCTACTGGTTGGCTCGTCAGGAGGGGCCCCACCGCGTCAAGAGTACGGCTCGTCGTACTCTCGTCCTCTTCTGGTGGCGACGGTTGTGCAGCTACGTACTTCTTGAGCTGGCTGACGTGTACGGGATGGATGGTACACTCCTCTCCGTCCCTCAGCTCGTACGTATTGCTACCCAGGACCTTACCGACCCTGTAAGGCCCTGCAAACTTAGGGGCTAGCTTTCTCGCTATCCCCTGGGCTGTAGAAGAAAGCACCTTGTTCTTCTTCCACACCCAGTCACCCTCTTGAAAGGAGAGCTCTCTGCGGCGCGCATGGTAATAGCGCGCCTGCCTCTCCTGCTCTTTAGATGCGATGTCGGAGGCGCCCGCGTGAAGCTCCGGTAGCTTCCGCACGCGCTCTGCCCAGCCCCGTATTGCTTCCTCCTGCAATACTTGCGCGGAAGCCTCGCGTGATGTGCGGGCTTCGCTCTTTGGAGGGGCGGGCTGTCGGTTGTAGTTGAGCAGCGCCGGGCTCGCTCCGACGGCGCTCTGCTCAACCGTGTTGAAGGCGAACACCACTTCATACAGGTGTTCGTCCCAACGATCGTGCGATTCCTCCAAGCAGGCCACGATCATCGTCTTGATCGTCCTGTTGGCCCGCTCGACAGGATTCGCCTGCAGATGGTAGGCCGGTGTCGTGGAATGATGGATACCGTGCTTCTCCAGGTACCCCTCAACGATCCGGTTCTTAAACTCCGTCCCATTGGCGGTCAGGAGTATTTCCGGCGAACCGAACCGGAGCACGACACGCTCAATAAAGGCCTTGAGGACGGCCTTCGCCCTCATCTTCCGCAGCGGGACACATTCGACCCACCTTGTGAATAAATCCTGGAAGACCAGGATGTATTCCAAGCCCTTGCGGCTTCGGACGAATGGCCCCATCACGTCGGCAGCTACTACCTGCCATGGCCGCTCAATGAGCCTCCTGCCCATTAGGCCAGCTGGAGCCTTCTGCTCCACCTTGCACTGCTAGCAGACTTGGCACCTGCGGACGTAATCCGCCACACAGTCTGCCAGTTTCGGCCAGTAGTACTGCCGCGTGACCCTGGAGTGCGTCGCGACCCAGATGTCCTGCTGTAGGGTCGTCGTGGCACTCCTGGAGGACTTGCCTCCTCCGTTCGGCAGGGACGACGACCTTCCAGGCGTCGTCGTCGTCTCCTAGGGCATCCTCGATGGCCGGGTTGGGGTCGTATTTATATATCTGACCGCCCATCAGCTTTAAGCGAGGATGCTTTGAGGGCTCCTCCTGCACCTCTTAAACTAATCAAAGGTACCACTCGTCCGTGGTACCTTCTGCCCAGGTTAAGGCCGCTATGGCTGGCACGTCACCCTTTTCTTCGAACATTCTGGAAAGGGCATCGGGCACATGGTTAAGTGCCCCCTTCCGATGTTCGATGGTGAAGCGGTGGCCTTGTAGCTCTAAGGCCCACTGCGCCAGCCTCCCGGTCGGATTGTGGAGGCTACTGAGCCAGCGTAAACTGCTATGGTCAGTTATTACCCTAAACTCGTAGCCCTCCACATACGGCCTGAACTTCTCGATGGCCCAGACTACAGCGAGACACTCACTCTCAGTGACGCTGTAGTTCCTCTCTGCTGGGCTCAAGGTGCGACTCGCATACTCTAGCAGTTGCTCCTCTCCATCGATGACCTGAAATAACACAGCTCCGACTCCCGTGTCACTCGCGTCCGTTTGGATGACGAACTCTTCGTCGAACCTGGGAATTTAAAGGATCGGAGCGGAAGCTAGCAGGGCCTTTACCTGCTCGAAGGCGGCTTGCTGCTCCTCTCCCCATTCGTAGCGCCGGCCCTTCTTTGTCAAGCGCGTGAGCGGTTCAACGATCGTGGCTAAGTCCTTCAGGAACTTGCGATGCCACGACGCCATGCCTAAGAATCTGCGCAGCTGTCGCAGATTCTTGAGTGCTGGGAAGTCGATCATAGGAGCGACTTTTGCTGGATCCGGGCGAAATTCTTCCCGGTTCACCACGGCTGGGCGGGCTCAGCCTACCCTCTCGGCTCCTATGGCCCGCCATGAGGCTATTATGTTTGGCGAAGTCCGCCAAAACTTCCCGCGATGCCGCCTTCATTTGGTTGACCAGCAAGTCTGGCCGATCGACCTCTGTTGCGGCGACCGCCACTTCGGTAGCGCTTAACTTAGCGCTCACCTTTGGATGCGCTTTTGTGGCGGTCCTCGGGCGATAGGCCGCTTCCGGCACTACCGCGTGGTTTGGGGGAACGGGCGTCCGGTCGCCTCGTTCCCTCTCCAGCGTCAACTCGGCTCTTGCGGCTCGGACGATTAGCTCGTCGACAGTGCGGCACTCCATCCGAGTGACAATCCGTTTGATTTGCGGGAGCAGATTATCGTGGAGACTGTCCACCATCTGCTCCTCGCTCAGTGGTGGCGATATCTTCATAAGTATCGCCTCCAGGCACGTTATGTATGTACGCGCTGGTTCATCCGCCTGCTGAAAGCGGCGGCTGGCCTCGTCCCTCAGCTGTTCTTGTATGTTGGCCTTGGAACCCCAGCGCGCACGCGCTGCCTGGCAGAACGCCTCCCACGTCTGCCATTTATACTTGTGGCACCCGTACCACATCTCGGCTAGGCCACTCAGCAGCGCGGGTAGCGACGCCAGCATCTCTGGATCGCTAATCCCTGCCGCGTTCTTCGCTTCGTCTACTTTGCGGAAGAACGCGTCAATGTTGTCAGTCGGCTCTCCCCGAAACGCGATGTTCCACCGACTGACGATTCGACCGACGTCGCGCGGTGCCGCCATACCGGTGTTGCACCATGCACTATTACTCGGTGCATTGGTGCAACTTTCCCCCCTCCTCCAGGCTCCATTTGGACCAGATCTAGGGGATGGCGGGCACTCTGCAGGCACTCGCGAATCCTCGCCTTCACGGGGGCTGCTGTGCGTTGACACGTAGTTACACTTGAACGTGTCCTGGAACGCGACATGGCTCGGCGCTTTGCTCTTACGCCGAGTCTGTGGCGAGAGAGCCGGTTCCGCGGTCTCTCTCTCTGCGGTGCCTTGGACGGGCCTGGCGTGCTGTCTATCCTGGTGAATGACGCACTTGGCCTAAGACTTGCGACCTCTTGCTTGGCTCGCAAATCTTGTAGCTCCGCCTGCATGGCCGTGAAGCACTTGACCATGCCTTCGATTGTCTGCGTTAAGCTCTCGATGCGTTCCTGCATCAAGAGCTTTCTTCTCGTTGGTGGCAGGTCTTCCTGTGTGTTTGTTAGGGACAATTGGTCCGCCTTGTCCCCTAATAACATGGTCAGCGGATGCGGCTTCTCTCTGTCGTAATCCGCCGACCCCGCCGTCGTGCCTGCCCTCTCCTGGCAGGCACGGAGCACGAAGCTCCTTCTTGCTTCGGCTCTCGTAGCCTGGGCAGCTTCGTCTGCCCCGGCGACCTCCTCCTGAAAATCCGCTGCAGTGAAATTTCCCAGCAGCCAATTAGTTATGCGGGCCAGTTTTGCAAAGCGTGACCCGTCTGTCCGTAGTCGGAGAGCGTGGAGGGTTTCCTCTACCTCCTCGCCTTCCATGGCGAATAGCCATTGCTCTATCTTGGAGGAGTCTCCTGTCGCCATGTCTCCTTTTGTGTTCCGCACGCTAATATTTATACAAGTCGAATAGTTGCGATATCGTGGGTATCGCACGCTATATGTATTAAACGCTAAATAAATAAATATAAACAAATATATATGAAAAATTCATTTTTAAAAGGATTAACCTCGTCCCTCTACCCACGGTATCGCAACTCGCACTGGCGTGGCTGTGGAGAGGTCAGTTCTCCCTGACCTTATACTTGCTTGAGCCTCGGTGCTACAAGCAAGCTAAACTCCAAAATTAAAAAAAAAATTTATGAGTTATTTTTAACTCGAGAACAAAAAAAAGAAAATTCTTCCGTCCCCGCTGCCACGCCAGGGACACTTGATTTTCCCCACCTACACTCTTTTGCACGCTTGTGTGTGTGTGTATGCGCTCGTTGCGCCCTCTGCGCACGCTTCAGACCTCTCTTTCTTTACTGCGCGCGCCCTCTCGTGTCGCGCGACCCTATGCCTAAGACACACGTCTGGGGCGCCAGTTGTAATGGGGTAAATTTATTCACACCCGTTAACAACGCAGGACCTTCTTCTGGTCCTGCTTTATTCTCTATGTGTGTGAGGGGCCTTGCCCAAGGCCCCGCGACCGGTGCAGCTCCCACCGGGCTCGGCTGCTCAGTATGTGTGCCAACGATCAGTTGGCACACCCGCGGAAGCGGCTGTATTCGGGATAGGGACGCTATAGGGAAGATAAAAAAATAACGCACCGGCTCTGTGCAAAATAGCTGCTTTAATGAATAAAAATAACAAAAACAATACAAAGGGTAACGAATTATTGCGGAGAGGTCTATTGGTGCGAAGAGCAATCAGTATTGCCTCACGCGCAATACTAATTCTCAAGGTGCACACTGCGCATGCACACCCTCTTCGCTTCGCGCAGCTACACACACGTGTAGTCTATGGACGGCAGATATAGAGAGAGCAGTTCCCCCTCTATACTGCCGTAGTTCGTGACTGCTCGAGTGAGAGCGGCTCTTACTCTCACTCGATGCTGTAGTCTATGGTTGAGCGAGAGAGCTCGTTCCTCTCGCTCAACTGCGTGCTCGCAGGTTGCCCGAGTAAGAGTGGCTTTCTCTTACTCGAACGCCTATTCTATGATAGTGCGAGAGAGAGATCGATCCTCTCACTTGCACTCGCGCGGTCTAATCGAGCTTGAGTTACGCGGGCTCGTGCGTAACTCTACTATATCTATATATACGCCTGACGCGATCGCACACGCGTCAGGAAAAAGACTGCATATAATCGCTCGCGGACTAATTACGAAGATGAAGTGGCCACTTACTTTATCGCGTCCTTGGTCCGTTCTCTAGACAACAGCGGCAGTGACTCGCGGAAAAATCCTCACAAATAAAACTCGCGTATATCCTAATGACTCGAAACACGTGCGGCGCATCGGACCGGAGAAACGAGAAGAAGGCTTCAGGGGAGGGCTCCTCCTTCCCCTCTCGCCTATCGGTTTTCCCGCGTAGCGCTATCGGTTCTTGATCGATAGCGCCGCGTTTCGGTACGCCGCGGCTTTTCCCGCGTCAAGCCACCGATCGCTTGATCGATGGCGCCGCGTATCGTCTCGCCGCGAACTCTATTTCTCTCGCCTATGGCAGGTGGCTTAACCTCTCTAAGTCATTCGTCACAACTTATTGTTGTAAATTACTGAGAATAAATGGATAAAAAATTTTAATGTAAATATTTATATTTTAAATACATTTTCATTCGTTTCTATAATTAATACAAGCCGTTATTGAATTTTCGATATTCATGGTAGTTGAAGAGTTTGAGCGGTTTCGGTCTTACTATCTCACCGATTCTAATAACCCTCTCATATTATGCTTTGCTTACCATATGTAAAACTGTTTGCATATGAAACTTGCATATACTTAATTTTATTAATTTGATATTTTGTATCACAGTAATTGAGGATAAATTGACCGGTCAAAATAAAGACGCTGATGAAAATAATTTTCTGCTAATCGGGCATTGTCGGCGCTCAGATAATACGGTAAAATAATACATTATATCATTTTTAAAATACAAACTTGCATACTGAACTTTATATCTATTGTAAAAAATTAATAATCTGCTATTAAATTTTTTTTGAAAGTTATTTCGCCTGAATTCTAAAATAACTTATTTATTAATGTTCTTGTTCATCATGTCTTGTAAATCGCCTTCGCAATGTGCAGGAAACATAGTAGTATTTGGAGAAAAAACACTTGTACAAAGTACAGTTACCGGCAGAGCCAGCGGCCGCGCAAAAGCGCAAAGAAAACATGAAACGGAAGAAGACAAAATGGAATTCAAACCACTAGATCCGACTAAATTATCGGCATCTGAAGGTAAATTAGCAATGCCAGCTAGCACATGTTATTTCAATTAGGTTTAAATAAAAACGATAAAAATAAGTTACAAACGATTACATTTTAAAATAATTATGATTAATGATTTATTATCATTTTTTTTCTGTAGTTTATTAAATAAAATTAATCGAAATAAAATCTTTGAATCGTTATTAATTTTTCTTTAAGTTGAATATAATGGTTTGACATAATTATTTTAACTGCGTACAGATTTATTCAGTACACGGGTAAAATCGAAGTATAGTAAAATTATAATAGCAGGAAATGAAAAGTGGAATGAGAACAATGAGGCCAATGAAGCAAAAGAGAATAAAATGTTTAGAACGTACGTGACAAAAAAAATTTCATATTCAAAAAGATCCCCTCCAGAAAAAAAACCTCAGTTGGAAAAAGGTACTCAATTGTATACAATTTACTAAAATATTTTATAAAATATATAAATAATAAATTGTTCTAAAATTATGTAATTTTTTTTTCCAATATGATAATTGTTAGTAGACGATGATGAGGTGGATGATTGTGAAGATTAAGGAGAGATCAAGGAAAAGGAGGATCAGGTGAAGGAGACTGAAACCAATGAATCTGAGGGAATTGCGTTTTCACTGATATCTAATGATTTTCTAGTGTTTGAAAATATAATGCTTTCGAACAATGAAAGCAACGAAACAGACGTAAGTGTTGACTGAGATGATCCACTAATATAAACCCCACGCGGCACCAAAGATTTTTGCAAGGTTTTTGCAAGATTTCATAAAAGGTTTGAAACCTCGCCCCGAAAAATATTTATGTGATGTATCTATGTCCACGCATAATCCTCGTATAAACATTTCCCGTAAAGTTGAGAAACGATTTTTCGCTATGTTTATAAAAAATTGACAGAAAAATTGCAGACATTGCAAAATTTGTGCAATGTTTTTTGAAACCTCGCAAAAATCTTACAAAATATGTTATAGTGTTGTTCCTATGTCCGCGCATAATTCTCATATCAACATTTTCCGCAAAGATGAGTAACATTGAATAAAACCTTGCATAAAGCTTCTTGCGAGCTTTCTAGAATGATTTTTTTAAGCTTCCCAAAAGATTTAATTGTCGTCCAGGAAGCTTTCACAGAATATTGACGTAATATCGAAATATCTGACTTAAGAAACTGTCAGTTATCTCCCATGAAAGATTCCAGTAACCTTTTATACAATCTTTCTGAAAGATCATCTGTAACCTTTATTAACTTTTATTAAGTATTTTATATATTTTAGAGTTTTATTATTTATTATGATTATACATATTTTTAACATCCGCGTTATATTAAATCGTTTATTCGCATTGTCGCGCATGTTATTTTACACATTAGTTTACGGAAAAAAACACAGAAAAATGTTTGACCTACGGTGGGATCGAACCCGGGTCCTTCGCATTATAAAGCAGACGCCCTAACCATTGCCTTAACCATTACGCTATGCAACGCTTGTAGAATTAAGATTTAAATTTGAATCATAAGTTGCATGGTAATCCATATACACTTGTATTAATTTTACATTTAAAATTTCTTCTATAGTGTAAAGTATTTTTTTAAATTAAGAAATAATTAAAAATCCAATATATTTAAATACATTATTTTGCTCTTGAGATTTCACTACATATACAAGTATAATAAATTTTAACTGCCGATGTATCTTTTTCCAAAATAAAAAATACATTTTTAAGATAACAAATAGCTCTGCTGCAGGATTACGATAAATATTCAATGCATTTTTCATAGAAGTTTACAACATTCTTACATGAAATTTTCTTAAAATCTTCCCGATGAACTTTTGTTGAAGCTTACAGAAATCTTTCCTTAAAATTTTGGCTGAAGTTTACATACAATATTAACGCGAAAGCTTATCGATAGCTCATAGTAAAATTGCAAAATACTTTCAAGAAAGCTTCCAGTTTTTGTTTTTTCAAAGGTTACAGAAGGTTTCGAAAAAAGATATATTTTTAATTAAATATTATTAATTAAATATTACTAAGAAATTTTGCAGTGACCTGGCTAAAATATTACGACAAAATATTATATGTAAGAAACTTCCCTGTATTCTTTCATAAAATGTTTTGTAGAATGTTCCAGCAACTTTGATTCAAATTTTCGTTGAAACATTTACACGAAATCTTGCAGCAATTTTTCTAAAATGTTTTAGCTACATATTTCAAAAAACCTCACGGCAATCTTTCTTGAAATGTTTTGTGAAATGTTCCAGCAAGTTTGCTTCAAGTTTTTGTTGAAACATTTACACGAAGTCTTGCAGCGATTGTTTAAAAATGTTTCAACTGTATGTTTCGAAAAACCTCACAGGAATCTTTCTTGAAATGTTTTGCGAAACGTTTCAGCAAGTTTGCTCCAAGGTTTTGTTGAAACATTGACACAAAATCTTGCAGCAACTTTTCTAAAATGTTTTAGCTACATGTTTTAAAAAATCTCACAGGAATCTTTCGTCAAATGTTTTGTGAAATTTTACTGCAAGGTTCCGTTGAAATCTTTAATTTGTTAAATATTTCTTTATCGTAGCTTAACTTTTCTTATAAAACATAATGATAAAAGATAAGATGTATCACATAATTTTTTTATGATACTTATCATTTATGTAAATTATTAACTTAAACTAAAGTTACTATTTATATAAAGTTATTTCGTTAGGAGCCTTAAAACAAATGATTCTTGCGCATTAAAAATTTTTATTATGAGTTGAAATTAAAATATCGCCAAACGTAATTAATAGTATATTAACCCTTTGAGTACATTTGACGAGTGAGACTCGTCATGTGTTTACTTGGGCGAAGTTACGGTGGACGAGTCTGACTCGTCATCTGAGTTTGATAAGTAGGCGTTGATTTTTGCTTCTTGTTATTTATAAATATTTCTATTTTGTTACATTTATATATTTATTTATATTTTGTAATTAATATGTACTTTCAAAAATATATTTACATCACCAATATAAGCATATTCCAAATAAAATGCATTACTCTTACGTATTAATCCATATAGCAAAAAATTAAATCCGTTCCATATGCATAAAAGTCTCCAAATAATTCCGTACTCAAAGGGTTAATGATTAATGCAATGTTTCTTATAAGGTTTTGTTTATAAAAATGATAAAAAAAAATGGAATAGAAAAATTAATAGAAAAATAGTTACGGTAAATCTAAATATTTAATGATATACTGTCTGTCAAACAAGTACCGGGAATTTTAAATTAAAACAACATTTTTACGTTTAATAATCAAAATTTATTGGGTCGCCTTCAAAATAGGCTCCATTTGCTCCGATACATCTATGCCAACGGTACTTCCAATCATCGAAACATTTTTATAGGCGCTTTCCGGGATGGCCTTCAGCTCACGCGCCGAATTTTGTTTTATGGCTTCAATCGACTGAAAACGGGTGCCACGGAGCGGCAATTTAAGTTTTGGGAAGAGAAAGAAGTCACAGGGAGCCAAATCCGGTGAATATGGCGGTTGTTCAAGCGTGTTCGTTGAGTTTTTGGCGAGAAAGTCGGTCACAATCGTAGCTCGGTGAGACGGCGCGTTATCGTCCTGCAAAATCCACGAGTTGTTCGCCCACAAATTTGGCTGCTTCTTACGGATACGTTTACGCAAACGTTTCATAATGCCTAGGTAATACTCTTTGTTTACCGTCTGACTCACTGGAACAAATTCGTAGTGCACCACGCCAGGGATATCGAAGAAAACAATGAGCATCACCTTCACTTTTGAGCGGCTTTGGCGTGGTTTTTTCGGTTTCGGCTCGTTCTTTCCCACCTATTTCGATGCTTGCTGGCTTATTTGCATATTGTACTCGTACACCCTCGTTTCGTCACCAGTTATGATGCACTTCTTGAATGCGGGATCGGAATTGGCGTGATCCAGCATGTCCGAAGCGACCTGTTCGCGATAGCATTTTTGAAGAAAATTAAGCTCTTTTGGAACGAGTCTTGCGGCCACCTTTCTCATGCCCAAAATATCAATTAAAATCGTACGTGTGGACTCGTGGGATATCTCAAGTTCATGTGCTATCTCTCTCAAGCTGGTATGACGGTTTTCCAGCACCATTTTCTTAAATTTTATCGACGTTATTTGCGGTCGAAGCCGTAAATTGGCGTCCGGAACGAAGAAAGACTTCGACGAATTCACGACCCTCCTTGAAGGCTTTGTACCACTTATACGCACGCGTGCTCGATAGTGCTTTATCACCAAAAGCCTTTCGCAACATTTTCAATGCACCGGCACACAAAATTTTATTCACAACACAAAATTTTAGACAAATTCTTTGTTCAACGTAATCACCCATTGTAAAAAATCGGCACGCACTATTGACATCAACTGACTTAACCAGCTACTGTTAACACGCTTGTTGACAGATGCCGATCAAACTTGGCATAGTCATTAAGGACAGTTGTACCAACCTAGAAAAAAAAATTTTACCTGCCTAAATTGCCCTGCCAGATTTAAATCGACAATTTCCGGTACGTTTTTGATAGAATGTAATTTGTCCTCACGCGGAAGGATAAAATTAAAGTTACTTGCATAAAAAAAAATATATGTGAAAATATATTAGCGTTAATGATTAATATAGCCTTATAGAAGTAAAATAATAATTACAATTATCGTTGGGACAAAAAAGTTACCAGGTAAAATTAATATAGAAAAATTAATGAGAGATATAGGTGCAGCATTATTATCAATAATTTAGGTATAATTCTAAGCTTGTTAGTATTATTTAAATTAATTATTAAATTTGTGCAACGGAAAATGTTTACGAAGAGTGTATCTGTAAAAATGTCATTCGGCGTTTTGCGTGAGAACGAAAATAATATGAGTCCGCGACGTCTCTAATAGCGGCGGAGACGCTAATTTTCCTGTTGCTTGGCAAAAAGATGATTTAGAAGTAAAACAATATAATAATTAAAATATTTATGGTAGCAAAAAAAAATTTATGACTATTTTTATTGATAAATTTATTTAAAAAAAAAACGACATTGTCAGGCCGTTTTGTATTATATCTATACAGTCTGTCAAGTAAGAGCGTAGTCGTGTTAATTTATAAAAAAATTTATTTGATGAAACTTTCATATTTATATATACATTGTACACATTACAAACAATGATGCAATTCGGTTAATAATGTGTCCAGTCACCACCGGCGTCGATAATTGCCTGGCATCTCCGAGACATGCTTTCTACTAATTTGACGGCGTATTCTAGTGGCAAGGATCTCCAGATCCGACGAATTTCGTTAGACAACTGCTTCAGAGTGTATGTGCGTCTTCCACGAAGCTTCCGTTTAATATATGCCCACACATTTTCAATAGGGTTTGCATCGGGCGACTACGACGACCAATCCAATGTAACGATGCCAGATTGAGTCTTCCACTGAGTACAGAGCTTGCTGCGGTGTTTAGGATCGTTGTCCTCCTGCAGAATCCAATCTTCATTTTTTGTGATGAACCATCGTTTGACAGATGGCAGTAAGGTCTTTTTGTAAATTTTTATCATTTTCTCGGCATTTAGGTTGCCAGTAAAGAGGTGCAAAGTGCCGAATCCCTGCTTTGAGAAGCAGCCCCAAAGATGCACCTTTATTCCATGTTTTACCGTCCGCTGAACAAGCCTATTGGTGGAAGTTGACTAGGCTTGCGTGAGGACAGAACGTGCCCATATAGAACATTCATCAGTAAAAATGACATTTTCAAAATCTCCATCAATATTCTCATGCGCCCAAGCGAGTCGCTTTGTCACATGTTTTTCAGTCAACAGAGGCTTCTTCATTGTGTTGCGCCATTTCAGATGATGAGTACGAAGATGGGTTCGGATAGTTTCGTAGGATATATCTAAACCTTTTGCCATTAATTTTGCTTGTCCTTGCCGCAGTGTTAAAGCAGGATTCCGCGAAAACAGATTCACTATTCTTTTTTCATCTTTTTTGTGCACTTTCCCTATCGAGCCACGTTCTGGTAAATCATCGACATTTTTAGCCACTTTATATTGCTGTATCCACTTCTGTACAAATGCCTTCGACTTTCTCATATATTTAGCAGCCGCTGATTGCGACATTTTGGGACCTTTTGGGTGGATGCAAAGGAACACAGCCTCGTAGCGCGACGCGTAGTTAACACTCATGGCGTTTAACGTGATTTGTTTTAAAAAGATCAACAACAACTGAATTTTTGTTAACAATGCATCAAGGACAAAGCTTTCTTCTATTGGCTCGCGAAGGAATTAGAGCAAAATCTTTTATTACCTGTCGGTGAAGTCGACCACGCTCTTACTTGACAGACTGTATATTTTTTTTTAATAACATGTTCCATATATATTTGTGTAAAAAAGCTAATGAGTTCTAATTTTATGTATATTAAATAATGGAATGAGCGAGGAAAGGTTGGATAAATAAATCAACAATTTATTTCGCGGGAAAAAGACGACTTGTATCGGCGTAAAAACTCTCACGGAACAGAGAGAAAAGCCGATACAAGCGAATATTTTATTCAAGACGCTAAAGAAATTATACAAAAGAAAGAGACTCTACGATAGACAAAAAAGGGAGAAAAACGCAATTATAATCAACCACAATTCGCCGCGAGGTACCTTTCGCACGTTGGAGAGCTCTCCTACCTTTACGGTCGCCGGGAACGTGGACAGCACGACGTAAAGTCCTGGCCACACGTGGGTGGGATGTACCTTTCTCGGTCGCAGGACGCCTCGACGTCTCGAGGGAACCAATCCTGGACCACGGGCAGACCTTCTTAGCCCTGCCGCGTAGATAGCAATCGCCGGATGGAGATCGGCACGTCGAGGAAGCTCGCACGTGGCCGACGTCCCAACACTCGATGGAAAACACACTCGCTGTACGCCGCTCGCAACACACACACAGTCACACGACGCGACGCACCGGCTACAATAATAAAGAGGTCAACCGCCCTGAAAAGGACGTACGTGAAGACCCAAGACGCACGATAGATACATAAAATTAATTATCAATCAGAGATAAAACGCAAAGGTGACTGATTCCTCGAGAGTAGTTCTCAGTACTAACTGGCACGAACGTGCAAGCCGAGAAAATTCGCGCTAAAAAACAGGAGAGACCCCTGACGGCGCGCGCATGCGCTCGCCCGCTCTCGCCGCCGCGATCGACGCGCTACGACGCGAATTTTATAATCCCTCAATGCCGTACATAACCCGAACATTCCGCCCGCCTTCGTCCAACGGACGAATTTGCCCTTTGAATGTCGGGAGAACAGCTTACTTCCCCTTTTCATTCAATGTCAGAGGGCAAAGTCGAGCAACATGTCGTCTGAAAGAGGAGGTGGTTGTCTTGATGATTACGACTCGCACCAACCCATCTGGACCAGGATGCACCTCGATGACTCTGCCCAATGGCCATTTTGATGGAGGGTACCGATCATCTTTGACTAGCACCAGCTGACCTACCGCAAAGTTTTCGCAAGGATCCCTCCACTTTCCCCTCTCTTGTAAGTGAAGCAGATACTCGGTCGACCAACGCTTCCAGAAGTTGTTACGGATACGCTGAAGCAGCTGGAACCTGGTCAACCGATTTTCTGGCAACTTTGGACAGTCAGCTTCCGGAAGTAACACCGAGACCCCCTTCATTGAGGAAATGAGAGGGAGTAAGCGCCCTTAGATCGTTGACGTCAGCATTCAACGCACCCAGAGGACGAGAATTGAGACAGGCCTCGATTTCTACCAAGACTGTAGAAAACTCCTCAAACGTGAGAGTATGCTCGCCAACAACCCTCTTCAAGTGATACTTCACCGATTTGACCCCTGCTTCCCACAAACCCCCATAATGAGGTGCACTAGGAGGTATGAATGTCCAGTTGGTCCCATCGTTGGAAAGAACAGCGCCAACCTCCTTGTAAAAGTCTGACGCATGATGGAACATACCCTTGAGTTCTTTATCAGCTCCTTGGAAATTTGTGCCGTTGTCGCTGTAAAGATTTTGGCAAATGCTTCGTCTCCTAACGAACCGACGGTACGCACAAATAAACGATGCTGAAGTTAGGTCACTGACGAGCTCGAGGTGAAAAGCTCGAGTAGCGAAACACACAAACAGAGCAATGTAACCCTTGAAGGAGCTATTTCCACGACCTTTCGCCATCCGAATCTGAAAGGGCCCCGCGTAATCGAGGCCGGAATGAGAGAAGGCCCTGCTACTCATCACTCTGTCAGCAGGAAGTTCGCCCATGAGTTGTTGAGCCGAATGAGGCTTCACCCGTTGACAAGGAACACATGCGCGAATCATCGATTTAACAAGCCGATTTCTACCCAGAATCCACACCTGAGACATTAGAATGCTCGATGTCAAAGACGGACCACCGTGCAGGCACTGATGATGAGCGTGTCGCACAAACAACAAACTAAGAGCAGAGTTCTGAGGCAAAATCGGAGGGTGTTTTTGATCGAAAGAGAGACCAGAGTGAGCCAATCGACCTCTTACACGCAAGAGTCCATCCTCATTGCCCAGAAACGGGTTTAAGTTACTGAGACGATTGCCCCTCGGCAGTCTCTTTCCCGATCTCAAAAATTTAACCTCCTCAGCGAACGCACCTGCTTGAGCTAGACGAATGACTGCCACCCGAGCTGAAGAGAGCTCTCTGCCGGCGTTCCCCTGTTCAGAATACGCTCAAGAGCACATCTGCAGAGCGCTACGACACGAACAAGTCTAGTTAACGTTGAGAATCGAGTCAGAATCTCGGACTCCTCAGAACTCGGATGAACGTGATTCGTCCGAACCAGGTCAGCAGGCTGAGGCCACTCTGTTGGAAGCATGGATAGCCATGCCGGGCCCTGCCACCACAGGGTACTGTTGGCCAACTCCCCCGGCTGAACTCGTCGCGTCGCTAAGTCAGCCGGATTCTCCTTAGTCGGAACGTGTGCCCACGTTGCCGACGGTAGCTCAGTTTGAATCAGCGAAACTCGGTTGGCTACAAAGGTCTTCCAGTGGCACGGATGTTTACGAAGCCAAGTGAGCACGATCTGACTATCAGACCAGGCAAATATCGGCAGCCCTTGCAGAAAGTCTAACTTAGTCACATGCAAGATGAGTTTGACAAGAAGAGCTGCACCACACAACTCTAAATTGGGAATGCTCACCGTTTTCACTGGAGCTACCTTCGACTTAGCTGCTAATAAAGAACTTCGGAAATGTCCGTTGTCCTCGTCGATTCGCAAATAAACCACTGCAGCATACGCTCGAGAAGAAGCATCTGAAAACCCATGTATCTGGTAAAAACAAGTAGCATTACCACCTAGCCAACGCTCAATCGACAAGGAAGGCAATGCAGATAAACCCCTGCAATAATCATACCAGCGCTCACGAATCTCAGCTGGTAGAGGCGAATCCCAATTGCACTTCATAATCCACATATCTTGCATCAAAATCTTTGCAATGACCGTGACTGGAGCAAGCCAACCTAATGGATCGAATAATCGAGCAATATTCGAGAGGACGGACCCTTTCGTATAAGCTGCAGACAAGTTCTCCAAGCTGGCAGCATTGAACTTGAAGTTGTCCTGCGATGGAACCCAGCGAACTCCTAAGGCCTTGACCGACTCATCCTCGCTAATCTGCTTCTTCGAGACCTGCCGTGTGGAATCAGGTAGCAGCTCTCGATGGTTCGCAGCCCATTTGTCCAACTCAATTCCAGCGGAGCCTAACAGCTTGATAAGCTCGACTCTCTTTTGGATCGCAACCGACAGATCATCCGCCCCTGCGAACGTGTCGTCCACGTACGTCTCTGACTCCAGACAACAAGCCCCGAGTGGAAACCGATGACCTTCATCCTCGACTAACTGCGACAAAGTGCGAATTGCTAAGTAAGGAGCACAAGCCGTTCCATACGTGACAGTATTCAGGCGGAAATCGACAGGTTCAGATGCTGCGTCGGGCGCCCAGACGACCCTTTGGTAGTCCTGATGTTCTGGATCCACCCGAATCTGTCGAAACATCTTGACTATGTCGGCTGTGAATGCAAAACGATACCTACGCCAATTCAAGAGAATCAAGGAGAGATCACGCTGCAACGGCGGTCCTGTTAACAAGAAAGCGTTGAACGAGTGCCCATCTCTCGTCCGGCGAGAAGCATCAAACACCACTCTCAGCTTCCACAATAAGGCGAGTTCTTGCACCACTGGATGATGAGGCAGATACCAAGCGTCAGGATTTGAAATCTCCGACCGTGGAACGCGTACCATATGCCCTAGCTTCTCGTACAGCTCCATGAAGTCGCGATACGCTTTAGCCATCCTCGTATCACGTAAGAAACGACGATGCAAATTAGAGAGAGAGCCAAGAGTTATACCTCGAGACTCTTTTGCAACTGACGGAAGATCAGTCTTCAGAGGCAGCTTCACCACATACCGACCCTGTGCGTCTCTCTTGTGAGTGTCCATGAAGATTTTCTCGCATCTCTCATCCTCCGGGTTCAGCTTCAGTGGCTGCGCCAAGAACTCTTCGAGCGTCCAAAAACGCTGCAACAACTTATCCAATTCGTCCTGATGAGCGCAGTGAAGCATCTGAACTGGAGGATGGGTCGCAACCCCTGCCGCCCGCCGTGGCATATCTGCCTCCATTGGCCCGGAAACAATCCAACCAAGTACGGTGTTCTGAGCGACTAGTTGCGACGTAGTGGATCTCTTTACACCAGAGCGAAGTAACTGACCATAAAGATCAGCTCCTAAAATCATGTCGATTTTCTTCGGAATTGCAAACTCAGGATCAGCCAGAATCACATCAGAAAATTGCTCTCTCGCCAAATCCTCACTAACTTCATAGGAAGGAAGAAGCGACGTGAGTGTAGGGAGAACTAGCATCTCAGTTTCGACCTCGAAGCCCGAATCTACCGCTGAACGAAGAGTGATAGGAACGATAGAACGCGCAACGCCGGCTGCACTAGCCCCAAGTCCAGACAATGGCACGTGTGTACGTCGCTTAGGTAGTCCAAGTAACTGCACAATGACCTCGGACACAAATGACGCTTCTGAACCTTGATGTAAGAGCGCCCGTACACACGTGCCCTTGCCCTTCGAACCTACCACTAATACACGCGCCGTAGCAAGGAGAATCTTCCTTGATGATAACAGGGGCTTAGCTGCATGTAATACCACCGCTGAGCCAGCACCAGAGTTCCCTTGGTCAATCTTGGACGCAGTACTCGTCTATCCTTGGCTGCTCCTACTAGAATCATGAAGAAAGGAATGATGTTTCCGCTTACATTCCGAACAACGACCAGAAGAAGAACAAGAGTGATATCCATTCACTCGATGATATCCAAGACAATTGAAACAGAGCCGCAACCGCTTGACTTCCTTCTGACGATCCTGTGGTTTCTTGCCCTTGTACTGAGGGCAACGCATCAGAGCATGTGACTCAGCGCATAGAGGACACTGTGAAGGGTTCGCGTAAAAAACTTTACGAGGCTGATTCGATTTGAGCGGAGGAGCTGACCTCTTCTCACCTCGTCGCTCAGGTGCAAGCATGCCTAGGGTTTGAGCTCTAGTTTCGAGGAACTCAACAAACTCGTAGAATGTCGCTGGAGTGTACGATGACTCAGGATCTCCTTGCTCTGCTCCTATCCTTGCTTCGGCCATTTTCCGCTCCTTCTCGCTAAGCAAGGACTCCCACCGCTTACGAGACTCTGTATCCAAACGCTCAGACAAGAGGAAAACGAACCAAACGTCCCAATGATCGACAGGCATCTTTAAATTCTGCAGAGCACGAACGATACGCTTAGCTTCATCAATAAAAGAGCGTAACTCATCAGCTGATTCCCTTTTAAGATGAGGAAGCTCCATAAAAGCCTTCAAGTACCTGGTGATGATGAGCCTCGGATTATGGTAACGAACCTCCAACGCCTTCCATGTGCTTGCATAGTTAACGTTGGTAGTTGGCACATCTTTGACCAAATCAGCCGCACTCCCGGTCAAACACATCTTTAAATACTGCAATCTAATCGCATCGGCAATCCGAGGCAAATCATGAACCATATTCTTGAAGTTATCCCGAAAGCTTGCCCAATCCTCATAATTTCCTGAGAAGGAAGGAAAAGAGATTCTTGGAAGTTTTGTGAGCCCAGACTCAGACAGAGTAGAATTTAGAAGTCCACCAGCAAGTGTAGATTGATCAGCGATCTCCAACTGTGACAACAATGTCAAAAACTCATCCAAAGCTTCCTCATACGCCCCTTGAAGCTCGCTAAATTCATCCTCACTGACGTACGTATCGATCTCAGCGTCATCTCTAGCGACAATATCAGAATGAACCTTTCGAGCCTCCTCCCAGATTTGCTTCACCGCATCGATTCGTGCTTGAATTATATTTTTATTAAGAGACGCACGTGGTTTAGCGATCAAACGGCTATGCAGTCCCTTAATTTCCTCCAGGCGCCTTCCCTGTGAGGTAGTCAGCTTTTTCAGCGCTGAGGGAGCCATAGTAAACCGGCTTTAAGAGACGGAAACGGGAGAAAAAGTAATTCTAAATTTGGAATAAATTCGAAAACAGGAGAAAACGAAAATAAATAAATAACTAAATATGCTCGAGAAGAGAGAAAAGGAAAAATGGACAGCTAATACAAGAAGTCACAACAAGAAAGCACGGCAAGAGTGTGCGAGTCGCCAGTCAATACCGAGAATTCACGTGTTTACGCCGCGAGGCTGCGGCACGAAGCCGAAGCGCGTAACTGACGCACGAGGCCCTAGCGCGCTTGCCGACAACGGCCGATTCCGCGAATTGCCGACCGAACTCTTTAACGACTCGCTCGTTTACAAATTCGCTATGAAATTATTGATTTTTCAACCCAACCAATCACTCACTCCTCACCCGGGGCACCATGTAAAAAAGCTAATGAGTTCTAATTATATGTATATTAAATAATGGAATGAGCGAGGGAAGGTTGGATAAATAAATCAACAATTTATTTCGCGGGAAAAAGACGACTTGTATCGGCGTAAAAACTCTCACGGAACAGAGAGAAAAGCCGATACAAGCGAATATTTTATTCAAGACGCTAAAGAAATTATACAAAAGAAAGAGACTCTACGATAGACAAAAAAAGGAGAAAAACGCAATTATAATTAACCGCGATTCGCCGCGAGGTACCTTTCGCACGTTGGAGAGCTCTCCTACCTTTACGGTCGCCGGGAACGTGGACAGCACGACGTAAAGTCCTGGCCGCACGTGGGTGGGATGCACCTTCCTCGGTCGCAGGACGCCTCGACGTCTCGAGGGAACCAATCCTGGACCACGGGCAGACCTTCTCAGCCCTGCCGCGTAGGTAGCAATCGCCGGATGGAGATCGGCACGTC
Source organism: Chalcis sispes (assembly GCA_949987625.1). Taxonomy (NCBI): domain Eukaryota; kingdom Metazoa; phylum Arthropoda; class Insecta; order Hymenoptera; family Chalcididae; genus Chalcis; species Chalcis sispes. The sequence continues at coordinate 40,555,428 of OX465097.1, read as the reverse complement.
GAGGAAGCTCGCACGTGGCCGACTTCCCAACACTCGATGGAAAACACACTCGCTGCACGCCGCTCGCAACACACACACACAGTTACACGACGCGACGCACCGGCTACAATAATAAAGAGGTCAACCGCCCTGAAAAGGACGTACGTGAAGACCCAAGACGCACGATAGATACATAAAATTAATTCTCAATCAGAGATAAAACGCAAAGGTGACTGATTCCTCGAGAGTAGTTCTCAGTACTAACTGGCACGAACGTGCAAGCCGAAAAAATCCACGCTAAAAAACAGGAGAGACCCCTGGCGGCGCGCGCATGCGCTAGCCCGCTCTCGCCGCCGCGATCGACGCGCTACGACGCGAATTTTATAATCCCTCAATGCCGTACATAACCCGAACAGTTTGTATATATTTTAAACATATAATAAAAAAATAAAAACAATGCGTTATAAAAATTAATTTAAATTAAGTTTAACGATTGTAGCCATTTTTTCTATTTAAATAATGCATGGGCTTTACAAAAAAATTGCAAGCTCTTAGCCCAAGCTTAGGCTAGGTTTCATAACAGTTTGGGTCGGAGGACAGTGCGTCACGTAGATTGTGGGGAGAGGCTTTATCGTGGTGGAACGCTTGGGTGTGGATCGAGGCGGTCGGTCGATATGTTTTTTTTTGAATAGCGATCGGGGGCCGAAAAGGCATAGAGCAGACTTATTGGCGGACACACAAAAAGCAAAAAAACGGAGGTCGTATACCGACGTTACATTTGAAACTATTACTAAGCGAAATATGATGACTGTCAAGAACATTATTTATATTGATATGGTTATCATTCAAAAAATCTGTCATTTGTTAAGCATCTAAAATTAAAAAAATTGTTTGTGGGTTATTTTTACTTTAAGAAAGTAGTAGAATTATAAAGGATATATATATATATATATATATATATATATATACACACACTATTTTCATCAGAAAATAATACATAGATGTATAATAAATTTAATATATAACATATACTATATACTGAATGCGATAGTAACATCTTGCATTATTCGCTCTTTACTATAATTTGCGTCATGATACATCGTTTGATGCTTCCCGATACCTATGCTATAGTAGATCACGTTTTCAGAATAACACTAAATATAAGTCTGCAGATAATTATCATAAGGCAAATGATCAGCAGAAGGAGGCACTGACTGAGTAAGCAAAAGTATTGATAAAAATTAAGAAAAACAAAAGGCCGTAGACACTACCCTGCGATGCATCAAAGGAAGTGGTAGCAAAAATTAATGCATTGAAGAGGGAGAAAAGGAACGAAGGAGAGTGGGAAGGAGAGCGGAAGTGTGCGTGCGTGCAAGTGTGTATCTATGACTGTAAGTTTGTCTTCGTATGAGTGTGAGACACTGTGAGTGTGACAGAGTCAGTATGTGAGTGTTAGTATCACTTTACATGTCTGACTCTGTGCAAGTGTGAGGGAGTGCTAGTGTGTGAGTATAAGTATGAGTGAGAGAGTGTCAGTGTGTGAGAATAAGTGTAAGTGTGAGTCTTCGGGTGTAAGTGTGAGAACGAAAGTGTGTGCGTGCGCGTGCGCGTGTGCGTGTGTGTGTGTAAGGGTCAGTATTTAGTCTGAGAGTCAGTATTTGTTGTGAAAGTGAGTGTCAGTGTGTGAGTATGAGTGTGGGTGAAAGAGTGTCAGTGTAAGTGTATGTGAGTGTGAGAGTGCGTGTATGTGTGTGTCTATGTGTACGTTGTCTGAGTGTGTACATGTGTGCATGTTTTTCTGTGTACGAGTGTGAGAGTGAGTGTCAGTGTGTGATCGTGAGTATGAGAGTGAATAAGTGTGTGTGTATTGTGTTGGTAAAGGTGTGAGTGACTGTGTGTATTGTGTTGATAAAGTTGTAAGTGAGTGTGTGCTTTTTTTTCTTGCCGTCCCGATAATGGAAGGCTCTATCAGTCAGTACTAGCAAAAGTGTGGAGCTTTTAATCATCAAAACCTGAATTTAGAATTTCTAGCCCAGAGGTCACTCAAATTACCCCTGTGACCTCTACTGATGTTGTGGCCTCGACTATGTCCAGGATTATCAGAGTTTCTTTGTGTGTCAAGGACCATACTATTGCTACATCCTTGAGCGTAGTCGTTACTAATTTTTCCAGTTAGGGTATCTGCGTTCCGGCTTTTCCTGATTTGATCAGTAGCTTCCCCGCTGTAGTGCGTCAAATCTTTCATCCTTTCTTCGAAACTCGTCAAATCAGCGGAGATCCACACCCTCCTAAAATTGGCTGCGTAGGAGATTTCCCCTACCGTCTTGATATTTATGACATTCGGGTAAGTGCGCTGTAATTTGACGGTAACGGTCTTATTGTATGTATATATATATTACACAGTATGTCGGAAAAGTTCCCGAACTTATTTTGTAGCGCTTGTACGAGTGGCGCCACCTCTTGGACGACACCGGTACTATGTTGCTACATCCCACGGGAGTGTCTGAGAATTTTTTCACCAGTATCCGTTCATTAGTTGCCGAGATAGACGTGCTTGAGTTAACATGTGCTTAGTACCCCGGTGCAAGCTCTACGATTAAGACAATGCGCTGGATGACAACGCGCCTGCTCATTCTCCAAACATTGTGAAGCGTTATCTCGCCAAAAATCAGATCCCACGCATCAATCACGCCCCATACTCGCCAGATCTGGCTCCAGCCGACTTTTTCCTATTTCCTAAGCTAAAAATGGCCTTGAAAGGACGGTTTTTTGAAAATGTACCGAGCATTCAAGCGGCTTGCACCAAGCGTCTCACAGCGATAACTTCAGAGGAGTACCAGAGAGCCTTTGAATTACTCATGGACCGCTCAAATGAGTGTACGAGGTCTGGCTATTAAATAACGAGACTGGTTACGAAAAAGGATTTTATTATAAAAATTATTCTACATTTAAATGCTCCCCTTCAATATACTCTCCTTCCCTCGCCACACACCTTTCCATACGTTTTTTCCATTGATCGAAGCAGTGCTGGAAGTCTTCTTTGGTGAGGGCCTTTAGGAGCTCTGCCGTTTTTCGCTTTACCGCTTTCATCGACTCAAATCGGGTCCCTTTCAAAGCAGATTTTATCTTCGGAAACAAAAAAAAAATCGCACGGTTCCAAATCTGGCGAGTACTGCGCGTGTCCGAGCACTGGAGTGCGCTTACCGGTTAAATACTGCTTTACAGATAGCGCGTTATGGGCAGGTGCGTTGTCCTGGTGCAAAATCCACGAATTGTTCTTCCACAACTCAGGCCGTTTCTTACGAACTCGTTCTCGCAGTGTTGCCAAAACAGACAAATAGTAAGTCTTGTTGACACTCTGACCCTCTACAACCCATTTAGTCATCACGATACCATTAATGTCAAAAAAAATAATCAACATTGCCTTGAATTTTGATTTGGACATCCTTGCTTTTTTGATTCTGGGCGATTCAGGAGTCTTCCAATGCATCGATTGCCGCTTTGTTTCAACATCGTATTGAAAAATCCACGTTTTGTCGCAAGTAATAATGTTTATCATTAGTCCGGAATCTTTTTTTAACTTTTTAAAGAAATCTGAGCAGACCTATTGACGCAAGAGCTTTTGGTCAGGAGTCAGGTCTTTTGGTACCAACTTCGCACAGACTTTTGTCATGTGTAATTCCTTGTGTAAAATTTGTCTAACCGTATCTTTATCGGCGTTTACAGCCTCGGCAATCATCCGGATGCTCATTCGACGATCTGCACGCACAATTTGGTTGATTTTGGTCACTGTTTCCGGAGTTAAAACAGTGACAGGGCGACCTGGGCGTTGGTCATCTTCAGTGCTCACTCGGCCTTCACTGAAGCGCTTACATACTCAAAAACACGCGCACGAGATAGAGAATTGTCCCCATAGGCCTCTTGCAATAATTTACAGCACTCAGTCGGAGTTTTTTTCAATTTAACGAGAAATTTGAGATTGATACGTTGCTCCTGTTTTTCGTCACACATGGTTTTCGTCACAAGAAAAAAACACGTTGGTTTCAAACCGCTACTGCACAAATACAATAATAGTGACGAGAACGTGTTTTGGTATGTGCATAGACAAGATATCTAGATACCCAACGCACTACTCGTTTTTTTCCTCACCCCTCTACGGCGCCCTCTAGGCGCGCAGTCTCGTTATTTTATAGCCAGACCTCGTATATCTAGGGAAGAGGACTATGTTGAAAGTTAACTGGAATAAATTTCTTTGAATGTAATTTTCGATTTTTTATTTCAAAAGTTCGGGAACTTTTCCGACATACTGTGTATTACTTCTTTAACTTTCGGTGCTGTGAGCAATAAAGCTCATCCTTATTTTCCCTTAAACTTTTTAATTTCTCTATTTCGAAAGATATGAGACGTATGAGTTGTTCTGCCCTCTGTAAAGCTCTGAGCATGCATCTACCGTTTATCTCGACATAGCTTCTTACAATCTTATAGTGCCTTTATTGTACTTCTTGCTATGTCTTTGAGTTCTTCATGGAGGTTCTTCTTTATTATAAACTTTATCAGCGTCTAGATTTCTTTTTCGATTTTCATGAACAAGGAGTCACTTTTCTCGTCATTGATTGTCTTTTCCCTTGTAAAGACTTATTGTCCAGTTTCTGCAACACCTTTTTGTGGGAATTTGTCAACCCTAAAATCTGTGCAGACTTTATCGTCTACCGGGATTTTTTTCTGTTTCATGCCAGAAGCGCTTTTGACCAGGTTTTAGAATCGGTTACAGCGTGATGTCAATACCAAATGCTCTCTTTATCTTATTTTGTTTTTCTTGGTCTTAGAATCTGCTATTATGAGTTACATAGTATACTCCTTTTTTTTTAGATTTATGTGTTTGTTAATTAAAAGAGTAAAACCCCATCAGAATTACAGATATAGTATAAATTTATTTAATGATTAACAATAATACTGTACGAATTTTACAAACTATATTAATAATAAATAATATTGTATTATTAAAACAATATACTATGAAAATAAAAATAGGAAAAAAAATAAAAGAATAAATATTATGAAAGAACGTAAATTAAGACTAAAGTCTAGAGTAATATAAGTCAAAGATTATTAAACTTAATATGAAATAAGAACATAGAATAATTTAAATTAAAAAATTTGAGAACCAGATATGAGATTAAGATTTAAGATTTGAGTTTCGTTCGTATTGTAAAAAACTCAGCAGCATTAACAGTTATCTTGAAAAAGCTTTCTCCCCGGTTAGAAGTTTATTATAGAGCTTATTTTTGAAGTCTTGTAAATTTCCCAAAACAAGTGAAGGGGGACTAAGAGCGTTAATTGTCTCTGAAGTAGTATATGTAAATGAATCACGGACCACTTCAGTCCTAGGTTCAGGACATTCTAGAAGTCTCGAAAGTCTTTCAGACGAGAGCCTAACGGAGACGTCAATATTTGTTCTAGTAAATAGAGATGACAGGTGTCTTGACGAATTTTGAACAAGAACAGAGAACGGTTAAGACGATAAGATGAGCTTTTTTCCATTGCTTACCGAGAGTCAACCAAGTTCAATTCTAAAGGAGTAACACACTTCATAGCTCTAACGTTGCCCCATACAAAACGTACACTTGCATTTATCGTACGATGCAGCTGACGATTTTTATATTGAAAGAGATCATTATAGACTGCGCAAGCATAGTCGAGCTAAGGGAAAATCAGCAAGTCAGTCAATTTTTTCCGGATTTGTGGAGTAAGCGCATGCTTAAATTTTTTAATTTTAGCAAGGGTAACGAAGATTCTCATACAAATAGAGCCTGTGCGATTCTTCCAATCAAGTATTGACGACATAAGGAAACCAAGATTTCTGATTGATGACTCACACAGTATTGGATTTTCATTTACTACCATGGATGGAAGTAAATCAAATTTCATTTTTTTAATGAAAGCATCGCTACCCAATATCATGGCCTGTGATTTTCTCGCATTAATTGCTATGTTATTTAATTTTGCGCAGCCTAATATTGCACTTACGTCCTTATTAATCAAATCAATATGATTATTTAATTCAAAGGGCAAACATGACAAGTAAATCTGTAAATCATCTGCATACAGCATATGTTTAAAATAATTCAGTTTATTTTAATTAATAAAAAGAAAGAAGAGTAGCAGGCCAAGTACACTGCCTTGCAGTACACCAACAAAGGTGTTTATGAAGACATATGATAGTCCATCAGGTGTTATGGCAGCTTGCAATCTGTCCGATTGGTATGAGAAAAACTATTTGATCAAAGAAACAAAGACAATAATCTCGTAGTTTGTCTAGCAGTCGATAGTGCGGTATAGAGTCCAAAGGTTCTGAAAAATCGATAAGGTCCAGGATAGTAAGTCTACGACTGCCAATATTGAATCGGATATCTTCCATGAGTTCAAGAAGAGCCATATGCGTACTATATTGTTTTCTGAAACAGTATTGATAGTCATCAAGAAGTTTTTAAAACTCTAAGTACGTAGAGAGCTAGTTAGCCACCATATGCTCAAGAATTTTAAATGGTTCGCACAGCATATCAATAGGACAAGTTTCAGATAGAGATGACAAAGTTTTTAATTTAGCTAAGGTTCTAATAAATGCTCATTTTCTGCCCGAGGGAAAACAGCAAGTTAAGATAGATAAATTAATTATTTCAGTACGACGATTAAGAATAGAGATAGGTGAAAGCCTTAACATATGATTAGATATGCTATCTAGACCAACAATCTTGGATGTTACAACTAAAATTAATTTAGATACGATAGTAGTAGAAATAGTAGAGATAAAACGAACCTTCGTCAGAGTTGGTCAGCAAGCAAATATTATGTAGATGATTTATATTAATCACAATTTAAAATGATCCAACAGTAAGCAAAATATATATTTAATTTTACCAATGGAAAAAAATCTGTTTGAATTAGAAGTGATTTATTGATAAGGCCTAGTTTGTTTAGTTCACACCAAAGTATCCGCGAGTCAGCAGAATTTTCAATCTTATCTGATAAGTTTTTATTTTTTATAAAATCCAACTTGTTCGAGACAAGGCTGCAAAGCTCACGAAAGCGTTCGAAGTCATTGTCAAGACCACAGCTTTTAGCAATTTTGTATGCTGCATTGCGGTGCCTCATGAGGCTACGAATCTCATTTTTCACCTAAGTTTTCCTTCATGATTTTGAGATTTTCATACGTTTAACATATACAATTAGATCAAAAGTTAATGTTGTAAAATGTGAGAAAAGAAAAACACAAGAATCAATGAAGACATCATTAAAAGTTCAGATGAATGGATCACGAGTAGATGAGAGGACGTATATCTATTAACAGAAGATTCTGCATTTACTCTTTTGAAGGATCGTGAAATGTTATACTTTAGCTCAAAAGGTGGTAAGAAACATCGGAGTTTCAAAGCAATGAGATCGTGACGTGCAATAAATATAGCAGTTGATTTATAATAACAAACAAGGTTGGCAGCGTCATGAATAACAAAAATGTCCAGCCTCATATGCTCTAATTATAAGTGATTTGAACATTGCGCATGATGGGTAGACTCTGATTCAACAAGATGAAAGCCCAGGTTATCAATATTTGATTGAAGAGATTAAGAGGTAACCATGGACGAACAAAGATTCATATTAAAATCACCTGTAATAACAATATTGTTATATTTAGGTAAAAATTTTGCGTATGTCAAAAAATACCGATGAAAAAGTTGCTGTGAATCTGTGACACACGACTATAAAAAGTAATTTTTTGAGACTAATAATAATATTTAAAATTAATAACACTGGGGTATTATTACACTGTGGATCAAAAGACTAAGAATAGAGATGGCTTTTAACATCATTAAAAGTTGAAATAGCAACTCCCTCGCCTCTTTTGTTTAATCGATCCACATGATGATGAAAATCATAACTATCGATATTAAATGAAGAATCGCAATATGTATCAGATAAATAGGTCTCCGTAATAGCAAATAAATCATAACTTCCGACACACAGGTATTTTTAATAAGTGAAAACACATGCACTTCCTTTATCCAGAGAGCTTTAAGAAAAATGTGCGACGAACCACTTATACTGAACATTTACGAGTGACTGACAGTTTTCAATTTATGAGCTAAGAATAATAGCAAGTCTCTGGCTGTAGAAGACATTAGTTAAATGATGAAAGTCTTACGAAGTGCAGGAGACACATCTAGATTTAAAGATACTCTTGAGTCATTTGCTCGCGGAGGATTCCACGCACGAAAATTTATTCAACTTAACGCGAGGTCCAAGAACTGGATAGTATTTAGTAACTTAGAAAAAATTTCTTCGTACGACAGATTTAGTGATGCAGAAATGCCAAATACGAGAACTTTACACGCATTGGAAATTAAAATTTTCTCTATAATATTCGATGTAGTAGTATTGATATTACTCTTAAGATTATTACAAGCGATGAAATAATAAATTTAAGTAATGAATTTTTTCATGAATTATTTAATTTATAAATTTTATTAGTACCTTAGAAGCACTCGCCTGTTGCAATAAGCACTTGTTTTAAAGTATTCAACAATTATAAGAGCAATCGAATTATTAAAATTCTTATTTGTATATAACATATTAATTAGTCTTCTCAAGTAAACTTAATATTTTTCTTATTTTAAATCCATTAAAATTATTCATATACTATTTTTTCTGGAATAATAAATTTAAATATAGAATTTTTTTCATAAATTTAATATATAAATTTCATTAGTACCTTAGAAGCACTTACCCGTTTTAATAAACCCTTTTTTTAAAGTATTCAATAATTATTAAAAAAGCGATTAACTTATTAAATTCTCATTTGTGTTCAATGTATTAATTAGTCTCCTTAAATAAGCTATGTAAAGAATTATTCTTATAAATTAAATTCTTAATTTAACATACTTGAATAAGCTACCATATTAAAAATTAGCTCATAATGAAAAGACATTAGATCATCTACTAGCTGGATGTACTCGTAGTATGGCCTCTCCCACCCCAGCCTGCAAAAATATATTTTCCGAGATAAAATATAAATAAATATATATTTTCATTTTCTTTTTCTGATGGTATCATTATTATTTCCTTCACTTTAATTTTTTCAAAACTAATTATTTAATATGCTAAACTTTTATTTGTCGATTTTCCGATGTAGCGTCGGTTGCAACGCCACCATGCGTTAATTTGAGTAACGCAAACTTGTAGTTGCCTCTTTGAGCTTAAGCAGTCAAGCTTACGAGCTCGGGATGGCGGAGGAGATTCGAAGCTTTATCTTTTCTTTCTTTTGAGGATACGGTGGTGTAGTTCGGGACTGAACGCACGTCTAGGCCAAAACTCAGGCCAGCTACGCCGCTCTCGATAAGGACCTAACCGATGTGATATTGGGTAAAAGGTAGTTAGCCGAAACTCAGGCTAAGTCTACCTTTGGGAGGATATAGAATAGATAAGAGTATAGAGAAGAAAAAGAAAACAAAATATACCATACAAAATTTAAATTTAAACTCATTTTTTATTGATTTTGTATTTTACCGTGATAAATCCGCTCTCTCTCTCTCTCTCTCTCTCTCTCTCTATCTCGGTCTTCCTGTTGTTGTGGCTGACTTCCCGCTGTCTTCTTCTTATTTATTTGAAACATCGAATAGTCTGCTTGTCGTAGTTGCTTCCTTGTAATTGTGTAGATGACTCCTTAGTAATGTTTTCCTCGAGTGCAGCCTGAGGTCTGCTCGTGTGTATGATCCGTAGTAACGTTTTCCTCAAGTGCTGCCTAAGGTCTGCACTTGGTAAAAATTTTGCGACGTATTTAAACATGTGGGAGAAGCGATCTCGCAATTTTTGTAAATTCAAGGGAGGGCAAGTTTTTGGGGCCCCCTCTTCCTGGCGAGCTTCTTGGTCCGAGGGGGGGGATAGCGAGAATAAGAGAGAGAGAAAGAGAGAGAGATGAACCATTTTTACGGAATTTTTACATAGGTTTATTATTTGCTATTTACAATAGAATTAAAATAATTTAAATTGTATGATCGTGTGCCATTTAAAATTTAACGCATATTACAAAAAAGAACGAAGTTTTCGTCGCATTTTAAACGATTAATTTGCATAATGATTTTTAGATAAAAAATGATTATTTAAATAATAAAAAAAGATTGCTACTATAGACATGATTGATTTATAATTACAAAAAAAGAAATGATTGTAGGATAATATTAGGTTGCTGCAGATGAAATGGCCGATTTAGTAATAAATTTTTAAACAGCTATAACTTTTTATAAAGACAATTGATTTAATCAAAATAAGTACCAATAGATGCAACACACTTTTTCCAACGAGATACAAGTATATTTATTTCAGTTTTGTAGAAGTCCGATCCAGTTAAGCACAGTATTTCTCAGCATTGATGGTTTCGCCAGGTTGCAGGAACGAATAGTGGATAACTTCAGCTACAGACCACCAAACAGTTGCCATTATTTTCTTTGGATGAAGGCTTGGTTTCGGCATGTGTCTTGGCGCTTCATCGGCATCTAGCCATTGGGCCGATCGACGACGATTATTGTATAAAATCCACTTTTCATCGCAGGTCACAATTCGGTGCAAGAACGGTTCCTTTTTGTTGCGGGAGAAAAGAGAACTTGAAATCTCCATTCGACGCGTCATGTTTTGCTCGGTAAGATCATGCGGAACCCATTTGTCAAGGTTTTTCACTTTTCCAAGTTGTTGCAAGTGGCGGCAAACTGTCGAATTGTAAACGCCTAATTTCTCGGCAAGATCCCTTATGGTTGGCGGGGGTCAGACTCCACTAATGCACGCAGCTCGTCGTTATCGATCGATGGCCCTGGTTGTCTACATGGCTCATTTCCAAGGTCCATATCTCCGGATCGAAATTTTTCGAACCACTGCCGAGTAGTTTGTTCGCTAACTGTATCAGGCCTAAATACGCTGTTAATATTCCTTGTTGCTTCTGTTGCGTTGTGCTCTAATTTAAATTCGTATAGTAAAAGTAGCCGTTTTTGATTTACTTCCATGTTCACTTTCTCTTTTTGTTTTTACGATCACTATAAAGTGCAAAACAGAAATGACTCTATAAACCAAGGTAGCAGTATTTATACTTCAATATGTCATATCATTTGCGCCGCCTTGTGCCAACATAATACACTAAAATTGCAGCCAACTTTATGTCATTACTGAATCGGTCACTTCATCTGCAGCAACCTAATAGTTTAAATAATCATACTTTAGAAGTTATAATTTTTAAATAATGGACTGTTGGAGAAGTACTTATTTGGTTTACTTTACTTTCAAAGAGTTATTTAATAGATATACGATACGCTAATGCAATTGTAGATTAATATTGGAATTACCAGTTATAATATAGAAATAATTGTTCTGTAGGGATTTAATTGCAGAATTAATTTTAATTACAAAACGCAACTATTTTTATAAAAAGGCATGTCGCAGACAGTTATTAAAGATATATAAAATAGTATAATAATAATAAATATTCACTATAAAATAGTAAAATAATAATAAATAGGATAGTTGAATTGCTGCCGAATAATAGCCGTATAAATTAAAATTTTACTAGAAGAATGTTTTTAAAATAGATACATGTAACAGCTGATCATTGGCCTATTAATTTAAATTAATTATTTATTTTAAAAATTTTTATGTAACTAATTAATTATGTAAAGGAAATTATTATGAGGGTTTTGCAAGAGGAATTCGTGACATTCCAGGTTATTGCGCGATGTCCCAAATTACGCTATAGATGTTTATTCAAGAAAAAATTACTTTGCAAAAATTTGTATGTCGAATGTCAATGAAATTCGTATTGATTCCGACTTAGAAAGAAGAACATTATTTTCAGCTGTAGTATATATGATTTTGATTACTTGTGTGTGATTGTTTGTGAAATATTGCATCGTAGTCAAATTGAGTCTTACGAGAGCGGCTATTCAACTCTCGGTTTGAGTTTAGGTTAATTGTTACAACGGTCTATGTCAGTGGAGAGTGGATCGTGTAAGTTGTAAACGGGGTTTTATCGTGGTAGGAAAGGCAGAGAAAAAACTTATCGGCTGACACAAGAAAAAAAAATGGAGGTCGTGTACCGACGTTACACCGGAATAGCAAAGATTTTATTATAAAACTGTTTAAATGAAAAAATTCCTTCAAATCTGCTTTAATTTTTTTTGTCCATAGTTTACGGAAATTTGTGCAAACTTCTTAAATAAAATAAAAAAACCAATTTTTATAAAAATTATCGGCAAAAGTTCATCTTGCACATGCGCTAAATTTTTGCTATTACAATATAAGATAATAAAGGTGGAAATTAATAAAAAAAAATTAAAAAATCAAATTTCTCTTATTTCTTTCTGACATACTATTGTATGTATGTAACTAACAAAACGTATAAAAAAATATTTTAAACGAAAAAAAAAATTACTATTAGGATTTGAACCTAACTACTTATTTAGGATATTTTAAACTCATGCCTCTACCGGTTGAGCTATTGTAAAAAGTCTAAATATAAATACAAATTGTAATATATAAGTTGTACCCCTCGAAAGTTTATTGTTTTAATTTCCCTCTCTATGCTTTGTCATTGCTCTGCCCATAATTGTAGCACCAATCAGGAATGAGTACACAGAGAAAGAAAAAGGGGCCTCCGATCTTCTTTCTCTTTCTTTGGCTAAGACAGGATTGAAGCCTGTTTGCTCACTCTATGTACATTCTGTCAAAAAAGTACCGGGAATTATCGATTTAAATCTGGTGGGGTAATTTAGGCAGGTAAAATTTTTTTTCTAGGTTGGTACAACTGTCCTTAATGACTATACCAAGTTTGAGCGGAATCTGTCAACGAGTGTGTTACCAGTAGCTGGTTAAGTCAGTCGATGTCAATAGTGCGTGCCGATTTTTACAATGGGTGATTACGTAGAACAAAGAATTTGTCAAAAATTTTGTGTTGCGAATAAAATTTCGTGTGCCGATGCATTGAAAATGTTGCAAAAGGCTTTTCGTGATAAAGCACTATCGAAAACCCGTGCGTATGAGTGGTACAAAGCCTTCAACAAGGGTCGTGAAGTCGTCGAAGTCTTGCCTCGTTCCGGACGCCGGATTTGGCTCCCTGTGACTTCTTCCTCTTCCTAAAACTTAAATTGCCGCTCCATGGCACCCGTTTTCAGTCGATTAAAACCATAAAACAAAATTTGGCGCGCGAGCTGAAGGCCATCCCGGAAAGCGCCTATAAAAATGTTTCGATGATTGGAAGTGCCGTTGGCATAGATGTATCGGAGCAAATGGAGCCTATTTTGAAGGCGACCCAATAAATTTAATTATTAAAAATAAAAATTTTTTTTTAATTTAAAATTCCCGGTACTTTATTGACAGACAGTATATTATCTATATGGCTAGATAGGATGAAGATAACTGTGCCATCTGTAAAATTAACTATGCCATCCTTAGGCGAATGGAAAAAAATATTTGTGTTATTTTTTGTCATTTGCATAAGTTTATAAAAAATTATTTAAACAAATTATGATAAAAGTTGTTATTTAAAAAAATCGATTGTATTAATCGAATTTACTAAAAAAATGATAACGAAAAACTATATAACACTTTTGTCAAAGTTCAATTTATTAGTGTAAAATGGTTATAAGCGATCGCATAATGAAGTAAAAGTTATTACGCCAACTGTTACCCTGCCACTCATATTTCGGAAATTTAATTATCTACGGCATGTTTTAGAAACAGGCGATTAAAATTAACACATAATATTTTATAAATTCTAACATTGTGTTATTATTACTCTTTTTAATTTATTTTTTAACACATATCACATGTTTATAAAATGCGATATACAATGTAGGTAAAGTTGAATATAATTTGCAATGCGCAATACGCTTTTATCAATTAGAATGTAGTGTTCATGGTGTCTAATTTAGGAACTAATATTTCTGCTATAAATCATGACAGTCTCTATCACCAAAAATTTAGAGTTTCCAAAATAGACTTGTATTCAACCCACAATATTAAAATTTTTTACAAAAAAAAAAAATATTCCCATGAGAGTTATTAGCTTTGACTGAAAATATTAAATTGAATTGCTCAATTTTTATTTTATTTATAAATAGTAATTAAGATGTTATTATGTTCAACGGTAGTTTTCTCCGCTGGAAAAAGTAATCGATTTTGCAAAAAAAAAAAAAAAAAAATTACTGTGCAATAAATATTTATTTGAAAACTTCTCTATGATAGATTTTTTGGTAAGAAGTGAAAACCAAGTAAAATATTTACAATGCTATATATACACAATTATTAATGCTAGAAAACCTATATATACTTAATAATTGCGCCAAGAAAGCAAAATACTTTACCTTTGAAAAAATTGCAAAATGTGTCGCAACCTAATAATTACAAGCAAAAAAGCGATTTGCAGAATTTTTAAATTTTCCATATAAATCAAATTTCAGTAAACACTTTCCTAATGAAGATTTAAGGCTTTAGCAATGAGAATTTGTTATATTGTATTCTTTTTCATGTTAACTCGCGTGTTGACTTTTTATAGCCGATGTTTCGTGAACATCTTTAGGATCTAAGACACAGACCGTTTTCTTTGTGTGCTGATTTAATCGCATTAATATCTTTCAATATTTCCAGAAAACACCGCGAAGCATTAGAGATTCATAAACATACCGATAACCCTGCAGAAATAATTGATTCAAAATTATTTAAACTGATAAAAATTTATCAAAATCGATTTAAAATTAATTATTTTTAATAAATTTTGGTTGTTTTTAATAAGTTTTTATAGGTTACTTTTAGCAGAGAACCTAAACACAGTCAAAGCCATCCTTATATAAGAAACATCCTAGACATGAAACTATCAATTTCAGATCGCATTTACCTTGAAAAAGTGAAGTGTAATGCTCACGAAACATTGTAGGCTATAAAAAGTCAACATGCAAGTCAACTCGAAGAAGAATAAAATATAACGAATTCTCGTCTCCAAAGCCTTAAATCTTTATTAGAATATAGTATATTCTGAAATGCCAGCTGTATGGAAAATTTAACCGATTTGTCGCTTGTAAATATTAAACTGATGTCAATGTTAAAATTTTTCCAATAGCGTAGTTTTTACTTTCTTTGAATATTTTATAGTCATATACAGATTTTCTTATGTGGAAATAGCATTTTAAATATTTTACTTAATTTTTATTTTTTTCCTAAGAATCTAGAATAAAATTGTTTTTCAAAATTTAATTTTTAATGGTGTCGATTAATATTTGTAGTACGATAATTTTTCTTCTTTTTTGTAAAATCTATTGTTTTTCCTGTTGGAAACTATGTGGTGTATTTTTATACTTACCCAGTTGCAAGAGTCCACATGAAAATCCACATGGAAATCCACATGGATTTTTACATGGAAATCTACACTGAAATCAGTCCAATAGCACACTGTATGTGGATTTCCACGTAGATTTCCGCGTAGATTTTTACGTGGATTTCCGCGTAGATTTTTACGTGGATTTCCGCGTAGATTACCATGTGGGTCTTAACGTGAGATCAGTGTAGAAATCTACGTGGAAATCAGTGTCGATATCGATGTGCAAATCAGTGCAGAAATGTACGTAGAAATAAGTGTAGAAACTCACACAGATCAAAAGGTTTTTTTAATGTTTTGAAAACGTCTCATGAAAGGATAAAAACCTTTTCAAAAGCTTTCAAAAAATGTTTTTAAAATGAGTTTCTGTCCGTTTTTAAACCCTTCAGCAATGTTTTCTAGCTCCTTTTATAAACCTTTCGATACAAGTTTTAAAAACATTTCTATAAAACTTATGCAAATATTAAAAAAAACATTTTTTAAAGTAGTTGATGAAACCTTTTAAAATACTTTTTTAAAACCTTTATAAAAACTTTAATTAAGTATTTTATATATTTTAGAATTTTATTTTTTATTATGATGATACATATTTTTAACATACGCGTTATATTTAATCATTTATTCGCATTGTCGCACATGTTATTTTACACATTATATTACGGAAAAAAACGCAGAAAAATGTTTGACCTACGGTGGGATCAAAACCAAGTCGCTTGCATTATAAAGCAGACGCTCTAACCATTACGCTGTGCAACGCTTGTAGAACTAAGATTTAAATTTAAATCATAAGTTGCATGGCAATCCATATACACTTGTATTAATTTTACATTTAAAGTTTCTTCTATAGTGTAAAGTATTTTTTTTAAATTAAGAAATAATTAAAAATTCAATATATTTAAATACAAAATAGTAATTATATCTTAATTTAAAAAAATACTTTACACTATAAAAGAAATTTTAAATGTAAAATTAATACAAGTGTATATAGATTGACATGCAACTTATGATTTAAATTTAAATCTTAGTTCTACAAGCGTTGCATAGCGTAATGGTTAGGGAGTCTGCTTTATAATGCGAAGGACCCAGGTTTGATCCCACCGTAGGTCAAACATTTTTCTGCGTTTTTTTCCGTAAAATAATGTGTAAAATAACATGTGCGACAATGCCGAATAAACGATTAAATATAATGCGTATGTTAAAAATATGTATCATCATAATAAAAAATAAAATTCTAAAATATATAAAATACTTAATTGAAGTTTTTATAAAGGTTTTAAAGTATTTTAAAAGGTTTCATCAACTACTTTGAAAAATGTTTTTTTCAATATTTCTATAACTTTTATAGAAATGTTTTTAAAACTTGTATCGAAAGGTTTATAAAAGGAGCTAGAAAAAGTTGCTGAAGAGTTTAAAAACGGACATGAACTTATTTTAAAAACATTTTTGAAAAGCTTTTAAAAAGGTTTTTATCCTTTCATGAAATGTTTTAAAAACATTTAAAAAACCTTTAGATCTGTGTGGGTTTCTACACTTATTTCTACGTACATTTCTACACTGATTTCAACATAGATATCGACACTGATTTCCACGTAGATTTCTACACTGATTTCGCGTTGAAACCCACGTGGCAATCTACGCGGAAATCCACGTAAAAATCTACGCGGAAATCCACGTGAAAATCTACGCGGAAATCTACGTGGAAATCCACATACAGTGTGTTATTGAACTGATTTCAGTGTAGTTTTTCATGTCAAAATCCACGTGGATTTCCATGTGGATTTTCACGTGGATTCCTGCAACTGGGTAGGTAGTAATGCATCTCTCATCGGCTTATATCGCATTATTTAGTTTACGTATTTTTACCAAAAATTTTCTTGTACATAAAAAATAATTTATCCCTTATTGAAGCAAACTCACGACATAGATTGCATTCTATAACCGACATTATTTTCGCTGTTAAACTATAATTTATTTTTTATCCGATCAAATAGATTGTTTTTTCTAAAAATAGTTTTTAACTTCTAAAATTGATTAATATCCAAGTAATTCGAATTGTGTTGTAGACAATAGTTAAATTTTCTATTGAATAATAAATATTTAAAAATAGAACTTCATTTGAGCTTTAAAATTCTGTATAATGTATAATGTTTACAGCCAAATATGCTACGTCCCGTATAATATACATATAGTATGTGCATTCATTTACGCACATCTATATACATTCTGCCCAACTCACGTGCTTTCTTAACTTCTCTTGCTTTCTCTTGCCCTATGCCGCCATCTTTCGCATTTTTGCTATTGCATTTACAGGGCAGGGTGTGAATTCTTTACTCATTGTCTACCTAATGAGTAAAAGTAGAAAAAAAAATGACTTTTTATTCATCATTTTATGTTCCTTACGTATATTTTGTTACAGTTTACTTGCGTCGTGAAAATCGACGAATTCTTATAAAATACAACATTTGTCTTAACGATTAGCTTAAAACAACGTACTCAACCTCTATTAATGTATGTCATATTCGTAAAATAAATGCAGTATATTTTAAGAAGGTCCCCAAAAGTACCAATTGAAAAAAAGAAATTTAGGAAACTCGCTATAAATAGCGATCTATATTATAGATGACATTAATAATGATTATATAGTATTAAGGAGGGATCCTGCTTTAGAAGGCTCAAAAAATCGATTTCTTTTTTATTGCTTAAATCTATTTCTAACGTATCTAGGAAAATGTATGCAAAGTTATCTAGGCTAATTCGCAATATTTATAAAGATACAGCCCTAAACGCAGTACGGTATCGAGCAGGTACACGAGCGACGGAAAACTTTAAAGCGCGTTTTCTCGAGCTTTCGTTTTTTACGATTTTTCTAAACAGGCAGGCGTGATTGCAAGAAGACTAGACGACCAATCAAAATGGGCCAAGGCTTGTTAGCTTTAGTTATGTATTATTTTCTATTTGAACTAAAAAAAATTCACGAAAAAAAATTCTAAACAACTTTTTCAGCAAGTTGAAATGATTTTTTTTTTTTTTTAGAAAAAGCACATTTTTTTTCAAACCTAAGAAAAAATTTTAATTTTACAATTTTTTTGTTTTTCACTAGACCATATAGAAGAAAAATATATAAATATTAAAATTGTCTTTGGTTTTGTTTGAGACGAAAATTACGAGCTTTATCTTTCCCGCTGATTGGAAACAGCAATTGCAAGGTGTTGCACGAATGTGCATAAAAATCAGTTGCGTTTAAATATTTTTCTCTTAAAAAAATTTTTTTTTCCATGTTTAAGTATGCAATAAAATAATCTAAAAAGTTCGCTAGACTTACTTATTTTTTTCTATCCTAAAAAAATTTCCCCAAAAACGCTTTTTTGGGCTTCCTAAAGCAGGATCCTTCCTTAAATCATCAAACTATACCTATCTATACTGTTTTCAATATTATCTATAGATGTCCTCAAAAGTACCAATTGGCATAAATATAAATATAAATATATATATATATATATATATATATATATATATATATATATATATATATATATTGTAACAGATGGCAGTTTTAGAGGTAAACCACCACTGGAGCAATTTGCCTCGGGGAAGCGCAATTCGCGAAAGGTGCGAATATGCCCGTTGCGCCCCCTTTTAGGTAGCTGAAGTCTCGGACGACTTTGCTCATGGGTCCGGGCACGAGAAGCCGTCCTTTGGACCTAACGGCGCGGCTCGTGTGTCGCCCTCGCCTGGCTACTGGAGGTCTCGGAGAGGGCGGTATTCGGGAAGAGAGCTGAAAGCTCCTCGTCGCAAAAATAATAAAAATCAAAAAGAAAATAATAGAAAAAAAAGGGAAAAAAAATAAAAGAAGGGAAGTAAATAACAAATAAATAAAATATAAAATAATTTAACAATATTGTGTAGGAAAAAAAGAATAAAAGAAAGAGGGAAAAAAAAATTCAAAATGAACAAAAAAGATAAAAAGAAATATAATTTAATAATTCAACGGTAAATTGAAAAAAAAATATATATATAAATGAATAAATAACAAACGAAACTTAAGAACAATATAAAAGAAAGAACGCACGAGGAGCGCAGGTGCTTACAATCGAGATTCCGCGCAAAAAAGGCTCCCGCGCGCTATTCACTATATGAGTTCGAGAGAGATAGGAACCCTCGCACTATAAGAGTGAGAGAGAAAGATCTCCCTCACTCGCGCGCGCCGTATAACGTACGGGTGCGAGAGAAAAGACTATCCTCCCGCACGGAGCCCGCTGGAGCGAGAGATAGAGAGCGCTCTCACACTCCTGCGCGCCGCTTCTACTGCGAGTACGAGAGAGAAAACGAGCCTCCTGTACTACGCCGTAGGAGTGAGAGAGAAAGCGCTCTCCCACTCTCGCGCACCTAGCCTCACGCGAGTGCGAGAGAGAACGTAACTCTCTCGCACTGATCTTACTAGAGTGAGAGAGAAAGGCCTCTCCCACTCGCGCGCGCGGTATACGTTGCGAGTGCGAGAGAGAAAACAACTCTCCCGCACTGCCGCTACTAGAGTGAGAGAGATACCGCTCTCTCACTCACGCGCGCCTCTTCCTTATACGGGTGCGAGAGAGACCACAACTCTCTCGCCCTGACTATACGCCAGTGAGAGAGATGACGCTCTCTCACTCGCACGAACCACGAAAAAATGAACTTGATAAAGAATTGAGTAACCGGCGAAAGTTACTCCTACGCAAATAAAAGAAAAGAAGACTAAATTGACGCGCGCAGAAATCAAGCGCGGCAGGGACTTACAAACAAGTAAAGGGGCTGGCCAGCCTCGCATGCCGCAATCGAGAAGTCAGCAAAAATCGTCACCGCTCTGCGTTGTCCCCGGTCTGTCGCTGGTGGCGGACAGCCGCGCGCCGTGGGTCGGTGGCTACTCACTAGGCTGCACTCTTCGCCGGTACGCAACAAATATAAAACAGAAAGAACTCCGCGTCAAAATGGCGTCCTACACTTCCGAAACTTCCGTAAGACCGCCAAAGAAAAATATCGGAGCACGTGTCTCGAAGGAAGGCTCGAGAAAAACTAGCTGGAAGCGGCTAGACTACCTAGCCTAGCCTTCCTTATACGGTTTTCGACTATCCTACCTCTAGTCGCGTACCGTATCTTCTCGTCCGCGACTGTCGCGTTACCTATAATGTACAAGGCTAGCTGACCGCGGAAGCGCGCGAAATAAGACGAGGCGCGGAGCACGAAGCGTTCTCCGTGACAATATATATACTCGTATATATATATATATACTCGTATATATATATATATATATATATATATATATATATATATATATATATATATATATATATATATATATTGGTGTAAATACTTTCGGTTTATATACTGTCTGTCAAAAAAGTACCGAGAATTTTAAATTAAAACAACATTTTTACGTTTAATAATCAAAATTTATTGGGTCGCCTTCAAAATAGGCTCTATTTGCTCCAATACATCTATGCCAACGGCACTTCCGATCATAGAAACATTTTTTATAGGCGCTTTCCGGGATGGCCTTCAGCTAGCGCGCCGAATTTTGTTTTATAGCTTCAATCGACTAAAAACGGGTGACACGGAACGGCAATTTAAGTTTTGGGAAGAGAAAGAAGTCACAGGGAGCCAAATCCGGTGAATATGGCGGTTGTTCAAGCGTGTTCGTTGAGTTTTTGGCGAGAAAGTCGGTCACAATCGTAGCTCGGTGAGACGGCGCGTTATCGTCGTGCAAAATCCACGAGTTGTTCGCCCACAAATTTGGCCGCTTCTTACGGATACGCTCACGCAAACGTTTTATAAAGTCTAGGTAATACTCTTTGTCTACCGTCTGACCCTTTGGAACGAATTTGTAGTGCACCACGCCACGGATATCGAAAAAAACAATGAGCATCACCTTCACTTTTGAGCGGCTTTGGCGTGGTTTTTTCGGTTTTGGCTCGTTTTTTCCCACCCATTCCGATGCTTGCTGGCTTATTTGCATATCGTACTCGTACACCCAAGTTTCATCACTAGTTATGATACACTCCATGAATGCGGGATCGGAATTGGCGCGATCAAGCATGTCCAAAGCGACCTGTTCGTGATAGCGTTTTTAAAGAAAATTAAGCTCTTTTGGAACGAGTCTTGCGGCCGCCTTTCTCATGCCCAAAATATCAATTAAAATCGTACGTGTGGACTCGTGGGATATCTTAAGTTTATGTGCCATCTCTCTCAAGCTGGTATGACGATTTTCAAGTACCATTTCCTTAATTTTATCGACGTTATCTGCGGTCGAAGCCGTCGATGGGCGTCCGGAACGAGGCAAGTCCGACGACTTCACGACCCTCCTTGAAGGCCTTGTACCACTTATACGCACAGGTTTTCGATAGTGCTTTATCACGAAAAGCCTTTTGCAACATTTTTAATGCATCGGCATACGAAATTTTATTCGCAACACAAAATTTTAGACAAATTCTTTGTTTAACGTAATCACCCATTGTAAAAAATCGGCACGCACTATTGACATCGACTGACTTAACCAGCTACTGTAAACACACTCGTTGACAGATCCCGCTCAAACTTAGCATAGTTATTAAGGACAGTTGTACCAACCTAGAAAAAAAATTTTACCTGCCTAAATTGCCTCGCCAGATTAAAATCGACAATTCCCGGTACTTTTTTGACAGAATGTACTGTAACGCCACTGGGGATCAGGGTGGCCTACAAATGAAAAAGAAGGGGGGGAGCGGGTGGCTTGCTAGCGCAAGTTAAACGACTGATTAAAATGACACACGGACAAATACTTTTATTAAAACTAAAATTGCTGAATACACGAAATTATCGCGTTTTTACGCGAGCCCAGGGCGCCAGCTACACTAGTGTAGCGCGGTTTCTTGCGCGTCAAATTGTTGCGCGGCTAACTCACGTTTAGAGCGGTCGCGGGCGTACAGCCTACACTAACGGCCGAAAAATGGCGCGTAACTCGCGACGCGGTCGCACACACCAGCCGGGAAGCATACGGGGACGAGTCGGGGAAGACGTGCCTCCTGGCAGATGCCACTGCACCTTGGCACTCACCAGATACTTCAACACGCTCATGGATACTATACGGACGCTCGCTCGTTCGTTTTACAAAAGTTTATTAGTTCGCGACTGCTGGTTTCGATTGTCCCGAACGGAGTGAAAGAGAAGCTCTTGCGGGGCACTTTCGCGAGCACGGATTTTAGATCACCGTTCTGCGCCGGCGCAACGTACGTGTAAAGTATGTTACGCGACGCAGCCGCCGCGCGCGCTCAGCGCTGTCGGCAGTTGATATTACTGCTCGCCAGCCGCGCGCGTTGAGGTTATCCGCTCGCGAGTGCCATTGTTGTTGTGTATTCCCTGGAGCGGCGAGAATCTACCTCAGATGTACGGAGGATCAAGGTCAGTCGACGCGTTCCATAGCTGGTAGGCGTCGACTAATTTGTCTATCTTCTTTCTGTTTCAGGTGCGGCCGTACTGCCAGTCAACAGCTGCGGCTCGGACGATGAGCGGTTGAGAAAGCTAAGCAGCGGTGTCAGGGACAGCGATAGTCTACTTGCAGCGGCAGCGAGGCAACACTATCAGACACCTCCAGATGCGTAACTACTTGCACTTAAATGCTGTGCTTATGTGTTTTTCCTGCCTTCTAACCTCCTCTTCCACTTTCCTTTGATGTTGTGTGGCAGCTTGTACTTCCTTCCAAGGTGCAGCTGCTACTACTATTTTCTTCTTTAGTTAATTACCTTCTGGGAGGTTGCAGGTACGGGGACCACTACAAGGACAGGAAGGAGCTTGGAGAGGAAGGAACCTTGCTGCAGTGCGTGCGAACACTGCCTCAAATAGCCAGGGGCTTCTGAGACTAGCTCCTCGCTAGAGCTTTTACTTGAGCTGGAAGCCCCTGTACCTGGAGAAGGTACATTAAGTACAGCCCTGCGTGGCTGCCAGTTAGGATCATGCGTGGCAGTCCTGCGAGACTGCCAAGATTGTAAAAGGGGGTTATTTCAGCTACGAGGAGGCACACAAGCTATGCTTTGGCCTCCTCATGTGACTAGTGCAAAACACCACGTCACAGTACATATTAAAGAAAGATCTTTTTTACATTTACAAAATTCATAAAAATATTATATATTTAAAAGCTTACTCAAGGTTATAATTTTTATATAAGTTTTTGCATCGGCTAATTATGTCAAATTTGGCTTAATCGGTTAAGGCATAAGTAACGATAATATTTTACATCTGCTACACGCAAAGACCAGCATTTGAGTCCTGCAGCATAAAAAATTTAAAAAATTTTTGTTTATATTTTTTCTGATGAAAAATATGAAATATATGTTAATAAAATCATTAAATAAATTAATAACGAATATTCGATGATAATTATATGGTATAAAATCGAAGAGCTGCTGTATAATAAAAGAAGAAATCGTATCAAGAATCGAAGTTAATAAAAAAAAAATAATATTATTATTGTGAATGAAAAGTAAAGTGTATTGACGAAGAAAGTGATTACGATCTAATGAATTAAATAGATAAATATAATATTAAAGAAATTAATCATGTTAAAGAAGTTACAGCAGACGTAAGTTTTTAAATTCGATGCATCTGTTGAAAAAATATCTGTAGTAAAACAAAATAAATTATAGAGTAATAAAAAAGTGCATTTAGAAAAGAATCTGATTTTAGAGAGCCAGCTAAGGCAAACTTAAGTCAAAAAAAAAAAAGACTATAAATAAAAATATTTTATGTTCTATTTTTACATTTTAAAATTTAGATAAAGATGCAGTATTATCATGATGTTAATTAAATGAAATATAAATATTTTTAAAACATACCCTTTTTTTAGTTTTGGAAATAAACTTCACACATTGTTATAAATATCAAAATTTTTTATTTTTGTTACATGTGTATGTTTAAATACTATGACTAGCAATAGATGGCGTTGCTATGAACAGTATAACAGTATAACGAGTGGGAGAGCTTCACGTCAGAACACGTTGGTAGGCTGCCGAGTACAGACTAATTATGTACCACTGAATCTTAACTAAATTTAATAAATATTATCTAGTAATATACAATCTTGTAAGTGTTTCACTAAACCCTAAACATAACATGGCGCTGCGTGAGTGAAAGAAGTTTGACGAATCTGTATAGGAAAAAATTAATAAAAAAGTTAAAAATGATGAACGACGGTGAAGCAAGAACAAATGCTGCTTCACAGAATGTTAGAATATCGAGGTTGAAACCCCCAGATAAAATGCAAAATCTAACAGCTGAAGGATTCAAAAGATGGAAGCAACAGTTTGAATTTTACCACAAAGCATTTGGTGCTAATAAAAAAGAAAGTAAGATACAAGTGGCTCTTTTGTTACACTGCATGGGTGAAGAGTGTATTGAAATATACAACACGGTTACGTATGAGACCGTCAATCTGAAGGATGATTGTCAAACAGTGTTTGGAAAATTTAAAGAATATTTTATACTGCAAAAGAATGAAAGTGTGAGTTCACATATTTTTTGTACGAGAAATCAGCATATTGGTGAAACATTCGTCGCATTTTTAACTGACTTGAAAAAGTTAAGTGTAGATTGTAATTTCGATACATTAAAAGACAGACTGATAAGAGATAGAATTGTGGCTGGTATAAATGATACAAAATTAAAAGATCGGCTTTCAAGACAGATTGATTTGGATTTAGAAAAAACAGTGAAAATTTGCAAAGCCGCAGAATTGGCAAATGAACAAGTAAAACAGTTTGGAAAAGGTATGGAAGTGTCAGCTATCAAAAAACAAAGAACCGCTTAAGGTTCGCAGGATAAAATTAAATCGACAAGTCGTAACCAGCAACAGCAGAAGTTCGTGGAAGCCTTCTCAGCGCGTGATGTAAACAGCGGCAATGATCAAAGGCAGAAGAAAGCATGTCAACGATGTATGTATAAACACGCTAAAATGAAGTGTCCAGCGTATGGACAAACTTGTAGAGTATGTCAGAAATATAATCATTTTGCTTCTCAATGTAGAGAAAGAAAAACTATAAAATTGGTAAATGTTGAAGAAAAATATGGCGATATTCATGACGAACTGGAAGAAGTGTTTATAAACGTGATAAATACGTGTAAAAAAGAAAGTAATAATGGGTGGTATGAAGAAGTAGAATTCATAGAATCGAAAGCAAAAGTATTGTTTAAATTTGACACGGGAGCTGAATGTAATGTAATTCTGTTTAGTATTTGTAAAAGGTTAGGTTTAAATGTTACGAAATCAAAATATATAATAAAAAATTATGATGAGAGAGACATGCCCATGGCTGGAAAAGTTGATGCACAATGTAAAGTTAGAAATCATGGTGCTGAATTGTGTTTTAAAGTACATAAAAATAATCATGTACCAGTATTAGGGTTTCCTACAATTAATAAATTGAAATTAGCCGCAAGAGTTGAAACAAAGAGTATTGATTCCATAAGAGTTGAAACAAACAGTTTGTTAAATAAATATAAAGATGTATTTCAAGGTTTGGGTGAAATAAAAGGCTATAAATATGAGATAAAATTGAAAAAAGATGCCCAAGAAAAAATAGAACCATGTAGACATGTACCTTTTAAAATGAAAGATAAATTGAAAATTGAGTTGGACAGAAGGGAAAAAGAAAATATTATTAGTAAGGTAGACAAACCGACTTAATATTTAAATTCTTTAGTAGTAACCACGAAGCCAGATAAGTCGTTGAGAGTATGCCTTGATCCCCGACATTTGAATAAACAAATACAGAGAGAACATTTACAATTGCCAACGGTAGATGAAATAACTGTGAACTTAACTGGTTCAAAAATATTTACTACATTAGATGCTAATAGAGCATTTTGGCAAATAGTGTTGTCAGAAGATACGAGAGAATATACTACCTTTAATACACCGTTTGGTAGGTAAGCCCTGAAATTTTTCATAGAATACTTTAAGATATATTCAAAGATATTGAAGGTGCAGAAATATATGTGGATGATATTTTGATTAAAGCCAAGAATGAAGTTAAGCATGATATAATTTTGAAAAGGTATTAAAAAGAGCTCAAAAGTGTGGAATAAAATTTAATTTTAAAAAATGTCAAATAAAAAGTAAGGAAGTTAAATACATCGGTCGTATTATATCCGCTGAGGGTGAAAAAATGGATGATGATAAAATAAAAGCAATCATTGAAATGGACGAACTAAAAACTGTAACAGAATTGCGAAGATTTTTAGGTATGATTAACTATGTATCGCCTTTTTTACCTAAAGCGTCAGATTTAACTGCTCCTATGAGAAATTTAATAAAGAAAAATGTACCATATATGTGGGGTAAAGAACAAGAAGGGGCATATGAAATAATAAAAAAGAAACTAGTTAAACCGCCTGTGTTAGCATTTTTTGAGGTTGACAAGCCTATTGTATTGAGTGTAGATGCATCAAAGCAAGGTTTAGGTTCTGAGATATTGCAAAATGGAAGGCCAATTGCTTATGGTTCTAGATCATTAACGGAAACAGAACAAAATTATAGTCAAATTGAGAAAGAGGCTTTGGCTATATGGTACGGATGTAATAAATTTCATCAATATTTGTTTGCTCAAACGTTTACAGTAGGAACTGATCATAAACCATTGGTATCCATAATAAATAAACCATTGAATAAATGCCCAGCAAGATTACAAAGAATTATGTTAAGTTTACAGCAATATGATTTTGAGTTGATATATAAGTCAGGTAAAGAATTGTTAGTAGCAGATCACTTAAGTCGATCTTACTTAAAAAATGAACAGAAATCATATGAGATACAAATTGAAGCGCATGTTGCTACGATAAATAGTAGTTACAATATTACTGATAAGCGATTAAATGAAATCGCTAATCAAACTAGTAAAGATATTGAGTTGATATCGGTAATTGAATATATTAAAAATGGATGGCCAAATAATAAAAGTGAGGTTAAAAACGAAGTGAGACTGTATTTCAGTTACAGAGATGAATTAATAGTAGACAATGGTATAGTTTATAAGGGCATGCGAATTGTAATACCAAAAATTTTACAAAAAGAAATGTTGAAAAGAATACATTATGCACATTTAGGCATTGAGAAATGCAAAATTTTAGCGAGAAAAACGCTTTTTTGGCCAATGATGTCAAAGCATATTGAAGATTGTATAGAAAAGTGCGACATATGTAAAAAATATCAAAGAATGAATTCCAAAGAAAGTATGATATGTAGAGAAATTCCAGAAAAACCATGGAAAATATTGGCTACAGATATTTTTCATTTGTATGGTAAAGATTACATTATTGTTGTTGATTCTTACAGTAAATATGTGGAAATAGAAAGATTGCATGGAATAACTGCGGAATCGATTATTAATACGTTAAAAGCAATATTTGCCAAGCATGGAATTCCAGAAACACTATATTCTGATTCAGGTACACAATATGAAAATGCGAAATTTGTTAAATTTAGTAGCGAATTGGATTTCTCACATAAAATTATAAGCCCAAAGCATCACCAAGGTAATGGGTTAGCAGAAAAATTCATACAGACAGTGAAACGAATTTAAAAAGAAATAATTGATACGAATTGAGATACTAATATGGCATTGTTAATTTTTAGAAATACTCCGGTTAATAGTCTGGGTCAAACGCCAGCTGAAATGTTGTTCAATCGAACTGTAAAAAGTTTATTACCTGGTCGAGATAAAAAATTAAGTAAAACTGATGCACATTATGAAATATTAAAAGCTAATTAGAAAAAGCAAAAATTATATTATGATAAGGGTAGCAAACATTTGAAAGAATTAAAAGAAAACGAGATTGTGAAAATTTCAAATAAAAATCGTTGATTATCTAACGAAAGTGCGATGGTAATAAAAAAGGGAGAGAATGAGAGATCGTATATCGTTAAGACGGAAAATGGACAAGTTTTAAAAAGAAATCGTAAAATGTTAATATCTGGAGGAATATTTAATGAAAAGTTCAATGATTATATTGAACCTGAAATTGTAGAATCAAAGATTGTAAATGAAGACAACCAGACCAGTCCATCTGCAGTCTCAACTACACAGATTAAAATGGTGAATGAAAAATCTAATGATCAAACGATGTTGAGTTCCAGTCAAAATGAGTATAGAACTAGATCAGGTTTAATAAGTAAAAAGCCATCATACTACTGTGATCAAAAAGTAAGGTGAAATTGTCATTAAAAACTCCCGGGCATTAGGAAGGCAGGTAAATTTTTTTTCCTAGGTTGGTAAGACTGTCTATAACATTTGTTAAGCGTCTGTTTATCAAAAGGTTTAATTATCTCCGAGTTACACATGTTGTTGTAAACAACCAAAAGTGAATTTTTCGATTTTTACAATGGGTGATTTTGTTGAGCAACGAACTTGCATCAAATTTTGTTTGCGGAACGAATATTCTTGTGCGGACACGTTGAAAATGTTGCGGAAGGCCTTTGGTAGTCAAATTATGGCACAAAAAAACGTTTATAAGTGGTACAACGAGTTGAAAGCGGGCCGAGAACGCGTTGAAGACGAATCGCGCTCTGGACGACCATCAACGTCTACCGACGAGGGCCACGTCCAAAAAATCAAAGATTTGGTGCTTGAAAATCGTCGATTTACAATTAGAGACCTCGCTGATAGTGTTGGAATATCATTTGGCTCAGCCCAAACCATTTTCAAGGATGTTTTGTGTCTCAAACGTGTCAAGCCTCGATTGGTGCAAATCAAAAGGCATATCTTAGTCAAAAGCTGAAAACAACAAAATTCAGTATCCTCGTCGATGAGTCTACCGATGTTTCTGCTGTGAAATCGATGTGCGTTGTAGTCAGGTAAATTTATACCTTGAAGTCAATAAATGCTTGCTTCACTCTATGGAATTTTAAATGATGAATTTGAATGCTTTTCTAAATAGATTTAAAAAAATGTATTCTTGTAATTTATAGGTTTTATGATGACGAGGAAGGCCAAATTATTGGTCGTTTTTGGGAATTATATCAAGTTTTTAACAAGAAAAGCAACATTGAGTTAGCCACTACTGAAAACTTATTACAATGTATTAAAGTTTCTGTCCAAAAATACGGGCTATCTTTTGATAACGTAATTGGATTTGGATCAGATGGATGTGGAACAATGATGGGTGCAAACAATTTGGTAGTGAGTCGATTCCGAATTCTCTGTCCAGGCATGTCAATTTTTAAATACATAAGCTACTCACTACACTTTTGTGCAAGTGAAGCATGCAAAGTTTTATATATTTAAAATTTCTTCAAAGCAAGCGCTAAGCGACAATTTGGTTCAGAAAATTTTCAAACTTTTCTTGACTTGAAAATTCATAAAATGCTTCACCCATCGCAAACTCGCTGGTTGTCATTGGACGCGGTCGTTTCGCGATTTCTCAAGCAATAGGACGCCTTAACTATATTTTATAGACAAGCGATATGCCGAACAACTGCTGGCGGTAGAACACATTTAACCTCGTTAAATGATCCGTTGATTAAACTTTCTTATTTGTTTCTTGAGTACATTCTGCCGAAATTTACCCGATTGAATGCGTACTTTCAATCAGATAAGACCGTCATCGCAACTATGTACGAAGCGATCAGTTCTTCGTATCTTGAGTTGTTAACTAACGAGTATATGGATCGGGATTACATAAATCGCACTCTATTGCACAAAATCGATCCTGCTAATTCCAAAAAAATGTTACATCTGCAACATATATACTTAGGCGTTAAGGTGTCGAATTAACGACAAAATATTGAAGCTCGCAATAATGCGAATCTCAAAATAGATTTTCTGAAAGGATGTAATCAATTTTTAATTGTTGGTTGTACAGAATTAAAAAAACGTTTCGATTTTTTAGATAGGGTTTTAAAAAAAATATCTGTATTTAAACCTTCGATTGCTATGCTCGAAAAAACTCGTTTAACGACTTCCTCTTTACTACCATTAATGCAATTGATACCACGAATAATCGAAGAAAATGATTATCAAGCGGTCGATGATGAATGGCGGCAGCTTTCAAGTTTTGGATTGCCCGGCCATATTGATATCTCTGATAAAACCGATGTATTTTGGCACAAACTTTCTTTTTTTGAGAAAGAGGATCAAGTTGGTTACTCATTCAAAAATTTAGCTAGATTAGCACTCAATATTATCTTGCTACCACATTTGAATGCCGAGTGTAAGAGAATTTTTAGCGCGGTAAATTTAGTAAAATCTAAGACTCGAAATAAGTTAGTTACCTCGACGGTGAATGGCATTCTTCTGGCGCGACAGCGCATTGGAAACGATTTTACGACATTCGAACCACTCACAGAGGAATACGCTAGAATGAATAAAAATTCATTATACACCACAAAAGCTGGTGAGAAATTTCATAAGGCAACTGATGGAAATGAAAATGTTGAAGACAGAAAAAAAATTAATGCATCAGACTGCGAATCGGACAGCGATGACGTCGAAATACCGAATATTATATAAAGCGGGGAATCTAAATCTTATGCTAAAGTTAAGATACTTTAAACTTTTGTTTACTTTAAGTTTTAAAAATATTTATTGTTCGAAAACCTGACGACTATGCAGATACAAATCATAACTTTTATTATAAATTGTTATTTATTTATTGTATTTTTTTTTAATTTAATAAGTTAAAAATTGAAAAGTTTATTATAAAAAAAAAGTGTATGATAATTATATAAAAATGATAAAAACATACAAAAAAAAAATAATAAACTAAAATACTTCCATAACATTGAATTAAACATTGAAATGTGTGAATATTAAATTGAAATTATTTGCTTATAGTACAGGATCCGTGTAGGAAACGGCTTTCACCGATCGAGTAACCGAAAGAAATATGTTTTTTACGGAATAAAATATGTTAACGAAAGTAACGGTGATGAGTTGCCTAATGAAATCCTGTCAAGGATATTTTTAATTAATAATGTAACAGGTAATTTTTTTTAAACCTTCACTGATAGAGTAACCAAAAAAATTTAACACTAATTGAAAGTATGAAGTCTATAGAATATGCAAACATAGAGTTGCCTACCTTTTTCTTGTCAAGGCTATAGGGTAGCATAGTTTAAACAGGTGAATTAGAAATGATACCTTCACTGATCGAGTAACTAAATAAATTATACATCGAAATAAAGATAATATCTTTGCGAATACGATGGTATAAGGTTGCCTATGAAAAACCTGTCAAAAATCAGGGTTGTAAGGCGTTGATATTTGAAAATTGAGGCGTATGAAAGTGTGCGAGAAAAAGAGACTCTCCATTCTATCCAGCGCGATAGAGGAAGATGCAGCATAGCAGCTGCTCGCGCCACATCAGCCGCTTGAAATTGTGCGAGAGAGAGAGACAGCCTATACGTAGTATCAAATGCGGTAGAGGAAGACGCAACATTGTAACGAGCCCCCGCCCCTCCTGGCCTGTGAAAAAGAGTGCGCATACTCTGTACGGTTGACAGGTCTGTGTATGAATCTCAAGCGTTGCTTTTGAGCAACTTCCCGCCATTCTTATACGAGAACCGATTATTAATTAAAAATATTCTTGACAGGATTTCATTAGGCAACTCATCACCGTTACTTTCGTTGACATATTTTATTCCGTAAAAAACATATTTCTTTCGGTTACTCGATCGGTGAAGGTCGTTTCCTATACGTATCTTAGACTATTATTTTTTTCAATTTGTTCAATTTATTATTTTTTGAAAATAAAATAACATTCGATATCAATCTTATTACCATGAACCGATGTGATTATTCTTATCATTTTAAACTACAATAAGAAAAGTACCATAACTTTTTTTGATGAACTATAATTTTACGGCCCTGGTACGATAATTCGGTTTATTACGGTTGGGAACACTGGCTTCACGTCAAAAAAGGTTGGTAGGCTGCCGAGTACAGACTATGCAACGGCACGTTTCATGACACCTCGATTTTGTTTGAATTAATCGTCATTTCGCGCCAGTCAGGAGCGGCTATACCTCATGACTGCTCGTAGCCTCGGCAAGGCCGTACAATAAGCGGGTCGACATAAACACGAGCAAGTCATATATTTTATAAATATTCCGCGATCCTTTTACTATGAAAATTAATGTAAAAAATTGAATGAGAAAAATTGATTTTTTATTAAATGAGACGTGAAACTTATAAATTAAAATAAAATATTAAAGAAAATTAAGATATAAAGATGTGTAAATAGAAAAGGATGGCCTATGTCCTGCGCAATTAGATATGTAAACATTAGACAATTAGTTCAACGCGCACGAACCGCCTAATTTGTAACTACAGGTGGGAAGCCCTCGCTCGGCCTATATAAGGCGCTGCAAAATTAGAGCAAGCACTCAGTCCTTCGCCGACGCCTCTACAGGAGCAGGACAGGGTGAGTCAAAGGGGAATAGCTTTTTGTCCAATCCCTAAGTGGGTTGATCGGAGCTTGTTTCCCGCAATCTATCGTAGTCTACGGAGCGTACGGCTCTCTATTCAATCTATATTCGGGTTGATTGAGTGGTATTCCTGTAGACTGCACCCTGGGTTGCGAATTTCGATATTAGGAGTGTAGACGGCGACTCTGTTCTTTCAATCCCAAGTTGGGTTGATTTGAGTTGTCTTCGACGACTAATTTCGGAACAATTGTTTTTTCATCAATCCCTCGTTGGGTTGATGCGAGTCGGTTTCGTATCGTGAATCGTTTAAAACTCTTTCATTGTCAATCCTTCGTTTGGGTTAACTTGATAAATTTCCTACGGGGAAGTTAGAAGCGCGACGCGTGGATATTTTTTTTTTGTCTCCGAAATAAACGTTTGTTCTTTTTTTCTTTCTTTTTTTGTCTCACGTCAGAGACAGGTCGGTCGGCCTACCTCCGGGTCTAATATATATATATACATATATACTAAATTAACCGAATTTCATCGAATGTAAAATATCGGTTGTTTGCGAGTAGTTATAGATATACACCGTGTCATGATTGTGTATTTAGTATTAAATTTT
Organism: Chalcis sispes; assembly: GCA_949987625.1. Lineage (NCBI taxonomy): Eukaryota > Metazoa > Arthropoda > Insecta > Hymenoptera > Chalcididae > Chalcis > Chalcis sispes. Next base: position 40,522,020 of record OX465097.1, on the reverse strand, counting down.
TTGTATTAAAACTTTTCTTTATTTTATATCAATATTCGGCTATTTTATTTATTTCCTTTCTCCACGTCCACTTGTGTCCTAACAAAGAAAAAAAACAACGTCCCTCATAAAATGGACGTTGCAACTAATTATGTACCACTAAATCTTAACTAAATCTAATAAATATTATCTAGTAATATACAATCTTGTAAGTGTTTCACTGGACCCTAAACATAACAATTTTATTTATATATTCTTTATTATTATACAATATTTTAATAAAATAAGAGCTGTATATTTTTTAGGAAGATCTGTAAAGAAATTAAGCAAGGAAAAATATATGGAATTAATATGAATAAATGTTTTAATTTTAAAACACCAAATATATTGTTATAAATATTTACAATATTAGTTGATAAATTTTAAATGTAATACAAAAAGTAATAAAATATATAATGTGTGACGAGGTGTTTTTGCACCAGTCACATGAGGAGGCCAAGGCATAGCTTATGCGCCTCCTCGTAGCTAAAATATCCCCCCTTTTACAATCTTGGCAGCCTCGCAGGACTGCCACGCGTGACCCTAACTAACAGCCACGCAGGGCTGTACATACGTTACCTTCACCAGGTACATGGGCTTCAAGCTCAAGTAAAGGCTCCAGCGAGGAGCCAGTCTCAGGAGCCCTTGAATAAGTCGTAGCAGTGCTCGCACACACTGCAGCAGGTTCCATGTCCATGCTCCTTCCTATCCTCGTAGTGATCCCTGTACCTGCAACCTCCCAGACGGTAATTAAATAAAGAACAGAATAATAATAGCAGCTGCACCTTGGAAAGAAGCACAAGCTGCCACACAATACAAAAGGAAAGTGGAAGAGGAGGTTAGAAGGCAGACAAAACATAGCAGCACAGCATGAGTGCAAGTAAATACGCACCTGGAGGTGTCTGATAGTGTTGCCTCGCTACCGCTGCAAGCAGGCTATAGCTGTCACCGACACCGCTGCTTAGCTTTTTCAACCGCTCTTCGTCTGAGCCGCAGTTGTTGACCCGCAGTACGGCCGCGCCTGAAACAAAAAGAAGATAGGCAAATTAGTCGACGCCTACCAGCTATGGAACGCGTCGACTTACCTTGATCTTCCGTACATCTGAGGTAGATCCTCGCCGCTCCAGGGAATACACAACAACAACACTGGCACTCGCGAGCGGATAACCTCAACGCGCGCTGCTGGCGAGCAGTAATATCAACTGCCGCCAGCGCTGAGCGCGCGCGGCGGCTGCGTTGCGTAACGTACTTTACACGTACGTTGCGCCGGCGCAGAACGATCATCAAAAAGCCGCGCTCGCGAAAGTGCCACGCAAGAAGCTTCTCTTTCACTCTGTTCGGGTCCGCGGTAGCGAAAAGACAAGTAGCGAGCAGTCGACACTCCGTTCTGGTCTGTGTTAGCAAACGGTCGTTATTATCGAGCAGCCAAAAACTCCGAGGCCAGCAGTCGCGAACGAGTAACTCTTGAAAACAAGCGAGCGAGCGTCCGGATAGTAACCGTGAGCGTGTTAGAGTATCTGGTGAGTGCCAAGGTGCAGTGGCAGCTGCCAGGAGGCACAGCTTCCCCGAATCGTCCCCGTATCCTTCCCGACTGCGTGTGTGCGACCGCGTCGCGTGTTACGCGCCATTTTCGGCCTTGTCGTATACTGTATGCCCGCGACCGCTCTAACCGTGAGTTAGCCGCGCAGCATATTTGCCGCGCAAGAAACCGCGCTACACGATTGTAGCTGGCGCCCTGGGCTCGCGTAAGAACGCGATAAAGAATTGTATTAGTTTAATCAGTTTTAAATAAACGTATGTGTCCGTGTATAAAATTGTTAAATAAGTATTTTACTGGTAAGCAAGCAAACCGCTTCCCCGCTTCTCCCCTTTTTTTTCCATTTGTACGCCACCCTGATCCCCAGTGGCGTTATAAATTGACGCCGACAACGTGGGGCCGACACAAATCACGCTGATTTGTGAAAAATTTTCGGGATCGCGCAATCGTGTGTATGTGTGAGGACAGTGAATTTTTGAATAAGAAAAGCAGAGACAGTGAAGTGTGATAAAGTGCATGTATGGTAGTCGCAGTCGTAAGCGAATACCGCATTCTCGAACTCGCCGTTCGCCGCCAGTTTTCGCGCGTCGTAAAAGCACACGCGGCCGGACGAGGACGAGGAGGGAAGGAAGCCAGTGGGCGGCCATCTTGATCGACCACGCGAGAAAGCCGCGCAGTAGCGCTGGCGCTCGCATACGCCACGTCGGAGGTCGGTAAGCTTATTCGAGTGTGCGCATCCAGCGGTAAGATCGAGACTACTCGCGACAATTTCAAAACAAATTGTTTTGAAGAACGTTGGCGAGAGTAAATTAAAATTTTAACTTGTTTTTTTTTTCTGGTGCCATTGAATTAGAAATTATGTGAATATTTCAAAATTTTTTTTCCATAATAATTTTTTTTTATGAGAAAATCCACAATTTTTTTTTTGATAAATAATTTTATTTTTTTTATTTTTTTTTCTATTTTTCGTTGTTTTCGCTGCGCTTGGCTTGCTGCCTACCGGTAAAAAAATTTTCTAAAAATCTAATAAATGATCCTGCATGCTAGTGATTTGAACTAAAATTTTTTTTTGTGTAATTGCTGGCGTACTGCCGATATTATCCCCACCGCGCGTGTTAGAGTGAGTGCTTATCTGTCGTGGAGCTGTGACGTCAGCTCGATAGTTGCGAGTGTAGCGCCGCGCTTGAACGCGTATCAGCTGGCGCGCGTCTCAACTACGGAGGTTAGCACGACGCAAGTTACGTCGTATATTCGACTAGCGCTTCGGAGCGGTTAACATAATCATTTTTTTTCTGTCCGTTTTTTTTCGTTTTTCTTCCGTTTGGCAATTTAAATATTTTTTTTTGTGCTTTCTTTAGTAAGTTAAAGATAATAAATTTTTCTTATAAATATTAATAATTTTTTTTTATTAATTTTTCTAAATTAAATAATAATTTTTTTTTAGTAAAAATTTTTTTTCTCAACTAAATAAAATTTTTTTTTTTTAAATTTTTTTTTTAATAAAATTTGTTTTTTTAAAAATTTTTTTTTTTGTCGAGTATTAAATTTTTTTTTTTCTCTTCTTTACCATTTTTTTCAATAGTTTTCGGTATTCTCGAGAAATTATTTTTTTTTGCCTGTGTTTTCGCTTCCGGCAGGGTGCGCCGTCGCCCCTACATCGTCTCGCAAGACGACGAACATCCCGCCGCTCACTCTGACACCACTCATAAAACTATTTTGTGCTGTTTTGTTTCAGTTTTTTTTTGCACGCTGACCCCGCACCGTGCTGCAAATAGCAGTCACGGATATTTAATTGTATTAATTGTTATGTGGCATGCTGTGAATGTAAATTATATCTAATTTATTTATATATATTTTTTTTTAAATATTTTGGCGAAAATCTATTTTTTTGTTGTCTCGTATCCCTCGGAATTATTTTCGGTTATAGCACCGTTTGCTTACATCGTGGCCATTTTTCTGCACCCAGACCTTGCTCGCGCGTATTTCCCCGCTACTTTCCCCGTTGTTTTTGAATAGCTTGTCGCGGACCACGACTGTCTCCCGCTAGCCTAACCTTCTCCCGCCTCGCACCATACTATAGCGCATTTGCTGGCTTAAGCACGTTATATTACGCATCCCGCGCCGACGCATGCGAGCGAATTATTAGTTTTTTTTTGCAGTTTTCAGCTTCGTGTGAGTTAGTGGACTCAGCCATAGCAGTCAGGAAGCAGTTCGACGTAAAATTTCAGCAACGAGTTGCGAGCTAGTGTGCTCGAGTTGATTAAGTATTCGTGTCATTTTTTCGTTTCGCTTAGCAGCAGCTGTTTAGGTGGAAGTTAACTTCCTCAGCAGAGCTAACCGAGCACGTACTCGAGCTATTCGTCCCAGTTTAGGAATTTGCGTTGAGCTGACTATACTAAGCGTGATATTTCGCTCGTTTCGCCGTAACGTCGCGTATCGTTATTATACGTCGTCGTCCCCGTCGTTGCAACTGTTTTGTTTCTCGTGGTTTAGTTTTATTAGTGTCGCAGAATGGAGTCGGATCGCGCCGTCAACCGTGATATGATTTCGCTGGAGCCTGAGATTATCAGGAGTTCCATTCGGTATGCTATTTATATCGCAACCGACGGACGCGTGTTTGAAAACGCACAACGAAGCGGACTCAACATCGATTGCGACACCTACGTCGTGCGAGAGCGGCTGGAAAGGTACGAGCTCCGTCGCCTACTAGGAGCCGATGCCGCTCCATGGAACCCCGCGCAGGATGAGCGCGCGAATCACAGCCGCCTGCCGCCGCTTGAAGCGGAACCGATTATACCGCGCAGTTCAAGTCCGAATTTCGATTCTCCCGCGGGTCCGCAAGCGCCTAATATTTCGGTTTTCTCGCAGCTAGCCGCGCGCGCATGGAATAGCACATCGGCGGAAGCGGCACGGACGCCGCAGGGCGAGCCTGATATCCGCGCACCGCAAGTGCGTATCGCCGATACCGCGCCGGAGAGAGCTCGTGCGATGGAGACCCCTCCGCCGCCCCGTGCGCAGTCTACGCGGCTACACCAGACGGTTGGCCGGCTTGGCAGGGACTCGCCGATGGAGTTAACGGACCCCGTAGAGCGTACGTGCCACGGAGCAGCCTCCAGCTACCACGTACCACCAGCGGTAGGCCCTACGGCTGCCCTCGAAGAGTTCGACCCGTTCTGGACGTACGTGGTTGAGAGCCAGCGGCCGACGGAAGACCGAAGGACCGCGGCAACGTATCCGGAGCCAGCCGTAAACGCTCCACGAGAACGGCAAAGGCACGAAGCACCATATTTCGTAGCAGCGCACGCAACCGCCCCGTTCGGCAATTCAGCTGCGCAGCCGTTGCCACCCGCTTCTCGGCGTGTCACCAGGAATCATGAGGTATTCCCTGACGAAGAGGCTTACGCGCCGCACCCACAATTACCGGAGGACCGACGGCCGACTCGACTGGCACCGCCACCGGTTCCGCGTCCCGTAGAGTTTAACCACCAGCAGCCGTACGGAGCGGAGAGGTACGACGCACCTCTAAGACCTCCGCCTGAAGCTGCAGCGCCTCGGCACGCGCAAACGAATGCCACGCAGCTTATTCTTGACAATTCCACGTTTCTGCGCGAAAAGCAAACGTGCGAAATACTGGAGAAGTGGTGCATTTCTTTCAAATTGAGGCAGAAGCAAGACCCCAAGGGATTCCTGACCAACCTGAATCAGTGTCGGGAGACATACGGCTTGACTCTCGAAGATATTATTAAAGCTCTGCCGGCGGGCCTCGACGAAGAGGCATGGTACTGGTTTCGCCGCGAACACAACCGCTGGCAAACTTACGCTGATTTTGTGGACGCGTTTCGGTTGCAGTATTGCGCCGACAATCTGCAAGACCGCTTGCGCCAGGAGATCGGAAGGCGGACACAAGGCCCGCAGGAAGATATATCTACGTTCCTGCTCAAATTCCGCAATCTGCTAGACCAAGTGCGGCCGCCGATGTCATTATCCGAGCAATTAGATTGCACGTGCCGCAACCTCCATCCAGCGTATAGGCAAGCTGTTTCGCGCGACCGCGTTCGTGATTTTGTAGAGCTGCAGCGTCTGGGGAAAAAGTTCGAGACGAAGAAGTTGCAGGACAAGGCTTATCGTCCTCCTCCGCCACCCGAAGAGTCGTTCTTCCCCAAGGACGCGTACGTGCCGCTGCAACCGGTACGCTCGGTTAAAGCTGCTCCCGTAGAAACGGCGCGCCTTATAGATATCGACGACACGAATTATAGCACAGACTTTGTCGCCGCAGCGAGCGCTTCGGAGGAGCGCCTTCAGCATTCGCAGTCGCACTTTAAGCCGCCGGTCCCGCCGCAAGCTCGAACTCCGCCTAAAAAGCCGCGTCCACTAGCGATTACGCGCACAGCAGCCCCCAGGTCTTCGGCGGGAACGCAGACCGAAATACCGCCGCTTCTGCAACCCGCTGACGTGCCCCCTCAGCGGCAGCGTAATTCTAATTATTACGCGAACAGCAGCACCGCGCCGCCGCGCGCAGTAGCATACGCCGCTAATAACCAGCAAGACAACTCGCCGCAAGCTCGGAAGCAGCGAGAGCCGTGCCGGCGATGTAACCAGCTAGGGCATTGGGCTGCGGAATGCCCTAAGTCCCCTAAATGTTATGGATGCTGGAAACCGAACGTACTGCGCAAGGATTGCCATCGATGCAGAGCGTCTCCACGGGCGGGAAACGCCCCGCCGGGGACTCGTTAGGAGCTCGCGGGTCCTCGCGCAGCCGAAAGGCGGCTCCACGCCGCAGGCAGCTCCATCCTGACCCGCCACGCCTGTCGCCACCGCGCGACGCAGTGGAGGTTTCTGCCGCAACGGAATCTCCAGCAGCAGCACCATTGGATCCGCCGCCGTCGCTGATCCAAGGTAAACCGCACCTCCGCGAGGTACGGCTATTTTTTAATATTGAGCTCAATGGTTTGAAGCTCAGAGGCTTACTGGACGATGGCGCCGTCCATTCGTTCCTGGGAAAGGGTTTGAGCACGTTGTTGCAGAACAAGCTCAGCCCTGCGGCTAATACAATTAACGTGGCAGATGGAGGAGCAGTGGCAATCCAGGGAGTGCTGGACGTGACTGTCTCCATCGATGGAGAAAGGCGCACGCTTCCTTTCTTCGTGGCAGATGGATTGCAATACGATTGCATCCTGGGCATCGACTTCAAGAGGCTGTTTAAATTGAAGATTGATTATGGCACGGATACCTGGTGGACACCACGGGGCGTGGTGCACCAGTTCTACCCGTACGGGTCCGATCCGGCGACCTTTTCGGCCGTCGCGACAGTCGGCGGACTCGTAGTAGCAACCGACGACGAGCAGGAGCAGCTAAATGCTCTGCTCGACCGCTTAATCCCGCCAACACCCGCATCGCTAGGATTAACCAACTTAGCAGTGCATACTATCGACGTGCAAGGAGCCGCGCCAATTCGGCAGCATGTGCGCAGATATTCGCCAAAAATGCTGCAAGTTGCATACGATGAGATCAATCGCATGCTTGCCGAAGGTATCATTGAGCCGTCCGACAGCCCGTGGTGCAGCTGTCCGGTAATCGCACCGAAAGCCAATGGAAAGTGGCGTTTCTGCATTGACTACCAGCGCATCAATGCTGTCACTAAACGCTCCGCTTATCCCCTCCGCAACATGGACGATATTTTAGACAAGCTTAGATCGGCTCGCTACATCTCCAAGCTCGATCTCAGTCAAGCGTATCACCAAGTCCCGCTCGACACCGCAAGTAAAGAAATCACCGCTTTCTGCATCCCTGGACGCGGGCTTTATCAATTCACGCGTATGCCGTACGGTTTAACGAACGCCCCCGCAACGTTTCAGCAAATAATGGACCGCCTTCTTAAGCCGCAGTGGGAACCGCACGTCTTCCCCTACTTGGACGACGTGATTATCGTCACTTCTACGTTCCAAGAGCACCTGCAGTGGCTGGAACGAGTGCTCACGGCATTTAAAGCGGGCAATTTGCAACTCAATCGCGAGAAATCTGAGTTCTGCTGCGCTGAAGTTCGCTACTTAGGTTACGTCGTGAACGCAGAAGGCTTGAAGCCTGACGACGATAAGATAAAGCCGATTGTTGAGTACCCCGCACCTACGAACGTCCGCCAGCTGAGGCGATTTCTAGGCATGGTAGCCTGGTATTCGCGTTTCATCGATAATCTGGCAGCATATAAAGCACCGCTCACCCAATTAATGCGGAAAGGCATTCGTTGGCATTGGAACGAGGAACAACAGCTCGCCTTCGCGCAAATGAAGCAAGCTCTAACGCAAGCACCTGTGCTAGCTCGCCCGGATCTCACCCGCCCGTTTACGCTGCAAACGGACGCGAGTGATTACGCCATCGCAGGCGTTCTGACACAAGAGGTTGACGGACACGAGCACCCGATCTATTTTGTAAGCCGTGTCCTGTCTAAAGCTGAGCGCAACTATTCCGTGACGGAAAAGGAGTGCTTGGCGGTGCTTTGGTCCGTCGAACGGCTAAAAGGTTACCTCCAAGGGGAGGAATTTACGGTGATTACCGATCACCATAGCCTCTTGTGGTTACATAATTTGAAGGATCCCGCAGGCCGCTTAGGGCGATGGAACACGATGCTGCAGCAATATTCCATCAAATTCGTGCATCGTAAAGGCGCGTTGCATCAAGTACCGGACGCACTCTCCCGTGCGCTCGAGAATAACGTAGAAGCCGCCGCTGTAGCTCCGTCCGCGCACACGGACGACAAATGATATCAGCGACGCTTGCTAGCTGTCCGCACCTGCCCGCACATCTTCCCAGATTGGCGTATTGACAACGAGCTGTTATACGTGCACCGGCCGAGTCAGCTGATTGACCCGTTAGTGCCGGATCTAGATGCGTGGAAGCTAGTATTACCGCAGGGCGACCGCGTCAAAGCATTGTTTGAAGCGCACGATACACCGCAGGCGGGCCATCTCGGTGTCGAGAAAACGTATGCGCGGCTCGCCACCTACTATTATTGGCCTGGCATTTACTATGATACGTGTCGCTACGTACGCGCTTGCCAAGAGTGCCAAGCGCACAAGGTATCGCAGTAAGCACCAGCTGGCTTGATGGGGGAGCGATACATTGACGGACCGTGGACGGTAGTTGCCGCGGACGTGATCGGGCCGAAACCACCGTCGAAACGAGGGCACCGCTATGCGATAGTGTTTGAGGATCTCTTCACGCGCTATGTCGAAATCCGCGCGTTACGGAAAGCCGACGCGAAGAGCGTAATGCAGGCGTTCGATGACTTGATAATAAACCGATGGGGCTGTCCTAAAGTCCTGCTGACGGACAATGGGACTGAATTTGCTAATAAAATCGTAACCGAGCGGTTGCGGCAGTACGGAGTGACGCAGTCTACCATTCCTCCATACCATGCGCAGGCCAACCCAGTAGAACGCGTTAATCGAAGTTTGTGGACGATGATTAATAGTTTCCTCAGCGAAGATCACCGCGAATGGGATATGCATCTAAATTAATTCGCCTTCGCGCTCAACAGTATGGTGCACTCATCGACCAAATTTTCCCCCGCGTTCCTCAATTTCGGCCGTAACCCGCAACCCTGCATGATCCTCCGCAAACATCTTGAACATCCCCCCCCTGTACGGCCGCCCGATGCAGAACAATGGCTCGAACGGGTAACCCGCTTGCCAGCGGTACATGATCTAGTAAAGCGACACATCGAGCAAGCGACCGCAAAACAATCCGCGCATTACAATCGCCGTCGACGCGACGTTCAATATCAAGTAGGCGATTTAGTGTGCCACCGCCAACACCACCTGTCCTCTGCCGGAGAAGGATTCGTGGCAAAAATGGCACCGCGGTTCGTAGGGCCAGCGACCATCGTCAAGGTACTCTCACCAGTAGTCTACCTCGTCGAAGACGCCAACTCGAATAAGCGAACCAAAATCCACGTAGGCGATTTAAAACGCTACGTACCGCCGCGCAACACTAATCGTCCCCTTCCTTTGTCCACAGCTATTGACATCTCAGAAAAGCAGGCACCGATGCAGGAAGGACAGCGTGAACCGCCTAGCTGCCACGAGGAGGAGTTGCCGCCACCGCCACCGCCAGCCCCCGCATCACCGCAGCAGGAATATCCCGACCTCCCGCTACCGCCACCGCCAACCTTCGCCGACGCTATCGACACGGTAGCGATTGCGGCACTGGGACCGCCTCCGCCGGAACCCACCGTGAAGGACCTCGCTGCGCGTTTGGCGGTCGTGGAAAAGCGTTTGGAGCGGGTTCAGGCATGGGTGAAACACGCCGCCCCCTTTTTGCCTGCCCCACCCCGCCCAGGGCAAGAACCGCGAATCGAATCGCGAGGCCACGCTCGCCTGCTCCCACTAACCCTGCCGAAACCCCGCACGACCACCGCCGCAACGCAAACCTCGCCGCCACCCCGCCTCGCAACGTCGAGTACGCGAACTCCGGTGGAGATGCGCCCACCCGCCGAGCACGGTACTTGGCGAAGGGGTTGTTGGAACTGTGGCGTCGACGGCCACAGTTTCAACGAGTGCCCACAACCCCGGAGGGTATTTTGCGTATTTTGCGGCGCCCCCGGAGTGCCGCTTTCGGAATGCCCGCGCGTCGCCTGCCGGCGGGAGTACGAGCGTAGAGTGGACCGGCGCATCGAGGCGCACTTGCGCCCGGGGCGCGAGGCCGATAATTAGGTTAGGGATCAAGTTTTTCTAGTATTCAGTAATTGTAAGCCTTAGGTAATAAGTATTTTTGTAGTTTAGGTTAAGTTAGAAAAAAAAAGGCGATGATCGGGTAGCGAGCGCCCATAAGATTTTTTTTGTTAGTTTTTTTTAGTTTGAAGTTCCTTTTTTTTTGTGTATAACACCGCCACCGCCTGTTGTGTTACTTTTTTTTATATTTTATAAGTAAAATTTTTTTTATATTCAGCAGATTAGTGTGTTTCATTACCCCTGTTGCCTATCCCGCTCATCCCGCCAACACACTGCATGCTATCGTTTTTTTGTTTCCTTGCTCCCTCTGTTTTTTTGTTTTTTTTTAATTTGGTTTTCTTTTGCATTATTTTTTTTTGTTCTTGTTACTTTGGTTTTGGTTGCCGCCAAGCACCCCAAGCCAGCAGAGCATTATTTTTTTCCATTTTTGCTATTTTTTTTTATTATTCTTTTTATTATTTTTCTTATTTTTTTTTGTATTTCGCTCCCACTCCTTTCAATTTTTTTTTTTTTGCTATTATTACCCGCGTTGGCGCGAACCGCTCGTGCCACCAACGAGCCACAGCTGCATGTCGCACTCGCATCCAGCTACATACCACTCTCCGACGAGGCAATGAGTAAAATCAGCATGTTTACCATAACCGCTCACTGGCAGTGGGCCACCAAGGTAACCAATTGTTTTTTTATTTATCGAACAGCAATGCGGCTGTCGAATAGTACTGCTACTGCACCAGGTAAGCACGGTATGATTAAGATTATTGGCTATTTTATGTACATGTGTTTTTTGATGCATATTAATATTAAGTATTTTATTTCTTTCGGTATGAGTGGTATTGAATGTTGGAGCGGGTTATGAAAGACCGCGTCGTTAGGATAATTTGCGTAGCGATAATAGTTTTTTTTTGTATTTTTATTTTTTTTGTATTTCTGCCCAAGGGCCGAGCCAGTCGCGTACATAACCGACAAACTAGATTTTCAGTTCAGACTCGAGTTCGCCTAGTAATTCCGCGTGCACCCGTACACCGCGTACACTTTAGCTGGAACACCAATGCAAATGAGCCACGCTGCAGAAGGCGATGTCCGCACCACAACGTTCTGCCGCACACATACACCGTTGCAGGTGAGACCGCTCACCTTAGGCTAAGTGCAAGCGCTAGGCGAATGTAGCCATGTTCGATCCCAGTTAGGATCAAACAGTGAATCTAAAGTCGTTTCACTTCCCCCATATTCACGGTTTGGCGGGGGGGAGTTGTGACGTGGTGTTTTTGCACCAGTCACATGAGGAGGCCAAGGCATAGCTTATGCGCCTCCTCGTAGCTAAAATATCCCCCCTTTTACAATCTTGGCAGCCTCGCAGGACTGCCACGCGTGACCCTAACTAACAGCCACGCAGGGCTGTACATACGTTACCTTCACCAGGTACATGGGCTTCAAGCTCAAGTAAAGGCTCCAGCGAGGAGCCAGTCTCAGGAGCCCTTGAATAAGTCGTAGCAGTGCTCGCACACACTGCAGCAGGTTCCATGTCCATGCTCCTTCCTATCCTCGTAGTGATCCCTGTACCTGCAACCTCCCAGACGGTAATTAAATAAAGAACAGAATAATAATAGCAGCTGCACCTTGGAAAGAAGCACAAGCTGCCACACAATACAAAAGGAAAGTGGAAGAGGAGGTTAGAAGGCAGACAAAACATAGCAGCACAGCATGAGTGCAAGTAAATACGCACCTGGAGGTGTCTGATAGTGTTGCCTCGCTACCGCTGCAAGCAGGCTATAGCTGTCACCGACACCGCTGCTTAGCTTTTTCAACCGCTCTTCGTCTGAGCCGCAGTTGTTGACCCGCAGTACGGCCGCGCCTGAAACAAAAAGAAGATAGGCAAATTAGTCGACGCCTACCAGCTATGGAACGCGTCGACTTACCTTGATCTTCCGTACATCTGAGGTAGATCCTCGCCGCTCCAGGGAATACACAACAACAACACTGGCACTCGCGAGCGGATAACCTCAACGCGCGCTGCTGGCGAGCAGTAATATCAACTGCCGCCAGCGCTGAGCGCGCGCGGCGGCTGCGTTGCGTAACGTACTTTACACGTACGTTGCGCCGGCGCAGAACGATCATCAAAAAGCCGCGCTCGCGAAAGTGCCACGCAAGAAGCTTCTCTTTCACTCCGTTCGGGTCCGCGGTAGCGAAAAGACAAGTAGCGAGCAGTCGACACTCCGTTCTGGTCTGTGTTAGCAAACGGTCGTTATTATCGAGCAGCCAAAAACTCCGAGGCCAGCAGTCGCGAACGAGTAACTCTTGAAAACAAGCGAGCGAGCGTCCGGATAGTAACCGTAAGCGTGTTAGAGTATCTGGTGAGTGCCAAGGTGCAGTGGCAGCTGCCAGGAGGCACAGCTTCCCCGAATCGTCCCCGTATCCTTCCCGACTGCGTGTGTGCGACCGCGTCGCGTGTTACGCGCCATTTTCGGCCTTGTCGTATACTGTATGCCCGCGACCGCTCTAACCGTGAGTTAGCCGCGCAGAATATTTGCCGCGCAAGAAACCGCGCTACACGATTGTAGCTGGCGCCCTGGGCTCGCGTAAAAACGCGATAAAGAATTGTATTAGTTAAATCAGTTTTAAATAAACGTATGTGTCCGTGTATAAAATTGTTAAATAAGTATTTTACTGGTAAGCAAGCAAACCGCTTCCCCGCTTCCCCCTTTTTTTTTCCATTTGTACGCCACCCTGATCCCCAGTGGCGTTATAAATGCTATATATTCTAATTTCTTACATTAAATTATTTCAATCAGTAAAATTTAAACACGTGGTTTCATCAATCCTGAATCATTTATTAGAAACGTTAGCACCGAACTTGTGTATATAAATTCGTACTTGTGTAAATGCTTTCCCCTCCCTAGTCGCTCGAACTGCTACTTGTGTATAGTTTGACCGCTCGTCCGTAAGATGCAGCACTTTCTTGCGTGAAAGACTTGCCACACTTCTTTACATTGCCTCTAGTCATCTCTATTTTTATCTCTGGTATTATAAGAACAAATATCAACAATCAATTTACACCTAGAGTTAATAATAAAGAAGTTATGAATAAAACTATATATCTAGATATGTATATATACGTACACACATATTCATACGTACAGAGACTCACATAGTACAAAAGATAAATTCATGTGTTTCAACAAGAAATTCATGAAAATATAAAATAAGAAGCGTAATTATTTATAAATAAGCCATAAGCAACTGTGGACATCAGTATTTTTAAGTTTTAATGATTAATTTAAGATTTCATAAAAATAGTGTTAAGGCTTTTTATATATAGAAACTATAATTAAACAAAAATGAGCAAAATTCAATATTATATATAATACTAAAATATTCTATAAAGCTAGTCCTTCAATAAATTTATCTTTATATGTCATATTAAAATTATTAGAAATTATCAACTTATCTTACACCATTTTACATACATATCTTTAGGTATATGCACTCTGACAAGAAAGTATCCGGAAATTCTCATTTAAATTGCCCGCGTTGAGTATTTTTAAGTATTTGAAGTTTCTGTATGTTGGTAGGACTGTCCGTAATTACTATGTTAAACATGAGTGCGGTTTGTCAACTAGTTTGTTTACGACAGCTGTTGAAACCAGTCGACCTTAGTGGTAGTCTGCGAATGTTACAATGGAAAAAAATATTGAACAAAGAGTTTGTCTCAAATTTTGTGTTTTAAACGAAATTTCGTGTGCTGACTCGTTGCGAATGATGAAAAAGGCTTATGGAGACTCTGTTTTATCGAAAACCTAAGTGTAAGAATGGTACAAAGCCCTTAAAAACGGTCAGGAGATCGTCGAAGATTTGCCTCGTTCAGGACGACCGTCGACCGCTTCAACCAACGATAACGTCAAAAAAAATCAAGGAAATTGTGCTCGAAAATCGTCATGCCAGTGTTAGAGAGACAGCTCGTGATCTCAACATCTCTCGTGAAACCGCTCGTTTGATTTTGGTGAACCAATTGTGCATGCAGCGCGTCGCCGCTCGGCTCGTTCCGTTAGAGCTGAATTTTCTTCAAAAACAGTACCGGATGCAGGTAGCTGCAGACATGCTGGATCGTGCGAATTCTGATTCCACGTTCATGGGACGGATCATAACTGGTGACGAGACATGGGTCTATAAATACGACACACAAACGAGCCAACAATCATCGAAATGGGTGGGAAAAAATGAGCCGAAACCGAAAAAACCTCGCAAAAGTCGTTCGAAAATCAACACGATGCTTATTGTTTTCTTCGATATTCGTGGTGTGGTTCATCATGAATTCGTTCCGCAAGGTCAAACGGTCAATAAGGACTTCTATTTAACTGTTTTGAGACGTTTGCGTGAAAATATTCGCCGTAAACGGCCGGATTTGTGGCAAAACAACTCGTGGATTTTGCATGACGATAACGCACCATCTCATCGAGCCACGATTATTAACGATTTTAAAATCAAACATTCGATAAATACCATTGACCAGCCACCTTATTCGCCTGATCTAGCTCCGTGTGACTTTTTTCTTTTCTTCAGACTGAAATTACCGCTCGGGGGAACCAGACTTGACTCCATAGACGCCATAAAAGGAAATTCGCCGAAGGAGCTGAAGGCCATCCCTGAAAGCGCCTATAAAAAATGTTTCCATGATTGGAAAAAACGTTGGCACATGTGTATCGCTTCAAATAGAGCATATTTTGAAGGAGATTCAATAAATATTGAAGAAGTTTAAAATTTTTGCGTTTTATTTCAAGTTTCCGGATACTTTTTTGTCAGAGTGTATGTAGTTTCAGAATTGGAATTTTAAGGTTTACAATTACCAGGCTGTTCAATAAGTTTTGCGGTTCCATATAAGAGGGTGTTGCTACTAGCCTAAATTTTGTTTTGTTATGTTGGTACACTCTTCATATGAACGTATGTGAAGTTTTATTTCAATCTGTCAATTTATTCTTTGTTTACAAGCCATTTAGTATCGACGTGTCACAGTATTTTTTTACAATGGAAAAAATCAAGGATCGTGCAGTGATTAAATTTTTATTTTTGGAAGGTTTAAAAGCAAAGGAAATTTATGAACAAATGTTGAAAGTGTATAAGGACTCTTCATCTTTAATTAGCACAGTAGAAAGATGGGTTGCTGAATTTAAACGTGGTCGTACAAGCCTTGAAGACGATTCACGTCAAGGACGTCCAAAAACAGCAACACCAGAAATCGTAGAAAAAATACAAGATATCGTATTGGAAAATCGTCGAGTGACTGAAGGAGATTTAGTAGAAGCCTTAGGCATCTCATTGGGCAGTGTAAGCAATATTCTGATTGAAGTATTAGGTTTCAGAAAGCTCTGCGGACAATGGGTGCCACATTCGCTAACAATGGAACAAAAACACACTCGAATGCGACTTTCTCAGCAACATTTAGAGCGTTTTCGAAAGGATACAGTGGATTTTGTGCGTCGATTCATCACTATGGATAAGACTTGGATCTATCACCATGATCCTGAATCAAAACAAAAGGCTAGAGAGTGGTGTGAACCTGGTTCTTCGGCTCCGAAACGAGTTCGTGTCCAGAAATCGGCCAAGAAGGTGTTAGCATCAGTTTTTTGGGATGCAAAAGGAATTTTGTTTGTTGATTACTTGCAAACTGGTAAAACAATAAATTCTGAATATTATTGTAACCTTTTAGACCAGCTGAAGGAAATAATTCGTGAAAAAAGACCCGGTTTGCAGAAGAAAAAAATTCTTTTTTATCAGGACAATGCACCGTGTCACAAGAGCATTTTGACAATGGCTAAAATCCATAAATTAAAGTTCGAATTGTTGGAGCATCCACCGTATTCACCAGATTTGGCCCCTAGCGACTTCCATCTGTTTCCAGACCTAAAAAAATTCATGCGTGGAAAGCGTTTTTCATCAAATAATGAGGTCATAACAGATGTGGAAGCGTATTTTGCAGCCCTTCCAGATTCTCACTTCAGGGATGGAATTCATAAAGTGTATTGATGTTCAGGAAGACTATACTGAATAATAAAGTATATTTCAAACCATAAAATTGTGTTTTTCTTATCGAACCGCAAAACTTATTGAACAGCCTGGTATATTTTATTTTAATTAAAGTTGTTAATTTTAATTTATCATATTATAAAAAAATAAAACTAGCATTATACCTTGCTGTTAAAGTTTATGTGTTTTACTAGCTTCTGCCTTATTCACTTTACATCGTAATTTTTCAACAACTTTCTCTAATAGCAACCGTTTCCTTCTCTCTTCAAGCAACTGCTGTTTAAATATTATTTTATTATTTTCCTTAGACGTTTCTACTAAACTTTAATTTTCATCATTTTCATCTGGCTGTACTTGCTTGAAAATTTATAAAATAGTACATTTTCATTTATTTATAAATACATTTAATTTCACATAGTTTTACAGAATTTTCAAAAATTCTTATAAAAATACTAAAGAAAAATTAAACGAAAGCACCAATTAAATACAGTCTGTCAAGTAAGAGCGTGGTTGACTTCACCGACAGGTAATGGAAGATTTTGCTCTAATTTCTTTACGAACCGATAGAGAAAAGCTTTGTCCTTGATGCATTGTCAACAAAGATTTAGTTGTTGTTGATCTTTTAAAAAAGAATCACGTTAAACGCCATGAGTGCTGAGTACGCGTCGCGCTACGAGGCTGTGTTCCTTTGCATCCACCCGAAAGGTCCCAAAATGTCGCAATCAGCGGCTGCTAAATATATGAGAAAGTCAAAGGCATTTGTACAGAAGTGAATACAGCGATATAAAGTGGCTAAAAATGTCGATGATTTACCAGAACGTGGCTCGATAGGAAAAGTGAACAAAAAAGATAAAAAAAGAATAGTGAATCTGTTTTCGCGGAATCCTGCTTTAACACTGCGGCAAGGACATGCAAAATTAATGGCAAAAGGTTTAGATATATCCTACGAAACTATCCGAACCCATCTTCGTACTCATCATCTGAAATGGTGCAACACAATGAAGAAGCCTCTGTTGACTGAAAAACATGTGACAAAGCGACTCGCTTGGGCGCATGAGAATATTGATAGAGATTTTGAAAATGTCATTTTTACTGATGAATGTTCTATATGGGCACGTTCTGTTCTCACGCGAGCCTGGTCAACTTCCACCAATAGGCTTGTTCAGCGGACCGTAAAACATGGAATAAAGGTGCATCTTTGGGGCTGCTTTTCAAAGCAGGGATTCGGCACTTTGCACTACTTTACTGACAACCTAAATGCCGAGAAAATGATAAAAATCTACAAAATGGCTTTACTGCCATCTGCCAAACGATGGTTCATCACAATAAATGAAGATTGGATTCTGCAGGAGGACAACGATCCTAAACACCGCAGCAAGCTCTGTACTCAGTGGAAGACTCAATCTGGCATCGTTACATTGGATTAGCCGTCGCAGTCGCCCGATGCAAACCCTATTGAAAATGTGTGGGCATATATTAAACGGAAGCTTTGTGGAAGACGCACATACACTTTGAAGCAGTTGTCTTACGAAATTCGTCGGATCTGGAGATCCTTGCCACTAGAATACGCCGTAAAATTAGTAGAAAGCATGCCTCGGAGATGCCAGGCAATTATCGACGCCGGTGGTGACTGGACACATTATTGACCGAATTGCATCATTGTTTGTAATGTTTACAATGTATATATAAATATGAAAGTTTTATCAAATAAATTTTTTTATAAATTAACACGACCACGCTCTTACTTGACAGACTGTAGATGAAAATTATGAAGCTTATCGTGAATTGCTTTTTTATAAGACAAATGAAACAGAATGTTAATGTATTATCTTTTCTACCAATATAAAAAATAATATTTTAAAAAACATAAAAAGTAAAAGAGAATATTGAAAAGAATTCTTTAGTACGATTAAAACATCAAAAAATTACAAAAATTGAGTTGAAACATTTATTGAATGCCCTTACTAAGGTTACTAGAAATTTTTTCATCTCTTTGAAGGTGTATGTATCATCTCTGATGTCATAGAAAAGAATGCGAATATACGAGTCAGAATAAACTCTAAATTCTTTTTGTTTATTTAATTTCGTCAGAAATATTTTAAGATCATAATGTAACGGTTGGTCGGTTAAACGACCTCGTATAAAAAAAGATTTGTCCTCTCTTGTTCAAGAACCATGACAGAATTGACATCGAATGTCAAGTACAGGGTGCGGCAGCATAACTTCCTTTTTCAAAACTTAAGGGGAGGTTCTCATCTAGCGACCCAAAAATTACGTGATTTTCGCGATTTTTTTTCTCATGGAAGGAAATGAATAAAGTAGTCAAATTTTTTGGTACTTATTAGGTATGTTATTAACTACTTTCACAAATTTTTTTTAACAAAAATACTAAATAGTTTGTTAGTTATATGCATTGAAAAATAGTCATCGAAAAAAAAGACACCTCCACGGGCGGCAAGGTAACTCATCCAATTTTTGTCTGAAATCAAAAAATCAAAGTTTGTTATAAATTAGAAGACATTTGCTAGATCTTGAACTAAAATCACGAAGAAAAGTTAAGAATTAACAAAATGGCGGACTTGCAAAAAAAAATATTTTTTTGCACTTTTTTTTGCTCTAAAAAGTGCAATAACAATAAAAATAATCATTGTAAAATTATGATTGTAAGTCAAGATCTAGCAAATTTAATTACCTTCAAAATAAAAGAAATTCGATATCTATAATAGTTTTTGAGATATCTTGCCGCCCGTCTCAAAAAACATGGTTTCGAGAAAAACGCGTTTAAAGTTTTAGTACGCGATTTAGTACGTCAAAAGACGACTTCAGTTTTTTGACTATAACTTTAAAAATAAATTGAATTTGGCAAAACGGGTTTCGCGAGCGTATTCTTCGAGACATTTGCAAACTTTTTAAGCAAAAAAAAAGAATCGATTTTTTGGTCGTGCTTGATGAGACCTCCCCTTAATAAAACCCATTGTATGAATCAGAAAATTTTTATTTGTTTTTTATAATTCAGGCGCATATCTAAAGTTTTCTTTTATATAATTTTGAAGATCAAATCAGGTAGGTGACGTCCCCTATTCTCCATACACTGAGTAAACCGATTTCTGGCGTTTGTCATGGCTCTTGCCAGCATAGCAGGCGTTATGTTGGCAATTTCTTTCTATATGTTGGTCTTCAAATCTTGTAGAGTCTTTGGACGGTTCACATAAACACATGATTTCAAAAAACCCCCTAGAAAAGAATCTTAGGGGGCCAAATCGGGAGAGCGGGCCAGCCACTTAAATCGCCCCTAATTGAGACGAGGCTCTGGGAAGTGTTCCTTGAAAACAGCCATCGATGCTCTTAAAGTGTGTGCCGTTGCACCGTCTTTTTTGAACCAAATGCCCCCTAGGGACCAATAATTCTAGCCGAGGAATTTGCACACCACACTGTGACTTTAGGTGAATGCAAAGACCTTTGATGCTATTCTCGAGAATTGGTGTCAGTCCAGTAGTGCATATTTTGTTTGTTGACGGATCCACACAAATGAAAATGGGCTTCATCACTAAAAAAACAATAGCGTCTTCAGGAATGAATTCGAGAAGAACCTCACACGCGTTCCTCCGAGAATTGAAGTCGAGTTTAGAAAGTTCCTACACAATCGCCAACTTGTAAGGATGGTAATAAAGATCATCATGAAGAATTTTCCTCACAGAACGATCGGCAAGTCCAAGGACAGACACCTGTTTGCGCGCAGAACGTCGTGGTGATCGCAACATTGAAGCTCTCACTGCCTCAATGTTCTAAGGTGATCTAATGGGGCGAGGGACTCCAGTCTTCGTTTTGCTGCACTTGCAGTTTGTCTACTTCTAATGACCCACGTAACAATTGATTTCTGGTCAGGGGCAGAAGCTAACGGAGCTAAATTAAAGCGATTCCGAAAGGCGCGCTGGGTTGTGATCACAGAACATCCACTCGAAAAGTAGGCCTCAACGGCAAAAGCATGCTCCTCACTGTTCCAACGCATGATGACGACTAAACTATGTCGGGACAAAACTTTATAGTCCCGCCTCTCGAACGAGATCACAAGCACTCCGCTACCACATCAACCGGTTGAATGGCCCGCATTTTAAATAAGGAAGTTATGTTGCCGCACCCTGTACTTTGAAATAATCGCATATTGTAGCATCACTGGTGCTTTCTAACAAGAAAACTAATCCAGGTCTACCTCACCAATTTCTTTTATTTTGTAATATGTTGTAGTACTTAAAAAAATATTGGATACATGTTTTTAAGTGCTGATTCATCGATTTAAGGGATCAAAATCACCCTCAAAGTTCACCCCAAAAAGATTTTTTTTCTAATATCTTAAAAAATTTTAGGAGTTTCTAAATAAAACTAACGGCAAATTATTTCTTATAAAAAGACGCTCCTATAAGCATAACTTTTATGCCACAAGACTGCAACGCCTATTTTTTTTAGGGGTAAATGTGTAATGTTTATACTTTTTTTGAGTGAAATTCATTAAATCAGCTGGATTAGGTTAAAATTGCCTGTCATTAGAAAATAGAAATAATAAGTTGACGTGGTTCGGAGTTTTTGGAAAAAAATTTTTTCTAGTGGTGTTTTACCTTTAAAGTGATTTTATTATGATACTTTGATATAGATGATAATTCACTAATTAACTTTTGAATTTAACTCGAATACTTTTATTAACACATTGTGGTCGGGAGTTTTGTACTGTGGCATTATGACTGGAGCGAGCAATTTATTAAAAAATATGCATGAATTTTATTGTTACAAAGAAATCACTATAAATTCAAAAAGGCTTTGAATTTCTTTATTAAACTTTTATTTTCTTGTCTTAGAATGTATTCTTCATCGTTATTATAAACGTGGCCCACGCTCTACTCACAGTTTGCGAAAAACGTATTTTTACGTGTCCCAACAACAATGTGTTAAAAAAGAAACTCATCTAAAAAATAAATGAAAAACGAAGATACATCACCCTAAGGTAACGGGGTTTACTACTTCTTAACCCTTGATCGTTATAAGATTTGCAGTAAACTTTTTTTCCTTTTTATTTACATGCAAACTGTTTTTTCGCTATTATGTTATTATAAACTTCTAAAATTTAACTCCACAAATCTCAAATCGATTAATCCTAAACTCATAAGCCACCCTTGTAGTTCACCCCCGAAAATAATAGTGTTTTTTGTTATTGCAAGAGCGAATTAGAATTTTTTAATAAAACAAACATCACTTAATTTTTCAAAAAAGACGTTCTAGTGAGCATTGCTTTTGTGCTTAGAAATAGCATCCCCTATTTTTTACTTAGGAAAACTGGTTTTTTCTTCATTTTTTGGGACTGCAAACTTTTGTAAATTATTCTATACATTCATGACGGTAATGTTCAATTAACATTTAATGCTAAAAATTTTTAACAAACTCAATGAAATTGAAATCGTTTAACAACGACGAAATTGAATATCAAAGTTCGCATGTCTTATGATTTAGCACTTGAACTTTTCTTTTGTATGTAATTATTATTGCATGCAAATTTTAATCAAGGCAAGTTTAATATTGTCTTTCTTGCGTGTTAGTATTGAATTGATTTTCATTCGATAGATAGATTTGGTTTTTATCTCACCGT
The DNA here is from genome assembly GCA_949987625.1 of Chalcis sispes. Taxonomy (NCBI): domain Eukaryota; kingdom Metazoa; phylum Arthropoda; class Insecta; order Hymenoptera; family Chalcididae; genus Chalcis; species Chalcis sispes. The sequence goes on along the minus strand of OX465097.1, from coordinate 40,500,086 downwards.
GCTTGTATAACATTTATTTTTATTCAGGGATAATGCCGTTCGATTGAAACAATAACAGTTTGAGATTTTCATTCGTCATTAATACCTAACATGATTTTGAGTTCAGAAGTGTACCGAAAGTATTTTTTATTTTTAAGTTTTTCAGTATTTGAAATGACATAAATTGGAGGTTCGAACCTAGAAATAGCAAAACACGTGTTTTTGGCCATGACAAATTCGTCAGCTTTTCTTTGTAAATAATCTATTCTTTCAAGAATTCTTTTAGTAACAAACTTATTAATTTTTCTACAAGCAATCCTGTGAGCTTTTTTATTGTAAAATTATTTACCTAATGATTTAAAGAATAGTGGTTGGGGTAACAATTCGAACTTCAATTCGTTGATTTTAGTCATCACAACAACCGACGAATGAGCAGGTGCGTTGTCATGGAGAAACAAGGTCTTTTTCTTCGCCAAGTGAGATTGTTTATTTTTTACTTCGTCCGTCGAACGCTGCAATAAATCTGCGTAGTATTAAACAGTAATGATTTTACCCTTCTCCAAGTAATCAATGAAAATAATTTCTTTCTAATCCCAAAAAACAGTTGTCATAACTTTATTCGCCGATAAAATTGATTTAGCCTTTAATGGAGTTGATTTATCTAGTCCAATCCATTGCTTCCACTGTTTTTTACTTTCAGGAGTGTAGTGGTGAATTCAAGTTTCATCTATAGTTATAAAATGACATAAACATTTGTTAGAGCTTCGCTTGTTAAGCGTCAAATTTTCAATTAAAACAGTTTTTTAGGTGAAATTTTGATTGACCATTAGCAAACATGGCTCCCACCTAGCACAGATGATCTCTATCCTTAAATGTTCATGTGAAATATTGCGTACACGTTCAGTTGACATTGTAGTAGCCTAAGCTACCTCCTTTACTTTTAAGGGGTTACCCCCACTTGCGACTTTGAAAAAATCAATTTTTTGTTAATTGCATTTTTTTGAAGTATAAGTATCTGAGAATGTGACCTGGAAATTTCAAGTCGATCCGAACAAAATTGACTGAGATATGAGCGTTGAAAGAGAAGAATTAACTGAAAGAATAAACTGAAATTAAAACTTTAAACGCGTTTTTCTCGAAATGGCATTTCTGAAGTCGGTTACCAAGATTAC